>VXBU01006149.1:50265-154205 GCA_013400315.1 Bombycilla garrulus
AAGGAAGGAAGGAAGGAAGGAAGGAAGGAAGGAAGGAAGGAAGGAAATGTTGGTGATAGCTACCCTGTCTTTTCGAAGCCCAGAGCAGAGCTGAGGTCACCTCCAACAGAAATCTGGAAGTCAACTGGCATGTGTGATTTTTCCTGCTTTCAGGATCTTCTGCAGTGGCTGGAAACCTCTAACTGCATTTCCTTGATTATGTCTAAAGCTTCTATTCTCCAGCAGAGAGATGGTTAGCACTTTTCCTCATTGGAGCACCTCAGCTTGGGATCAGGGCAAACATCTCTGCCATCTGTCATGCCCGCTGTCCCCTAATGCTGCAGGGGAGATGAGGAGTGAGAGGTGGTGCAGAGCCAGACTAGCTGTCTGTGCTGCCTTTTTTACTGCTTGGTGAGGAAAGCAGAGCAGCACAGGCTGGGCTGCACAGAGGTGACAAAAGGCCCTAACACCAGGCCATGCTTTGCTTCCAGCCCTGAAGCACAGCACAGAGCACTTATGGAGGAATAATTGAAGAAAGGCCAGGAGCAATGGCCATTAACCATTTCCTTACTCTTGGGTCCTAATGGTCACTTTCTTCCTCAGCCAACTCAACGGTCAGTGTTCTCTCACAACCCCACCAGATCCTCACCCCAATATTTTCAATCAAGATAAAGCTAAAACTCTGTCTCCGTCATGCCAGCATGTCTTTGTTCTGCACATCAGCATCTTCCCAATACCACTGCCAGCAGTGACCATTATCCTGGACCTCAGCTCCAGTAACTTCTGAATATCCCAGCACCCTCCTGATAACTCAAATCCAGTGACAGCCCTCTGGAGCCCTTCTGGCTCTTGCATTAAATCCTGTTACTCTGTAGCTTCCACACTCCAGTCATCCCCACATCACCACTGACCCTGCTGTAACACCCCCTCATCCCTGGTGCTGCCCAGGACTCCAAGGTCTAGTTCTCAGTGTCACCCTGAACACCTTCTCCAGCTGCCTACTCCTCTTCATGCAGGGGGAGGTGGGCACAGAGACCTCACGAGAAAGCAGCACAACACTTGTCTGACTTTTCTAGATACAGCCCATGACCCCAGGCTTGCAGTTCCTGCCAGCTGACACTGGACATCTGGATTCAATCCAGTAGGTATTCGTTCCCTTTACAGTAATGAATGGAGACAACTGGATACTGACCTACCTCACTTTAGATATTTACTTGGACTGCCCCAAATGCATCATTACCTCTCTGCTCACTCTAAGTGGAGAGAAGAATTATCTCAGTTTAGATGCATCCTTTGCTCATAACACAGTCAGGCACAGAAATGCCAGGGTGGTAAGAGTTATTTAAAAGCAGAAATAAGGGAAAGTTCCAAGAATGATTTCTCTACCAATTCCACCCTTGTTCCTAGAACACACCGTTCTCAGCAGGGTGTTTTTTAGAACACATGTAAATGTTATCTTTTGTTACGGTCAGTATGTTCCAGTTTGATCAGCTTGACCAGAAAAGTTGGTTAAAAGTTATAGAGACTGAAGAGTGGAGGAGACAGCAACATTATACACTGGAAAACTCCATGTTGGGCTCACATCTGTAATTCCCTGGGCAGTTTACCCTGTTGAAAATGATAGTGTAGGAACAGAAAGGCTCCAAGAAGGAATGCAAGGGCTTGGAGGTTAGGGAACAATTTCACACAAGGAGTACTTGAATGAGCTTCAGTTTTTCTGCTCAAGAATAGGGAGAACTAAGGAGAAAAAGATGAAATATAAAAAGGAAAAAAGTGAACAGGAAATTACTCCTCACCCTTTCTTGTGTTACAAAAAAGATTAGACAACATCAAATGAAATTTGTAGAGAACAAGTTCCAAGACAAGTGAGATGCAATGGCTATTTTCACAGGAGTTCATCAGTCAAAAAGGTGTGTGACTCCTTGCCACATGACTTAGTGAGTACTGAAATGCTCACCATCTCTCAGGAGAGCATTCAGGGCTCCTACACCACTCACAGTGTGCAGTGTGTGACAGTGCTCCTGTACTCTGCCTTCAAACAGACGTGTGTGCGTGCGTGTCTCCCAGTGCTCCCAGCCTCTCTGCTCTTGGCCACACTGGCAAGGGGGTTCCTGCCTCTGCAGAGCTTTGCCCTAGGTGTTCCTATGAGAAAAAGATAGAATTTAATCATGAAAATTCAGAAATGAAAACGCAGTGCACAAATATGTAGATAAATATATCTAAGACTTTTTTCACTTGATCTTAAACCATTGTTTTCGAAGTTTTACAATAGAAAAACTGCTGGGTTTTTTGCTGTGTGTGTTTCGAAACAAGAAAATCTGAAGTAACATTGTCTTTCAAAAATTAGTCTCAGCTCCAAGCGTCTTTTGCATAGCATAGGCTGGTTGCTCATTCACTTAATGTTTTCATTATGTGTTTCTGTAGGGAAGTTAATTTGTAGACATATTTACTTGAAGACTATATTACAATGAATAAGCATAAATAATGTATGTGAGAAGGCAAGCTAGAATTGCCTGACAGCCTTCAGTCTCTCATTTCTTTGACTGCTAACTTGGCAATTTGTGTGGGACAAGTTATAAACCAAATAATCCCAAGGTAAGGCTTTCATTACCTACACAGTGCTGAATGTATTTATTTTTTAATTCCATTCAGGTCCCAAGTGCTGTCAGAATGCCAGAGTTTCAGTTAATATAATTTTTCATATTGCAAAATCTTCTTCGTTTAGTTTAAAATGGAGCTGTCAAATCTCCTGTGATGACTGTTGCAATGTTATTTTACAAAGATATCAAAAACTGTGGAAACTTCTCAAGGTCTCCGGAAAGTTTCTGCACAAGATAACGTTGTTGAGGTTCACTGGGTCACATCCAGTCACAGCTTCTCTGGAGGCTGACAGAGAACCTTATAATCTCTTGAGGTTTTTCTCTTTTCTGGTGGTTTAGTAGGTGACATGGTGCCCAGCAGGAGCTGCATGCTCCTTTTGAACACTTCCAGTGGTGGTGATTCTACCACTTCCCCGGGCAGCGTGTTCAAATGCCTGATCACCCTTTCAGTGAAGAATTTTTACCTAATGTCCAATCGAAACCTCCCCTGAGGCCACTTCCTCTTGTCCTATCACTAGGTCCCTGTGCAAAAGCATCACCTGAAACTAAAGGCTCTGCAGGCTCCCCTCAAGGTGCCTCTGCAGCAGCACTGACTAGGGAAACTCTTTATGGCATCTCAGCAGCAGTCCCCTGTCACGGAGGAATAGTATCCCTAATGCACATCACCCATTTCCAAGGGACTTCCAAAGGCTCCATTTCCCTTTATAAAGGGACAGGCAGTGGTTTGCAGAGAAGCAAATTTCCTAATGCTCTCCAGCTCATTCCCTCCTTCTTCTTCACATACAAGTGAAAGGGGGAATGAAGGAGGAAACTGAGCCCACTTCTGGGGATGAAGCAGCTGAAGATCCAGTTAAAGCCTCCAGAGAGATTGCTTCTTTATTTACCACTGCAAAGCAGAATACAATTGCCAAGGATTTAGTTCATCCATCATAAAAAAAATCAATCGACCTAGAAGGCTGCTGCTTTTCTTCATATCACTACAAATGACACATCCTTTTGCTGTTTCAACATTGGTGGCATGAAAGTTTTAACAATTAACAAAAAAAAAAGCTAAAGTAACCACATAAAATTTGTAAGTATGCACTGTGAATAACATAAAAATAGCCTAGGATGCTAGAATCGTTCCAAACCAAACACAACCCAAAAAGAATGAAGTTAAATTTAACAGAAGTCAAATATATTTAAGATCCAGGAAATGCTAAGCTAAAATAACCCCACTTCGCTCTGACTCTAAAAAATTTTTTTTGGGATCATAAGCACTATTCAGATTTATACCGAGCTAGAATTTTTTTGAGTTTTCATCTACATATTTTCTTCTGTTTGAGATTCTGGTCTTTACAAATGTTTAGCATCGGGCATCCAAGAAGCAATTTAGCATTTAGAAATGAACATTCCAAGTTTACTATTATGTCTAGAGCATTTTTCAGTAGGCAAAGTACTGAGGACAAAGGAAATTCTTCTGTTTAAGACATAACCATTTCAGAAGTTAAGCACTGCTCTGCATAAGAGAATTTTGGTTGAATAATATTTTTAAAGAAAACCAAGAGACATATACTGCAATTCACTTCACACTTGGTAAAAGCATAATTCAGTCCCATAACTAATGTAATCTATGATGAGAATCCCTTCTGATCTTCAAAACATCAGCAAGCTGATATTCAGGTTCTATATTTGGGGTCCATGCTTATATATTACCTTTTTAAAATGAATGTGGTTCCTACCAACACTTCATAAAGCCTCAAATCTTCTGAATTAGGTAACACTATGTAGGATACATTTCCTTTCCTTTTTTTTTTTTTTTTTAATGTAAGCGGCTGGTGCAAACTCCATCTCTTTAAAAGCTAGTTGTCAAGTATTTTATTATTTTATTCTTTCCTGGAGATGATAGTTTTTATTTATCTCAATTTTTTTGTAAAGCTGGGTTGCCATTCTGTTTGGGAGAAGAAGGGGAAAGACTACTGCCTCAGATAGGATTGGCTGTATCAGTTTCATATTCCTTTGGGTTGGAAAAAATAACAGAATTAGACCAGAAGAAAAATTGGGAAGGACCAAAAAGCAAATTTAAAAAAATCAGTTATAAATCAGTTATAATCTTTAGACTGCTCATTTATTATGAAGGAAAAGAAGAGATGAAGTCCTAGATTTTTGTGTCTGTAGGTAAAAAACTGAGATTCTCCCAGCTGGTAACACAGCAAAATTCACCCAGAGTTTGATGTTTATGAGCTCTCTCTCCCAGAGAACTGTGAACTAATCACATAAATGCCACAAAATACAGAAAGTCAGCTTCATCTGGACAGCAACAGCCCTCAGGCAGTTTCAACAGAATGAGTGTCACAAGGACCATCTCACCCACTGGAGTTACTTGGTGGCTTCCACCATTTGGTTAAGCCAAACCTCTCAGCACACACTTCCTAATGCTGTAAGGATAGTTTAAAAAATTCCCTTGCTTAGATATAGCACTGCCACAGAAGCCCAGCTTTTTGAGGGGATCCCCATTGTTAGTGAATTTAGTGGGTTAATCCTATCATCACAGGACTTTCCGTGGATGTGTGGACTTTGGAGGACTTGCTCAGGCAAGGATGCTGGTACCTGAGTCACCAAATCACTGGAGATCCCAGTCTTTTATGTACAGCTCCCTGTGGTTTGGGGAGGATCTGTGCTGAGAGGAGCACAGTGCACAGAAGGGGCTGTTGGAGTATCTGACACCCTGGCAGGAACACAGATGGTTCAAACAAGATTGACCATTGCAGCATTTTGATCACTTTTCAATTCCTCACAGATCTTTTAAAGCAAAGGTGGAATTTACCCTGTAAAGGGAAGGTTAAAATCATCAAAGTATTCATCAAGGAAAACTGGATTCAGTTGTTGTTGAAGGTCCTGCACAGAGATCTGTGATTTACTGTAGGCTGGAGGCAACGTTTAGAGTTCCCTGTCATGGCTCTTAATTATGTTGTGCAGAGCTCTAAGCTTATTTAAAGTTGTAGCAGACAAGTATGATTTGTGTGTTTAGGATCAGGGTGATTCACGCAGACACATGAAAACCCGTGGCCTGTCCTGGCAGGGGGACAGCTCAAGGACAGATCAAGGTCTGCTCTGAGTGGGCTCTGCTGGTATCAACTGTAGTCACACCCTTACTTTATTTAAAGACAGAAAGAAGGAGCAATTTGAAGGTAGTAGATTTAAAAGAATTACAATTATAAATCAGAGGAAAATTCCAGTAAATGGAGAAATCTCTTTTAGGATGTGTGTCTCCTACTGTTCCATCAGCTGTGTTTAATTTTTTTTTTTCCCCAGACAGAAAAATAAAATAGGACCTAAACCAACAAACCCATTATTAACTTGCAATTTATGGCATAGCACAGCTGTCCAAAAGGATGCTGGGTTACTGGCTCTGTTTGCTTTTATCTGTTCACATTCTGGAATAATGCACTTAATTCAGTGTTTCTTAAGTTTTGACTGTGATCATGCTTCGATAATTGAACTACACCCTGGGAATGGTGATACATTTCTGACGCCTGGCTATCACACCCTCCACTAAAAAAAAACACAGCAAAGGTGACATCATGATTTTTTTTTTTGTAAATGATGTAGAGACTCCACATACTTACTGAATGGATGAATCAAGCAATTCACCTTTCATCAAAAGCATTTTAAGATAGCTTTAGAGGATTAGTAAAGTTCATGGGAAATAACAGATGAATGGCAAATGTGCTCTCATTTAAGTCAATTGCACTGGCTATGACTGCATCATTACTGGCACCTTTGCAACCACTTTTGTCAGTCCTGAGGCTGTTCCCCTCTCCTGGCCAGACAGCATGGCATTAGTAGGTTTGTATCAAACAGTGCATGCAGTTGAAGAACATCCCAGGGAGAATTTTCCAGGGTCTGTATACTACCCGTGGTAACTCATTTCTACACCTGTGATTTGACTTGCTAGCATTTTGATCTTGCTTTTCATAGAAAAATCTGTGCAGTTTCTAAAACATCACAGAATTAGTGAACCTTCTGATATAAATGAGAGGTACCAGGATGGCCAGGGCAGTTTTCTGGTATCCCAGAGTTTCATGGCAGGTGTAAGCATTGCCAAGTCCAACAAGGTGACACTGTTGATGAGCTAGGCTCCCAGAGAAAGCACTTGCACTTTCAGGAAATGGTTGGGTAGTTTTAGCCCTAGATATATATTTTTTGTGGATGCCTTTCAAGAGTAACTTGTTAGCTTGTAACAAGAAAGACACCTTGAAATGGTTTGATAAAGCAAGTTACTTTCACAGTAGTAAATTAACTATACCCATTTCACCCATTAATACAGATGTGCAAGGGGAGGAGGTTTGCCAGAAGTCTGTGCTCTATTACAGTTCCAGGTTTGGCTTATGATCCTGTGTAATGCCCCTGCCCATCCACTCACAGTGACTACTTCACTAGTCAGAAGTATCAAATGACGGGTTTTGCTTTGCCTTTCCACACAAAGCAAACTAGAAGAACTTGCTTATAAAAAATGGCTATATTATTAATATCTTATTTTCCATATCAGGGAATCAAGAGAATTGCTGCATTTTGTAGATCAGGTATGCTGACTGCTGGCATCAGCTACAGTTAATAACCTCAGAAAGATGGTGTGTTGTCCTTGTGCAAGATGGATGTGTACGGTGCTAAGGAGGTCTCTGCTCACTGGACTCACACACTACTTGAAGAGAACACAGTGTTCCCTGTCCTCTTTCCAAAAATAGAAAAGGGAGAGACAATACTCCTTAAGGCATTTGCCAAAATGATAAGGGAGATGAACAAAAACCACTCCCAGCAACATTTTAAGCTCACCAGAATGCTGCTTTACTTATTCCAGTGCTGACGCTGCTGATCCCGAACTCTCGGAAGTCCCATCCCACCTGTGCGGGGCAGCAAGAAACAGCAACATTATCTTGACTGCATTTTGAAATAAAATCATTTGAGGGGGGAAAGAAATGTTAGTGAACTTCTGAAGGAAATGACAGACTCTTTGATGGTATCACCTAAGTCGGCATGCCCGGGCCTGAAACCCCACCTCTCACATGTTGTTCGCTGTACATTTAGGTCACTGAAGTACATCTCCAGGGAGGGGCTGTCTCCTGAAAGCTTCAAGATACATTGCTTCCTGTCTCCCTAATCAGCTGTGCAACAGGGTAAATTTAGAAACAAAAGGCAGCGCACTAGTGCTGGCAAATGGGTTTAGTGCACATTAAAACCTGTTCTGGAGAAGTCAGAACAGGTTGTGCACGTCTTCAACTCAGGCTCTGAGCAAAATAATAAATGACTTGCATACATTTAGCACCTTTCATCCTGAGAGAGCCTGCAGTATTTTACATAATAGGAGTTATCACCTACCCACCCATGAGCAGGCACCTGTGGAAGGCAGGGCAGGCTGCACGGGCCAGATGGGGCACAAGCACGGTAAAGAGGCAAGTGAAGATGATCATCTCTATTCAAACACACAGGAAGAATTTAGGTGGGCACATGAAATAGCCAGGTTGGAATTTAGCCAGGAAAACTGTGTATGAAACAGTCCTTGCTTGGCAGTAAGTACAGTGAATTATTTAATGACCCTGAGCCAAACACAGAGCATTTCATCTTAACTTACTGAAATTGCTCCCAAACATGTTTATATTCCACAAAACTCTCTTTCAAGTCTTCTGAAGCTTATTTATTCAAGGGCAGAAGTGCGAACAGCAGAAAGTCAGCTACAAGGAAGACCTTCCTCAGTAGGGAAAAAAGGAAAAAATTGTTGTAAAGAGAAAGTTTTGAGGTGAAGGGGGTGGGAAATATGCCACTCCCTTAAGGGAAATACATACCAGTAAACAAATGATGTGTAAGTCTGCGGGCCATCATTTTTACCACACTGCTCTACACCAGAGAACATGCAAAAAAGACTGTTCCATTAGAAAAGACCACACACTTCTTTGGCTGGATTTTTTTCCCCTCTTACCCAGTTTGATGCTTTTGTTTTTGCCAAGACTGGTATCTGGGCTTAGCTTCAAGCTCATCAGTACTTCTCCCCTAGAGTTTCAGCCAAAAATACATCTTTTCCACAAAGGCTGGATGATTTTCAGGATGATTTTACTTCTCTGCAGGAGGTTTTTCTCCTACTAAGTGGGAGCTGTGCTCAATCTATTGTATCTTGGCCACACTCAAACTCAACTTGCTGGGTTAATTCACAGACAAATTGCACACATGCAGTACATTTAGTTTAAAAGACAGATAGCAGTAAAGCGCCCCTTACCACAGTGGAAATATTTTCTCCAGTTTATTAAAGCAGTTGATCTTATTTGAAGTATGCAAATATTTTCAATAGAAGAAAACAGGAGGTTCCAAATGACACCCTAAGCAGAGAAATAATCAAAGCTGGACAAATGGAACTAGCAAATAAGTTGTTTTGGACTTAATTTTTTGCATTTTTATGCCATCAGTATGATTGTACATTGTAAGGAATTACCAGACAAATTTGCAAGGTCAGAACTGCTCCTTTCTAAGGTGTTCTCCTTAGCCAACAACAAATTGCAGGAGCAACAGGGGTTACCAGCTGATATAAGGAAGGGGTCCATTGATCTGAAATTCTAGGAATCTGCATTTTGTAACCTAGTCCTTGAGCTCTAGCACCAGCCCCAGTTCTTTAACTTGGTGCTCAGGAGTGGTTTTTAGAGGTCAGCTCAATCTTTCAGCCATCCCGAGGCCAGGTCAGCTCCATCCCGTTTCTGAGAGATGCTCATCAAACTTGTTCTTTGAATGCTGCCACAATAGAGCTACTACAGCCTCCTCAGGCACCACAGCCAAACAGCCAGCAGAGTAAAGGAAGGTTTTCCTAACCTCAAGTTTACTTTACTCCAGTGTAACTTCTCACCCTTTACTCCATGGATAACAGATTCATAGGAGCACTTCCCTTTTACTTGAAGATCATCTTTCCCCATTTATGCAGCTTTTCTGTAGATAAACGGCCCAGCTACTTTATTCTTCCTCTCTCACATTTTCCTCATCGTCACTGCTTGCCTCTGGACCATGTTCAGTGCCTGTCTTCCATCAAATACTGTACCCAAAATTCTGGCCAGCACTCCAGTTGCTCCCTGATATGAAACGGCACAGAATTCACTTGTGCCTGTTCTGTTTGCATTTGTGCATCCCATGAGAGCATATACATTTATTTTTCAGTTAAATAACAGATAAGTAAATTTTGTGTTGACCTCCTGAGCCACGAAAACAATTTTATCTATGGAGCTAGTAGGTCCTAATTTATGATTCCTGCAGCTGACTACTTAGTACATATCTGTGTATCTGTGAATCTGTATTTTTCTCCAAAATACTTCATTGTCTGATCTCATCTTGTGGCACACTTGAAGCCCCTCCAAACTTTGTGTATTTCTAAGTAGAGCTCACAAATATGTGCAAAGTATTAGTTCATATAAATGCATCAAATGTAAACATCTCATCTGAGATCTGAGTATTTGGATAACATAGAAAGTATATAATCCATTTTTACAGATGACACAGTGAGAACAAAAGAAAAACAAAAGAAAAGCCTAAGATAGTAGCCACTGGAGTCAGTTCTAGAAGCAGACAGAGTAGTGTTTGACTATTATGGGATATAAAAATCTCCTGTTTGTTTCAGTAGCAGGCTAGGTCCAAGGCAGGCACAGCATGGAGTCCAAAGGGCTGATTCAAGATCTAAGGTTACATAATCACAGAATCATTATGGCTGGAAAAGACCTCCAAGATCAGAGTCCAATCTTTGACCGAGCACCCCCTTGCCAACCCTGGCAGTGAGTGCCACGCCCAGTTGTTTCTGGAACACCTCCATGGGTAGTGCCTGCACTGCTGCCCTGGTGTGCTGAGGGGCACTCCATCCCCTCATCCAGATCATCAATAAAGACATTTGGCAGGTTTGGACCCTGGGGAATCCCACTGGTGACTGGCCCCCAGCTGGATGTAACTCCAGTCACCAACCCCCTCTGGGCTTGGCCATACAGTCAGTTCCTGAGCACCCAACAAGAAGTGCTCCTGTCCAAGCCATAAGCAGCCAGCTTCTCCAAGAGGATGCTGTGGGAAATGGTTCAAAGGCTTTACTGAAGTCCAGGCACACAGCATCCAGAGCCTTACCCTCATCCATAGGCAGGTCACCTGGTCATAAAAGGAGATCAGGGTGATCAAGCAGGACCTGCCTTTCCTAACCCCATGCTTCCCAGACTTCTGGTTTTAAAAGCATCTTGAGNTGGTCATAAAAGGAGATCAGGTTGATCAAGCAGGACCTGCCTTTCCTAACCCCATGCTTCCCAGACTTCTTGTTTTAAAAGCATCTTGAGTCTGCTTCAAATGCCTGGACATCTACTTGTCATTTTATATTCCAGTGCTGCTGCTCTAACAAAGACATACCTAGCAACAAAGTCAGAGCACAGAAGTAGTTACACTCAACTACAGAGTAAATCCATGTTAACACATTTTAAAACAGTCTAGGCCCACCCATGGAGGCATCTTAAATCTTAAGAAACCAAAGGAAACCCCAGCAACTGTCATGTTGGGGATAGGGAAGTAATCCAAAAAAACATCTTAATCTCTACTTAAAGAGAATAATTCAAGCAAGTAGCAGAGTGGAACATGGCACTCCATCGTATTAGGCACCCATTAGGGGTTAATCCTTGCTATGACTAAGCTCTTTGCTCTCTAATGTACCAGGCTCTGTCTCCATAGCCACACACACACACACATCTCTCTTTGTGACTGTGCAGTGACAGAATGCACAAACGCTAAGGTGCAAAGCATGGATTATGCATTAAACGTGAAGGTAAACATCACTGTAGACAAATCTGACCGGCAGCCAACTTCCCTTCGGTCCCAGCTTAGAAGCAAAACATGCTCTCTCACAGGGGACAGAGACCAGCAACCCTACTTCTCTTACCCCAGCTCCTTGGGTTTGGGTTTTTTTGTGTGCAAGGTGCCTTTAAGTCCCCAAAAGCTGACTATTCAAGTGTGGTTTCTTGAGAGGCAGCACAATGGAATAGCATGTGTGTTCATATTCTCTCATTATTCATTCTGGTTTTCTGATTGAAATGATTCTACATCACACCTAAACCCCTAAATATTTAAAGCAACAACCATGCAGACTTTGTAACTGGGGTGACANTTCTGGCCAGCACTCCAGTTGCTCCCTGATATGAAACGGCACAGAATTCACTTGTGCCTGTTCTGTTTGCATTTGTGCATCCCATGAGAGCATATACATTTATTTTTCAGTTAAATAACAGATAAGTAAATTTTGTGTTGACCTCCTGAGCCACGAAAACAATTTTATCTATGGAGCTAGTAGGTCCTAATTTATGATTCCTGCAGCTGACTACTTAGTACATATCTGTGTATCTGTGAATCTGTATTTTTCTCCAAAATACTTCATTGTCTGATCTCATCTTGTGGCACACTTGAAGCCCCTCCAAACTTTGTGTATTTCTAAGTAGAGCTCACAAATATGTGCAAAGTATTAGTTCATATAAATGCATCAAATGTAAACATCTCATCTGAGATCTGAGTATTTGGATAACATAGAAAGTATATAATCCATTTTTACAGATGACACAGTGAGAACAAAAGAAAAACAAAAGAAAAGCCTAAGATAGTAGCCACTGGAGTCAGTTCTAGAAGCAGACAGAGTAGTGTTTGACTATTATGGGATATAAAAATCTCCTGTTTGTTTCAGTAGCAGGCTAGGTCCAGTGCAAGATTCAAGATCTAAGGTTACATAATCACAGAATCATTATGGCTGGAAAAGACCTCCAAGATCAGAGTCCAATCTTTGACCGAGCACCCCCTTGCCAACCCTGGCAGTGAGTGCCACGCCCAGTTGTTTCTGGAACACCTCCATGGGTAGTGCCTGCACTGCTGCCCTGGTGTGCTGAGGGGCACTCCATCCCCTCATCCAGATCATCAATAAAGACATTTGGCAGGTTTGGACCCTGGGGAATCCCACTGGTGACTGGCCCCCAGCTGGATGTAACTCCAGTCACCAACCCCCTCTGGGCTTGGCCATACAGTCAGTTCCTGAGCACCCAACAAGAAGTGCTCCTGTCCAAGCCATAAGCAGCCAGCTTCTCCAAGAGGATGCTGTGGGAAATGGTTCAAAGGCTTTACTGAAGTCCAGGCACACAGCATCCAGAGCCTTACCCTCATCCATAGGCAGGTCACCTGGTCATAAAAGGAGATCAGGGTGATCAAGCAGGACCTGCCTTTCCTAACCCCATGCTTCCCAGACTTCTTGTTTTAAAAGCATCTTGAGTCTGCTTCAAATGCCTGGACATCTACTTGTCATTTTATATTCCAGTGCTGCTGCTCTAACAAAGACATACCTAGCAACAAAGTCAGAGCACAGAAGTAGTTACACTCAACTAGAGAGTAAATCCATGTTAACACATTTTAAAACAGTCTAGGCCCACCCATGGAGGCATCTTAAATCTTAAGAAACCAAAGGAAACCCCAGCAACTGTCATGTTGGGGATAGGGAAGTAATCCAAAAAAACATCTTAATCTCTACTTAAAGAGAATAATTCAAGCAAGTAGCAGAGTGGAACATGGCACTCCATCGTATTAGGCACCCATTAGGGGTTAATCCTTGCTATGACTAAGCTCTTTGCTCTCTAATGTACCAGGCTCTGTCTCCATAGCCACACACACACACACATCTCTCTTTGTGACTGTGCAGTGACAGAATGCACAAACGCTAAGGTGCAAAGCATGGATTATGCATTAAACGTGAAGGTAAACATCACTGTAGACAAATCTGACCGGCAGCCAACTTCCCTTCGGTCCCAGCTTAAAAGCAAAACATGCTCTCTCACAGGGGACAGAGACCAGCAACCCTACTTCTCTTACCCCAGCTCCTTGGGTTTGGGTTTTTTTGTGTGCAAGGTGCCTTTAAGTCCCCAAAAGCTGACTATTCAAGTGTGGTTTCTTGAGAGGCAGCACAATGGAATAGCATGTGTGTTCATATTCTCTCATTATTCATTCTGGTTTTCTGATTGAAATGATTCTACATCACACCTAAACCCCTAAATATTTAAAGCAACAACCATGCAGACTTTGTAACTGGGGTGACATTTTTTTACTGTTTTTTTCGGGTTTTTTTGTTTTTTCCTCTTGAAGCCTAGAGCAAATATAATGCTCATGAGAAACTGAGTTGTCTTTAGGCAGGAAATTATTGTTTATATATAGAGTATCTATATATAGACACACACACAAATGCAAGCAACAATACTCTATGCCTGTATACATGTATAAGGATGCAAGATTCCTCCACCACTCACATTCATGATCATTCAATGTACTTCTACACCTAAAAGGTCACTCTGGCTTCCCAAAAGCAGCTCAACAGGAAAGCGCAATCTAAAAAATAACTAAAAACTTACGGACTTAGGCACAAAAGTTTCCAGGGGAGGAAGAACTGGTTAATCTCTCAGTGGTAACTGTGCTCTCTTTTCTACCAAACAGAAGGGAATTGAAGCTAACTGGCAAGTAGCACAGGAAGGCTAGCTAGAGTCAGTTCACCCTTCCTACTGAGCATTCACATACCAGTGAAAACCATCATTTGGTATGCACCAATATATGACCTTGCTATATGCATTCCTATAATGCATTTGTGAGTTAAAAATTGTAGAATCAGATGCATACCTTATAGTACATTGCAAAGATTATATTCATATGTGGTGATGTCACTGAGTAGAAGCCCCAGAATAGCACAGCTTGGGAATGAATTAATAGGAAACACTTAATGCTTAACCCTCAAAGCATTTTGCAAACATTAACATTTGAGTGCTCCCAGGACACAAGTAAAACCATACACACAGCTTTCCTGGGAAATGGTAAAATGCCTCACCCAAAGGCTCAGGAGGAAGTCAGATGTACCATTACAAGGTGGGAACTTTTTTTATCCAGGGCTATGTGTATCCAGGTAGATTGTACCTGAGTACATTTTAAAAAACACATCTTTATCTTGTTTCAGATGTCACCAGTGCAATCACTTCAGTGGTGTGGTCATCGTTAGATGTTGGTGACATTGCAAATAAAAGTGCAAGCGAATGTGAAGTGTCAAGACCACCAGATGTCTTCAAAGCGAGACATTTTTTAAGAGGAGCTAAGAAGCACAGTCCTCATGCTGCAGCAGAACACATCTGCTTCATTCCTATTTTCATGAACCTCAACAGGCTCCGTTACTTTCTTTTCAAGGTGATGATAAAGCAAAATTCAAATATTGCAATAGCAAACTTCACCAGCAGAGATGACAGCTGTGAAGAACCTGAGCCTTACTGCAGTCATTGATTTTCATGTAAAACCAGCTTGTTTTCCAACCATGGCTAGTATATGGATGAGAGGAATTTGGATGCTGATACTACTGTTTGGGTGACAGATTTTCTAGCTTCTTACCACTAGGCTGCAAAGAAAAATTTCTATTTCTCAGTGATCTATTGGTGCTTATCACATTCATATTAATTAGAAAAATCTGTATCCACAGAAAGATTACCAGATTCTGAAAGGCTGTTCACAGGAACAAAGGCTTTTAAAAGGAGAGTCATATTTGAAGTAAAAAACAAACATTTAAAAATGAAGTCACAGTTTTACACACCGGCAAATACAAATCTAAACCCCAGGGCTTTAGAGCAGCTGCTTGAATCACCTGTGGGCAGGGATGAAGGGGGTGGCAGGTACACGCTGCCTTAATAGGGGAGCTTTAATCAGCCCAGCAGTTGTCACCTTCTGTAGCACTGGCACTTTTCCCAACCACAACCTCAATCTCTCCTGCATGGCAAGACTCATGCTGCCACACAGGCTTTGCTTTTGCCAGCAACTTCTTGGACTACACAGCCACTGATCACCACTTTCAGGCTGACCCCCACTGGCCTAACCAGAAGGTAGCTCACAGTTACTGCCATTTGCTGTGAGGCATCACCACCTAAGTCACACCAATTCTTACACTGTGGGTTTGGGATTTTGTCATACACAAATATGACCAGTTACCTCGTTTTGACTGCAGACTTTGACAGTCCAGGATTGCAGCTGAACCTCTCAAGACCTCTGGGTCATACTTCAACAGCAGATCATGGGTATGAAAGGATTACATTGTTTGGCAAAGTCTGGAAAGGGACCCTTGTGAGTCAAGAGAGCTGACACAAAAACTATGAGAGAAAGACTGAATTGCTCAGTCAGCTTAAAAGAAACCCATCATGGCTAACATCAGGTTAACTGCTCTGTAGGAGTCCTCCAACAGGCACTATGGCACTCCCTGCTCCTGCCAGGACAGCTGGCTGCAGAAATCAAAGCAATGACACAGCCAAACTTTTCCAGTCTCAAACAAGAATAGGAATACACCATTGTTCAAAAAAATCATGCTTGCCCATAACCACCCTGTACCAGAAGTTGGGCAGCAGCACGTTGGGAGTCAGACTGTAATTCTGTGTTAATTTACACCCTTCAAATACAATGGCAGTTGGATTTTAGAATGGAGGAACTCTGCTGTCCTCCGAGGACAAATAGCAACCTAGTATTCCAGTCCAGTCTTTAGGTGTTAGTAAATCAAAACTCACAGATGGTAAATAAAACAAATAAATAATTTAAAACACACTAGAGTAGCTCAGAATTGACATATATGGGAGGGAGAGAAAGAGCATTTCAGGTGAGATCAAATTTCAGGTACCATTTTTATGGAGCTCTAGTTTGTGGCTGCAGGACACTGAAAAAAAAAGCCTTCCAGGCTGCTCTTGACCCCTTCCCTTAAAAAACAAAACAAAATAAAACAACTCCCTTCCCCCAGTCACACTTGGAAATAGACAGGAAAATCCCATAAAAGTACTTTGCCTCTCATGTTGTAAACCAAGCCTATTTAATATAGAAAATTCTATCATCAGAGTGACCAACTGCATTCCCGCGCAGACAAAATAAAACCAGTTTGTGACGGCCTAGGTCTGTAGCATTCACTGTTACAACCTCTGCATTAAAGACAGAGCAGTATGTCTGGAAAAGCAAAAACGGTGAGTTTTCCACAAAATCCCCTAGGCAGCTTTGTCAGATGTGTCAGTATTTACACGTTTCTCACTCAACATGCTCCCTCAGTGCCTAGGGAAAGACACACTGGCTGTTTTATTTAAGGGGCATTCAATACTGGATGTGGTAGTTGGTAGAAAGCTCTACCCTCTGTTCTAAAGGCAGTTTGATTCTTCAGTTGAGTTGGATTCACCGTTCCACGTCAACCAAGATCTCTCATCCTGTACTGACATCTCCCTATTTTGATGACACCTAAGTTTAGAGGGTGCAGATAACCTCTGTTAGCAATAAGAAGTGTTCTTGACCACAAAGGTCAAGAAGCACACTTTCACTTTTCAGGAGGAACATATAAACTCTTGAGTGCTGATACTGTAAATAAAATCAGTGGCCCTGGTTTATCTCTGAATGAACCTCCAAAACAGGAGGTGCTACACATATCATAGCCTGATCTCAGATAATTATTCTGTTGATGATCTAAGATGAAAATGCTTTCTTTGGCTGGTAATTTGCACTTGCTTCCTTGGAAGCATATTATTTCTGGCTTACTGAAACGAATACTTTTTATTTTTTACCAAGTGTTGAAAATATTTTAATGAGAATTGCCAAGTGCGCCTGCAATACCTGGACCAAATATCCTGTTTTGCAGTAATACAGTCTATTTAGGGCTGCCTCAGAAGGTCACTCATACTTCAACTACTGCAATATGTCACCACCTTATAAATGAGAGTGATATCAGCAAACAAAATTGATGCCTTATCATTCCCTGGCACTGGCTGCCTACTCCCAGGTGGAAGGTGTGATGTTACATTTAAATTTAAAGGATCTGGGAGACTAAAGCTGGCTATGAACTCAGAAGTACAAGACAAACTGATAAATCCATCAAGGGCTGTATCCTTAACTAAGAAAACACTGCTGAATTCCACAGGGCCAGAGCATTTGGTGCTGAACAGTAACACCTCTGGAACTGCTTAAATGCAAACAGTGTATGACTTCGGCCTTTCCAAATTGAATTACATTTAAAAAAAAACCATCTTTCAGACTGTGATACAGAAGGTCAAAATTAATGAAACCTGTCAAGATATTTCAAACTAAAATCTTCAGGCACTTTCAAGGTATGTCATTGCATATTTCACAATTCATAAGTCAAAACTTGGAAATTAAAATAGTGTGTCTTTATTGATAGTCTGCCACAAATTAATGCATAAACTTTAAGAGTTAGCCAAAAATGTATCTGCCACCCGAACATGGCAAGCATTAACTGCAAAAAGTGGATGCTTTCTTCTAGTAGATACCCAGATGTTCTGTTACCAGGTCTCACTATAGTGCCATTTGCAATTTAAGCATTGTTTTACACAAGCTGCATGATGCTCACCAGAGTCACTGTCTCTTCATTTCTGCAAGCACACAGTGATGTACACTTTAATGTTAAGCCTTTACTGAAGCCAGTGGAACTCATTTGTCTCTCAGATGAGCTTGCACACCGTATTTTCAGAACTGGAGTTTAAAACTACAAAAGCAAAGACAAGGGGGACAAGAACAGATGCACTACAATAGGCATTCCAACAATTCAATGCATCTATCTTACTGAAGGAAATCATATCTTTACATACTATTGAATCTTAAAAACAAACAAAGATGTTTAAGCACAAAGTATATATTTATACCAAATAAAACAACTGAAAAAGTATTACATAAAGAAAAATAATGTAACAGAATGTACTTAAGTACCTAGCTTACAGTCATGCTCATATCTAAAAATAACATTGTTAAGTAATATATATAATTTTGGACATAATTCTCTAACATACAACATGATTCTGTGATTCTAAATGTGGAATACTTTTTCCATGATACAGAACACAAATTATTTTATACAGGCACACCTGCTAATTTGTATAAAAAACATGCTTGTAAATGAAAAGGTCACTGTGGTACTAATTTACCATGTAGTGTTAATCATGTTGAAATCGTCTCTTCTCCTTTTGCATTGGTGAGCGCCAACACTGAATGGTACAATATTTGATCCATATGGTTCACTGACACTGCAACCTGTTCCCAAGCAGGAGCCCTGCCCAGGTGTTAACAGCACAGATCTGTACAGCCCCATCTGTCTGCATATAGTGTATTTAAAACTAACAGCTATTACAATTATTACAATGATTTCTGTTTCAATATATACATCAGTATAAAATACTACCCAAAACACTTTTGCATTTCAAACAATTTTAACCACTTCATCAAACAATGCATTTGCAGAATTAAAAAAAAAAATCCAAATTAATATTGATTGCCAACAGTACAGCATCTCTATGGTACGTTTCCTAATAAGTGAGAGAATGGAAATGTCTTAATTAAAATAAGTATCACAAAACATAATTAATGTTAGAGCAGTTCAAGGATTCCCAGTTTGTCAGTATCTACCCTAAGCAGTGCTACCCAAATACAGTATAAGCCATTTAGTGTTTCTACAATGAGAATAAAACATTCAAATATTAAAGCTTTGACAAACACACAAAAGCAAGGAAAGATAATTTGTTCTGTACTCATTTCTGCCATGGCAAAGTACAGCATGTCAGGAGTCTGCACTCAGTGCATCATTTCTGGTTGTGTGCATGGACTGGGGAATGAAATGCTGGAGGGCAGTGCCACAGAAAAGGACCTGGGGGTCCTGGTTGACAGCGAGTTGGACATGAGCCAGCAGTGCCCTGGCAGCCAGGAGGGCCAACCCTGTCCTGAGGCATCAGGCACAGCACCACAGCCGGGCAGGGGAGGGGATTGTCCTGCTCTGCTCTGCACTGGGGCGGCCTCACCTCCAGTGCTGGGGGCAGTTCTGGGTGCCACAGTATGAGAGGGATATTAAGCTACTGGAGAGTGTCCAAAGGAGGGCAATGAAGGTGGTGAAGGGCCTTGAGGGGAAGCCACTCCTCATGGCTGAGGTCACTTGGTCTGTTCAGCCTGGAGGAGATGAGAGAAGAACTTTATTGCAGTTACATCTTACTCATGAGAGGAAGAGGAGGGGCAGGCACTCATCTCTTCACTCTCTAGACCAGTGACAGGACTCAAAGGAATGGCCTGAAGCTGAGTCAGAGGAGATTTAGGCTGGGTATCAGGATAAGGTTCTTCAATTCACCCAGAGGGTGGCTGGGCACTGCAACAGGCTCCCCAGGGCAGTGGTCCCAGCACCAGCCTGGCAGAGTTCAAGAAGCATTTGGACAGTGCTCTTGGGCACACGGTGTGAAGCTTGGGGTGTCCTGTGCAGGGCCAGGAGCTGGACTTCATGATCCTGATGGGTGCCCTCCAACTCAGCTTATTCTCCTGATTCTCTATGTGCTATGATACCTGGATACAACTGTGGAAGACAACTGAAATAGAATCAACTCTGAATTTCCTTGCTGTTGTGGTTTTATATCAGATCATTCAAGTTAGGAAAACTTAGTGTCTTTTTTTTTTTTTCCTGAAGGGAAGGAGAGAGAGGAATTCATAATGAAATTGCAAAAATGCTGCTAAAATCCCTATCTTGGACACAATACACTGCTTTAGGAGCTACTGTGTCATTGCACAATATAAGTGGCCTATTAATCACTGAATTATTGGTGTAGCAGAATATATATAATTGTGAATGTGTTTTAAAACTTGGTATTTTAAAATTTGCCTGTATCCCATAACAAGCCACAAAATTTTGTGTTTTTCAAACACTAGTATGTTTACATAAAATAGTAAATGTACATTTATAGTGGCAAATTTCAAATCTCTGCCTCTGCTGCTTCAATTTTTAAAATGGGATTTGCTTAAGAGTTTTCATTCTTTACATCATCCTAAACCAGAATTATTTCTGAAGCATAAAAGAGTAATATGATGGGTTTTTTTGTTTGTTTTGCTGATTTGTTCCTGGCTTAAAAAATAATCAGTGTCTTTAAAAAAATGCAAAACAGTAAAACCCAAAAAATCTCTCCTCACGAGAAGTCCCTGCTAACTGAGAGGTTTTTTTCCGAAACTAAGTTTCACGCTTACATTATCTTTACAGTCATGTTATACACCCTTGAAAATAAAGGCTCAATGTTGAGAATGGTGACAGGCCCTTAATTATAGAGGTGTTAACTGGTGACACTATTTTTCATCAGAAAAAAACCCAAAAGCCCCACAAAAATTCATAGCTTATACTGAAAGTTTGATTCATGCTCATTTTGTTCATTTAAAAATACTCTTTGGATACTTGTGTCAACTCCTGCAGACAACTTAGTGATACGTCTTTTCCTGTTAAAATAAAAATGATTCATATTCACCTCTACCCCATGCTAAGCTCTACTACTAATATACACTTCATTACCTGCTCATGTCACCATCTAACACATATCTTTACATTCTTCTACATATAGTGTCCAGGGCTTATTTTTCACCAAACAGAACTTGATAACTATTACACTTAGAAGTTCTTATTGAGAAATTTTTTGGTGTTCTAGCCTTTTCATTGCAAGGCACAGTGATATTAATAGTTCAGAATTTTTGTCAGTGTTAAGAGGAACTGTTTTATAATTTTTTTTCCCATTAAGGATTTTAAAATCTGAACTCACTTGAGACCAAAACTGAAAACCAGAAGAGAGATTAGATGTAATTTTAAAATGGTTCTGCTACTTTAAAATGCATTTAAAATTTGTACACATGACAAAGGACTCTAACTTTTACATTGCTGTAATCAGATTCTAATTCAAAGTCTCACAAATACTCATGAAAAATAAGCCACTGGTCATGAAATCTAATGATTACATTCAAAGCTAGCCTTTAAAAAATAAAAAAAGTTACAGGCAAAACATACTGGTTTATGTACTCACTAGCTTATCAGGCTACAATAGGCATGGTTTAAGTATAAAAAAACCCAGACAATTCAGATTTAAATAAGACTGTGTGAAATCAGAAAAAAACCCTTAGATTTCACTATTAAAAAAACCCCCAGAACACCTATAATTACTTCCCATCCTACAGCTACAGTTAAACCAACTAACAAAAATAATCAAAGTATTTTTGACAAATGAAAGTTAGGCTAGAGTATGTGGCAACAATCAAAATTCATATATGTTTCTATGTAAAATGACTCATGATTTACTATAACATAAAATACGAACAAGAGCACTTTGTGGCTAATGCAAGAGCTAAGAGTAGGAACACTTAATGCCAAACAGTCGTCAGCCCTCCTTTACGTCGTATCTCCAAATCAGTATTGACTTCTTTTGACCAGATACATCATTTTTGGCTTGTCACCCCAGTATGTCATGTTTTACCACTTGCCACAGGCAGCAGGAGACAACTAGCTGAGCAAACTACAAGCAGTGACATGCAGAAATTAACTCTCAAATCTGAGTACTTAGATAAAATGATATGCAAGCGCACACTAGGACAAAAGGAATGGCATTCGTCATCCAAAATAGGCTCATCATCCCTCCCCACCCCCCCTGAACAGTAGTTGCAACAGCAATAGAAAAAGATCAAGAAGATGTCTGTTCTTCAGAGTCAACTGTGGAAAAAAGTCAGCAATATATAACAGCAGCGATGGACAAGGAAGAGCAAACCCAAACAATCTTGTTGAGTATTTGTTCATTTACTTTTTCTGAACACAAGCCAAAGTGCACCACACTGGCTTGTTCTGAACTTCAGGTACAGATGTCCTAATCTCCTTAGATCCTTCACAGATTTAGAATTCAGTCTCCCTGAGGCCCCTATAACCAAGTAAGAAAACTCTCTTTATCTAGCTTGGTGGCTGCCAAGACAGATTCCATGTCATTAAGGATGTCAGAGCTCAAAGCCTCTTGCAGACTTGGCATCAGTTCTTCTCCTTCTATATTCATTCCATCTCCTTCCAGTGTCCCAAGGTCCACATTTGTCCCTGGAATGGCTTCAAGGTAGTCTGGGAAACGGTTCTGATGGGATGGTATGTTACTTTGGCCGATACTGTCACCTAGTTATAACACAAAGATGGATATTAAGTATACTGGAAGTACCAAACCTACAATTTATCAGGACAACTGGTTAAAGGTTAATCACGTACCTCTTGCATCATACAAGCAGCGTGACTCATAGAAAACCATCAAAAACCCCAAAGACAACTTGACTGCATGCAATGTACAAAGAACATGTCTTTGTTTCCAGCTTTCACCTATTGACCCAAATCTTACAGATCTTTGACGTCATTTAGCATAATTTAATTTTTACACTTGAAGGAAAAGACAGTACTGAATCAAATACAGTTTTGGAGTAGTATTAACAACACTGGATGAGGTACTATTCTAGGCTCTGAACAACATTACTTCAAAAAACAAATACAAATTCCTTATAAAAACAGGAGTGCAATTTCCCCATCCTCCCAATACAGTTGGTAACAAATATATTTTTTCATAAATCTAACCATAATGTTTCTATCAGAGAAATAGAAGAAATAGAAAAAGGTAGAAAAACAATGCAAAAACAAAAATCACAGCTTCTCAGAGTTGCTTGTTTTCATTGCAAATGAATACAAGTGTATTTGCAAAACATGCATTAAAAATGTACAGAAAACCTGACCTGTATCCATCTCATCGACACTGTTCAGGAAGTCATCTGGGGTTCTGGGTACACTGTAACTGCTCATGCTAAGTCCACTATCTGTGCTTTCATCTCTGGAGTGATATGTTCCACTGTAACAGAAGAAAAGGAGGGAAAAAATGAGGGTAGAGCACTGAAGAAAATAAAATAGATGTTTTGAACTAATTTATGGGCTTTGAAAACATTGCTACCATGAGAAATCCCCTATTCTAATAAACTGAAGCATTTCTTTGCGTGAGACACCTGGGTTTTATTTTATGCAGATCTTTTCCAATTAAAACTGCATTATTTAGATTCAATTTAACTTGATGAGAATGCACCTTAGCAGCTTTAAGAAGCTGCCTACTTGTGTTGTGCATAATTTTAATCTTTTCACACCCACCCACAGCTAAAACCCTTCGAAGCATATCAGATAATCCATAATGATTATAAAAATAATAATAATTACGGTGCATTCTGTTATGCTTCCATAAGGATAAAAAAAACACTTCTCACCAATGTTCCCATGTTTAATCAACCACTGAAGTGTATTTTTAGGTCACTGCTGTTATAAATAGTTGGAACTCCTTTAGCAATTCTTCAATTGCTTCCCACTGCTGCATTACTACTTGTTCAGTCACACATGTCAAGGCAAGAGAGTACCCAAATATAAATCAAATACTGGTACAGAAGCCATCCTATAAACAAACCCTGTTCAGAATGATCTTGCTGACAGAACAGTTAACCAAACTGATGGCACAGGGCCTTACATGCCTTCACTTCCTTACTGCCATCTCCTGCCAGCGCAGCTAGCAAGACCAAGAGAGCCACAGTGGAAAATATAGGATGGGGAGGGGAAGCAGGCCAGTGTGTTGAGTTTATATAGCATGGCTTTGGTAGCAGGGCCTGCAGGGATCACTGTGTGACACAGCAGGAGGAGCTGATCCCATGCCAGCCAGCTGCTTCCACCTGTCTCCAAAATGGTCCAGCAACCCAAAGCTGAGCCCATCAGCGGCAATGGTGGTACCTTTGTCATGACATATTTAAGAAGCGGGAAAAATTGCTGAACAGCAGACGGGAGAGAGGAGTGAGAATATGTGAGAGAACAGCCTGCAGACCCCAAAGTCAGTGCAAGAGGACGGGCAGGAGGTGCTCCAGGCACCAGAGCAGAGATTCCCCTGCAGCCCATGGTGAGAGAACTGTGCCCCTGCAGCCCCTAGAGATTCAAGGGGGAGCAGAGGTCTATCTGCAGTCCACGGCAGAGCAGGGAGATGCCTGAAGGAGCCTGTGAGCCTACGGGAAGCCTGTGCTGGAGCAAGCTGACAGCATCTGTGGCCCCACAGAGGGAGGAGCCCATGCTGGAGCAGCTTTGCTGGCAGGAGCTGTGGCCCACATAAGCAGCTGTTGAAAGCCACCATTACCTCCTTCCCCCCACACCTCCTAATAGTCCATCTTCACAAACTATTTTCCAAATCTGTATTTCTTCAGGTTATGGTAGCATTCACTGAGAATCCTTACTGATTTTCCATTTGGCATCCTAAATGAACATCAACTTGATTTACCATTCAGATTACCATCTGCAGACATACTGATCCTCCTCATGATTACTTGTGAAGTATATAGTATATGTCCTTTTGTCAAGTATGAAGAACCAAAAAAATTATGAACAGCTATTCAACGTTGGATGCCATGAATGTCTTCAGCCATGTATATAAATATATATATATATATAAACAAATATATATATATTTGATTCCATGACGACATCTTTGCCATTCAAGAAAGGAACCTGACATCTCTTCATAGATAAATCATAAATATTTCTCTTTTTTTAGATAGCTTTAAAAACAGAATCACCACACATTCGTAATTAAATGATTTAGAATTTGTGTGAACAAAAACGCTGGTTTACTTTATGGGACAAAATACTAAAAACAGAACTGAGACTATGCTAAAGTAAATCATCTCAGTGGAGAAGGGTTTTTGGCTGTTGCTCTCACACTTGGAATGTCCAGCACTTCTCTTCAAATCACTCCTTAATACACTTTTCCTGTTTCTTCAACAAGGATCTGTTCATTTAGTAGTCACACCACCCAAAATTACCACATGCAACTAAACAGCATTACCCAAAATAGAGCGGATTCTTCTTCAGCTAATCATTGTTAAAATATGTGTATACAAAAGAAGAAATACCAATTTAGGAGTTAAACAGAACTACCATCACTACCAATATAAATCTAACCAACAAAAATATATAAACAAGTGTGGCAAATCAAAAGGTAAAACAGTCTAATGAAGTCTGCACTTGACTGAATATCTCATTCAAAAAATTTTTTCCTATATTGATGATTGATTGATTTGGCATGATCTCATTCAAAAAAATCAAATATACCATAATGACAGTAAGTACTGAAGATAGCAGGCAGATGTGATTTTGGTTATGCATTTTAAACCACTACTGAACATTATCTCAAATTCCTCCAATGTAGTGATTTTCTGAGATTTTTTATGCTTCTATTATATAGGCAGCAGAAAATTAATTAAACAACCTAAACTCTGAATATATAACTTCAGGACCTAAATTTAGTACTGTCTCATCAGGAACTTTATATACACCCTACAGAGATAGAAAGGAGCATTTCTCCAAGTCTGAACTTTAACATAAGGAGTTATCAACAAGACCTTTAGGTCAAAACTACCGGACTGCTTTCTGAGCAATGCATTTTCACTAATGCCCTTTCTTAAAAATCCCTTTCCCACACCCATATGACAGAATTATGTGTGGTGCCACACATATACCAGCCTAGAAGGCGACAAATGTTCAGACCAAAACGCAAATTAAGATCATTTCAACTCAAGTCAAATACAGATTTTCAATACTTTGAAAGTGGTAAAGGCTACATTGAAAAAAAAAAAAAAAAAACCAAACCAACAACCCAGCTAAACATATATGCAACTAGGCAAGCAGTATATTTTTGCACTTTGCAGTAAATATCAACCTGCAATAAAATTACAAAATGTAAATTTGCCCTTTCTCGCCTTTCCCCGTTTCCAGTTAATGGCAAAGATCGATCCCTTTATATTTTATGTGTGTAGGTCCACAATGGATAAACTGCAACCACTCACTGCTGTGGCCATTTGAAACCTAAAGATGCATTTTCTTCAGGTCAGAAGAGAGGCTTTGAAGATGTGAGGACCTGTACGATGGCAACACGCTACAGGATGAATTCCATGTAGGATAATCCCTCAAAAAAAAATATCAAGTTTTCTAATCACAATTGTCTTTGTAGGAGATAAATTTTCCCAAAGGGATTACCCAAAATACAGATATCACTTATCTCAAGCTGCAGCAGCATCTCTGAAGTTGTAATGTTTGGTATGAAGCATTTGCAAGCTGAAATTTGAACAGTATTTCCAACAAAATAAACACTTAAAGTCAGCAGAATTTGGGAAAAAGCTTTATGAAAGACTAGTCTATACTGTAAGATTCTAAGTATTGAATGAAAATGCCCACTTCAAAATAATACAGCATTTAAAAGGAAACATGCTGCTATTTGTAGACCTAACATTAGCAGAGTAAAAATACTGCTAAATATCTGAAGCGGAGGGGAGAGGTGAATGGAGAAACCTTAAAATGAACCTCAAGCTGTAATCCTAAATGTGCCTCACAGTTCATTTGATCTCACAGCAAGCTATTCACAAATTCTTTGAGTCAGTAATTTGAAATGACTGTTAGTCAACAGATTATGCAGAGGCAAACATGTTACGACTTTGAATAAAAACCTTCCTACAAGTCTGAACAGACTACTTCCTCCCACAGGAGACAGCTTTTAATCTTCAACTTTTACTAGACTTGCCATTTAAGGAAAGATTCATTTACAGCTGTGGCTCTTGGCACAGACAGTTGTTCAAAATAAACTATTACATGTACCAAACAGAATTTTAAATCAAATTTCTTTCCTCTAGTAGCTACTCCTACAAACCTGTTAAGAAAGGGATCAGAACTATTTGTAGTCATTGTTCTCAGTTCCTGAGACATTCCAGGAGATGACACGGGGTTTTGAGATCCACCGTCTTGTTCCATCGTTGGAAGCTGGCTACGGAGAGCCAATTCCTAGAACAGCAGGAGAGGGAGAAAGAGAGATCATGTGAGGCGTTTGAACACACTTTTTGGATACACAGACACATGACATTATAGATAATTGATGCTTTTACTGCTTCCAGTTACAGGAGTTAAATGAAATTAACCTCAAGTTTCTGAGGACAAAGCAAGAATCTGTACTGGCTTCAATGAAAATGCAACTTCCAGCAGCCATGCCCAACACTACAGAGACTGCACTGTGAATGGATTTATGGATATAAATATCTGCATGTTTACACAAATATTTTTTAGTTCACTTCAGTATCTTTCTGCTAAGTCTATACCTAAAACAAGATTTTTTAATATTATCTGACCCCCTAATATAATCTGTTTAGCTGTGCTAAATAGCATTTTATCCACATTTCCTTTAAATTCTGATTTACTTCCTGGCTCCCTTTGTACCTTTCTTGTTTCAGTCAGCAAACTTTCAAGTCTTTCCCTAAAAGTTTCTGTTCACTCTGGTTTGAGGCATGCATTTGAAATTTCTGACTGATCAAATTAGTGATTAGTTCCCTAAGTAAATTTCAAAGCTCTTCAAATCCTGTGTAATTTCTTAGTAAGACCAAGACACTACATTTCTGAAGTTACAAACCTAAACTGCACATAAGTCTTTACACATCTGAATGTTCACCAGCTTGAATCAAATCACCCATTAAGCTTGTAATTATTAATTAATGAAAGTAAGTGTTAACATAAAATGCATTATATTAAACATGGATGGAAATAAGCAATATTTTATGTAATTTCCCCCCTGACTCCTCTCCCGTTTTGAAACCAGTAATCCATGAGTTACACGTGTGAAAATACAGTAATTTTTGTCAAGCAATTCTATTCAAACATCATCAACATCTCACCAAGACTGAGCTTTGTTAATGCAGACACTGGTAAATCTACTATGCTGTCACCATTACTGCTAGTATGTGACTTCCAGGCTGTGCCTGGGAAGATAAGCTCAGGCAAAACCACTCCTGTCAGTCTTGATAATACTCAATATTTCTCACTTGTAAAACGAGAGGTCTTCATCCATTTTCAATGATAAGCTTAAGGACTACTACACTGTAGTCTTTTAGTACATAAAACTAAGTTTTCCCCAATTCTTCTTCGAAGTGATTTCTTCTTAAGAAATCCTAAGGTTATTTTATTTCTAGCAGACTATGTACCGAAGCTCCCTGCTGCCTGGTTTTCTTTTCTCTCCTAGTCTACATATGCTTCACACCCATTCCTGTGGATTACTATTTCACATATTCCTTTAAGTTTTGTCTTGCACTAGAAAATTTTCTCACTACAGTTGATTAGATCTGCAGAAAGTGTACAAGCATATCACTGGTTTTTGTGTTCACCACACACAATTACTACTTTAAGTAAACCCAGCCCTCTGCTCATCACCACTTATTTGGCCACAGTTCTAACAAACAGTAATTATACTCCATCCCCATTTTCAGATCACAGGATGTTAAGCATCTTTTAATAATTTCTAAAGGCTTATCCATATGATTTTCATTTGCTTATATAATAAAACAAAGTGCAAAGCCTATATAATGACATCTTACTTCACAGGTAAGTTTGCAACCATGTACCAGTCACAAGTTACCTGATATACAGGTAGACTAATCGATTTGAAAAAAAAGAAAGAAGAAAGCGTTCATTCCACGAATGCTTCCCAAACAGTGATCTGAAGAAGGCAGAAGGTCTTAGAGCAGCTATCCCAGAGATGGCTCAAGAATTGCGCACCCTTGTGCTCTGTCCTTTTCCCCTTCCCTCCTGCTTTCATCTGTACATTATATCTTTATTTCCTTGGGCTGCAGTCCCTGATTTGGTTGAAGAGGAGGAGCCAAAAGTGCCAGGAGATTGTAGAAGCAGCTTAATCACACACCAGTGCCACAAAGAGTAGTAACAAAGCAAAACCTACATGGAGTCATTTCAGTATATGAACTAAAGTGACATTTAATTTCCTTTGTGGCCTTTCCAATCAGGACTGCTGCCTCCTGATTCAATAGTTGTGAGGAAGATAAGAAATTCACACATGTCCCCTTTTCAAGAGCTACTGACGCATCAGGAAAGAAAAAAATCTCCACAATTTTTCTTCTGTTACCTTAAGAAAAAAAGCAGGTACAAAGGAACAAGAAATTTGGAAAAACAGGGAAGTTAGCTTTGTATTTTTCTAATCCTCAGAGTGTAGGAGAGGTTGAAGTTTCATCAATTCATGAACTTAGATAGTATGGTAAAAATAAATGTAGCTCAAGATGCTAGACAGCTAAAACAAAAAACATTTCATTTCTCTAAAGGCCTACTAAAGAGATGTATTAAATCAGGAGAGAGAACTATATTTTGCCTATTCTTTGGCATGTACTATGTAGTGAAACCAGTAGTTTTAAAATTAGTACTACTTTTATCTTTGTTTCAACAACATTGCTAAAAAATGCAAAACTGCAACTATTTTTAATTATTTATACGTAGCACCACTGCTACTTTTTCAGGAGTCAGAAGCACTTTCCCCTCAAAAGAATGTTATGACTCATCTGAGTAATAAATGTATGTCATTCTGGGAGTCTGAAAGAGAAAGGAATTACCAAAAAAGACAAGCTATTGAGAAACAAATACAGGGCAATTTTTAATCATTCTGCAAGATAAGCGAAGTTTCCTAAAGCCTAAAGAGCGTGTTAATACTATTTTTCCTGAAAGGTGTATAAAATGGAAGGCAAAGTTGTGCTGCTTGAAGAACAGTCTTTTAAATTCTCCTTCCTTATAAATCCGTTTTGCAATAAAAAGTTGCATGTTTTCTATATTTAAAAAATGTATGGAGTGTCCAAGTCTCTCCCAGCTCCAAGCAGAGCAATGTGAACTCTAGGCTTTTAATTCATGCTTTAAAATGTACGCCTTATTAGAAGTATTTGAAGTCTGGAGAACCATGACAAAATCCTGGCTTAGATTTCTATGAATTGATTTCATCCTATTTTTTAAGTATGTCATACTTGTTTTAAATACCTCTGGGAAAAGAAAAGCTTAGTATTCCTATTGTTAGCACAAAAGCTGAATTTTAGTTATTACACAGAGACCAAAATCATCTGTCATCTCCTTAAATAATTTTAAAAATAAGGTCAGCACTGCATAATTTATCTGGCTGAATCCACCCACATTTTTTTCTTATAATTCTATATAGATTAAGTTTTTACATGAAGTTACAGGTCATTCACACCATGTCCAAAAAAACTTTCTAAAAGTGCCCTTTTCAGAGCATTTTTATCTTTACTGGCTTTCTGAGGAAAGGCAGATTATTTGTGCAACTCACTTATATTCTTACAGTATTAAACCTATGATATGCTACTCAATTTGACTTGGTACATCCTGATAATTGGTTTTGCAAATTTACTTTAAAAGTGCAAACTGTAACATTTCTGCCCCCAACCATCACTCACTTTCAAATGATCCACAGGCTTTCCTGGGATGGGAGAGAAGTTTTGAAGGAAAGAGAAGACCACAACACTTTCGGGCAGACTTTACAGCACCAGCTGCTTCTTCAGATTAAGTGTTTGCCTTCTTGTGAGGGCCACAAAGTTACAGCACATATACAAAAGAAACAGGGAAGACATGTGGACAGATAGAAGACAAATGAACTCAGCAATGAGGAGTTGGGCAATTTGTGAAGACTAAGCGGGAAACATTCACTGCTCCAACCACAACAACCAGCACAGCCAGTGAATGCAGCTCTGATTTACTATATAGACTTTTAAACAAGGTATTTATCCATGAAGATCTACAGCAATGACATGAGCAAGCAATACTATTATTTTGTTGATCTGTAAAGCTCAGAAACAAGCTAGAAACAAGCAGCAGATACAGAATGAGCAAGCACATACAAAGGAACTTATCTCATAAATGTGTAGTATGCTGATCTTACTAGCAAATACTCTAATATTAGCAACAGATAAAAAAGAAATCTTCCATTCTCAGCACAAGAAAATAGTCTGCACAACATCCAAAAATAATGCCATCAGTACCTCGACATTATTTGCCTCTATTTCCTTCCACAGCACACTGTAAGGGAAGAAATCTGTTACTTAACATCTGCTCAATTTTGTGACATATATACAAAACTTGATTGACATCTGCTCTACATTAGAAACTGTTGACAACCAGATGCTAACTGCAGGCAAATGGAAAGAAAGCTAGTGGGGATGGAGTGAAAGTCAAGTCATTCAATCTCTCTGCTAAGACAGATTGGCTATCTTTAAGGTTTCACAAAAAACTGATGATGATGAGCACGAGTAACTGAACAGATGCTTGGTGGGTTTAAATTTCCTGGATGTATTAACAGTTCTTGCTGATACACAGTAAGTCTGAAAGTCATTATTTTTGCTAAAGGTACCTTTGACATTTCTAGAATTTCAGTAAGATACATCATCATTCTAACAAGAAAAATCTCTTACAGTGCTTGATATAAAAAATGAAGCTGAGCAATTTATTTACTCTTTCCAATAGGTGCTAAAGCTTCCATACATAACACTTGCTGGTGTCACCACAGGATACTAAAGTATCACGGAAGAGAGACAAAAACCTGGCAGGGACACCATGGTTACCGAGTACCAAAAAAAACCTGACTGGAGATATCCACACAACCATGATACTGTATCCAGGCTACATGGGGAAAAATGTCAGGAAGGATGAGGATGTTAGGCTAGATGACGCCCACCAGTCCCTTCTAACCTAGAGATTGTCTGACATGAAAAGCTCAGAGACACACTTAAAAGTTAAGGAACATTTTTCAGCTGTTTTTAATCCATCTATAGAAGAGATTTCATTGGAGACAAACTTCAAGAATGTCAGTGTTATGTAATTTCTTTACAAACAAACCTTGGCAATCCCTCTCTAAAACAGACTTAGCCTTCCTAGAATTAAGAGCACCGAACATATGAAGATTTAATTTTCAGTATTCCTTAAAAGAACATCTAAAATTTAGCAAGAGAAGCAATTACTCTGCCACAAAGAATAGGTTTATCATCAGGAAAGCAGATAATTCCTCCAAACTTCATTAAAGGCAACATGATTGACCATTCTACCCAATAGATCACTCACACACTCATAAGCAAGTGCAGACTAATAAAACTGATCCCAGGCAGGAGGTATGGTAGGAAGCAAGTTTAAATATAAATGGAAACCTGACTTTTGTATGAATCCTTTCATCAGTTCCCACTGATAAAGCAGAGTGACCACTACATATACACTTAATGAATTATCAGTATAATCCCTTTGAGTTTTTGCAGATTTTTAGGAGCTAAAACCATAATTTCAAGAAGTTCCAAAAACCTCATCTTACAGAGTTAAGTATGAAACTGATAACAAACTTCTCCATTTCCTGTATTTTTTTTTTTTTTTGAGGAAGAAATTAGTGGAAGAGTGAACAATGGTATGACAGTGCTTCAGGTATAGAAGAAAACAGAGAACACACTTTTGGCATTCCATAAGAAAAACATCCCCTATGAATGACCTAATTCTGCCAGAAGATAAGGTGTTTTCAACTGCTGTGGAGGAGTCCTCCTTTGTTTATTCTCTCGTATATCCACAATTCTTGAGGACTTCTTTTTTCTCGTCCAGAATAGAATCTAATATTGATTGATAAGATCATTATGTGGCTAATGCTTTGTAAATGAATCAAATTATTAGATCTGGATTAAAATGCTTGTGTTTAAGAGCTGCTCTGGTATTGCCAAACAAGAAAGTATTTTTTCCAGGGTGTCAGCACGAAGGTCTGAGGCTCCTGTTTCTCAGAACTAGTAACATACAAATTTTGTGGTATGCTTCAGAATCCAACAGTACACCAGTACTCATGGCTTCCAAACAGAGGATACTTTCTTTTATTCTGTTTTTCTTGCCTAGTGCAAATAGAGGTTTTTCTTAAAAAACAAAGTACAGTACAAGCCAATATAAATATTGTACGAAGAACCAGTAGATTAAAATACTGTTAATAACAGTAAACATGAAGTGTCCTGAATATATTCATAAATCCACCCTTCCAGAGATTCATTCTATATTCAACTTCTTTAGAGACTAAAAGAAGACCACAGCAAACTGTTTATTATGCTTCACATTTTGAACAATTTTATTTTGGTCTGAGCTTGAAAGGCTCATGAAAACTGTTGTTTCCTATACAGAAAATGTATGTGTGCAAGAGCCAGTTAAATGTCAAAATGGAAAAATTATATCTGCATAGCAATTATTTTGTTAGTCTAATCTATTAAGTAATTCTGTTATACTATGCATGCTTAAAAATCGTAACTATTTCAAGAGACTTTTCATTAACTGATAACAGATATCCTTCTCTAAGGTCATACCTGCTTAAACAAACTGATAAGAACATTCATACGAACAGTACTTATAAGTCACCAACTACTACCTTAGATAGTTTGCTTTAAATAAATATCTTGATGACATCAAGACTGGAACAGCAGTATCCTCAAGAATGCTAAACGAGAAGGTTGTTTTCAATGTAAAAAAATGTGCAATGAATTCCTCGTTTGCTCTTAAATATTGATATAAAGTTGTGGTATTGCAGCACTCATAAAAACAGTGTTAGGGCTGTGACCAGAAAAGTGATTCAAAAATGTGCATGGCAGAGCTTGGTTTTCTGTGTTTTTGTTTTGTTTTTTTGTTTGTTTGTTTTTTGTTTTGCTTGTTTGCTTCTCCTTTTTTCTTTTTTTAGAATGTTTTCATGTAGCAAAAAGTTCCCTGCTAGCCTAATTTAATGCTTTCATTTTTCTAATTACGCTGAAACATCAGTTAAGAGCCTACCTGATGTTTTGGAGAATTTGCTGTGCTGGGATTGATATTCCGCAATGCCTAAGAGTAAAAATAAGATGGATAAAAATTACTTTAGCTGCACGGCTTACCTATGCAGGCTGTCTTATAAACACCATCTTGTAGTATCAAGCCCCCGAGACAGGCCAGATGAGACAGGATAAGGGAGTTAAGAAACTGTGAAAATCATGACACAGTGAAACAGAACTCACAGATTTACCAATGATGCGTATATGACAGATAAGCTTAACAACTAAGGAGAACAACATGAAGAGAACTGGCTGTCACCTGCTCCAAAGTTAGTCAGGTTCCCAATGACAACGGAGGCAAGAAGACAATTAGAAGGCCTACCTAGAAGCATGCTAGCACAAGGTAAAATGTCTGTGGATTAATTGCAAAGCAGGAACAGCAGAAGCCCAGGTGCTTAAGCAGAGAGAAAGTCCTGATGCCACCTTTGCAATGTATTCTTACCTAGAGTACTATAAAAAGTAATGGCTGTAAAGATGACCCATCTTACACCAAGAGATGCTGAAGATTCCTACAAAACAGTCCTTGACTACAAGGGGGATAACAGGAGTCAGATGCCAGGACAGAATACTGCAGATGATGAAGAAAGAGAAAAGCTGTCTTTGAGGACATTAAGATATTATCCTCTTCTGACACAAGGCCCATCACCCAAAGTGAAAAGGGAAAAATTTTAGAAGGCTTTCCTCAAAGAAAAGATTAGTGCTTTTTCTGGCAGTGTCAAAAACCCAAAGAAATATCTTAAGTATCTAGCACAGATGGTAGTAACTCTTTAAACACTCAGATTGAACAATCGAAGCAGAAGGCTTAGAGTCAAAAGGAGATCAAGCCCGAATTCCAATCCCAAGATTTCAAAGTCCAGCCCTACACTTAAGTATTTGCTACAGCCATATCCATATAGTAGGAAATACTGAAAGGCATAGCTTGCAGCCTTATTATGAAGTTTGAAATTCTTCAGCATAAGAAAACCACAGGTTCAAAATGTAGCACAAGTTATTCAGTTGTTCCATGCTCACTCCACTGGCAACAAGGCATCTCCTTAATGTATCTTATATAAACTTTAAAAATACTTAAAAATCCTAGAGCCTGCAACAGGTTCTAAAACTGAAGACTTTTCTCCACTTAAAAGGGAAAACGAAAGTAGCTGTGGGAAATGACTTTTTGCATGACTTGGAACTCAATGAATATGAAATATATTCTCAGGAGGAATATCCAATCACATCAACAGTCCATGTTGTCATCCTAATACTTTGTGAAGCTTGCCCTTTAAGAATTTTGTTAGAGGGAGGAAAGCAAAATCCTTCAGTCTAAAAAATCAGATACTTTCACCAACAAACTGATATCAGTAAGAGAATGAATTCAGATCTTTTTAGATCTCAAAGCTTATGTATAGTCACTGGTCTTTAACACTCACTGAAACAACAACTTAGAAAAATCAAAACATAACAGATGAAAGAAATAGTGGAAGTAGGTGTCTAACCTGTGGCCTCACCTGCCGAAGCAGTTCTTGATGCTTCAGTCTCAGCCTTTCTTTCTCCATCTGTAGCTGCTGAAGTCTCATCTGTTGTTGCTGATTGGAGCTACTCCCTCCCATCACACCACCCTGGGGACTCTGAGGAGCCAGAGGAGGTGGCTGTTTGACTGGAGCACTTTGGCTGATTCGTTGATTCATGGCTAAGGAACCAAAACAACATAAACATTTTAAAAATAAATTCAAACAAATACATGCAAGGAAAGTATTATCCATGAAAGGTATCTATGAAAAATCTATAGATCTAAACAATCTAGAAAATTACAAGGCATGACAGTACAAAACATGCAGTTACACAGATGTTCAGAGTGTGAAATGTGAAATGTATGCTCACATGTGAGCAATCAATGTGTATAAAATTAACGCAACAGTCATGACAGACTACATACTTGTTCTAAAAGCTTCTGAAAACAGTTTAATGTGCTAACTGATGAAAAATTCAAAAGTGGTAGTAAAATACTTCAAGTAGAATTAGAAGGATCTCTTCTTTCTAACAAACTATTCTCATTGCAGACACAAACAGTAAATAACTTGTTTTATTCACGTGAAATCTTAGGTCCATTTAACTTGAGAACGCACAGAATGACAAAATGCATCATGTCACTTTTATTACAAAAACAATTAAAGGCTACCTATTGCGGTGCAAGGTCATGCAACCAGGATTCACATCCCTGTCACATCAAGATTTTAGTGTTAAGAAACTTCATTTAGAGCTTTTTGACAGGCAAAATTAGAGTTGGTACAGAAATGGCAGATAAATTATACAGCCATAAATACTGACATCAACATTTTGCTAGTGCTTCATTTTCTTTTACCTCAGAACTATGCACTGCATTTTTCCTGGGGAGTGGAGAAGAGAAAATGTGACCTTGTAAGCATAATGCACAACGAAAACCCATCTTCCCTTCCTCTATAAAAGCAAGGTATAAGACAATTTTATTTTATAAAATAATACATGATTGGGATGTATCTATTTGACATGCCTGATTTCTCCCTCACATGACAGCAATATGGTTAAACTGAGGCACTGGAGTTCCCAGAGTGAAAAAGAGGGTGGGAAAGGCTGACTGTATTGCAAGGGCACTGTTTTCAGGGGCTTTCAGTTTTGAATTATCTCTCCATCGTGTTTTCTGTAACAGACTGAATCAGTTAACACTCAGAATATTCTGCAGATTGCATTTGCTAAAGCAGTGATGGGAGAAGGGCAAGGATTTTATTTTTCTGGGAATGAGGTTTATGGTTTACAGAAACTAAAAAAAAAAAAAGAGAGCTTCTTTTAGGATGACAGGGTGAAGTGGGGCAAAAAANTTTTTTTTTTTTTGGGAAAAAGGTTTATGGTTTAAAAAAAATAAAAAAAAAAAAAAAAAAGAAAAAAAAAAAAAAGAGCTTCTTTTAGGATGACAGGGTGAAGTGGGGCAACAAAAAAATCTATAGAATTGTTTTGAATTAATGTTTTTATCATATAGAGGATTCCTGGAATACTAATATTTCTAACTACCATAAGAAAGGAGAATTGTCTCAAAAAAATCTGTATCATCTTTTCACTGAAAAGCCCTTCAGTCTCCACTATCTTCTGAGTATTCAATTTAAGGTAGTGCTGGTTCTTCTGTTCCAAGAAAGCCAACATATATTTATCACATAATACTAAACCAGCTGAGACCCAATTCTGCAGCCTACGCTTTCAACTAATCCACTGGTCCAGCACAGACTCAACAGTCAAATGGGCAGAAGGGTCATATTTTCATGAGTCCAGTCAACATAAAATGCTGTCAAATAGCCTAAAGTGATTTGAAACAGTATTTCAGGCAGTTACTTGTTAAAGAGCTTTATACATGACTGCTAATATGATAAAACTTTCTGTAAGGTAAGTGAACCTGTGAAGTAGGAATAGAAATTGGATCCCAGTACCAAGCAGAAACAACTAGGGCTGTAGTTCAGCTCCAATCTACAAGTCTCATCCTGACCCAGCATGAAAAAAAACGGTGGCCAAAGAACATTCCTGTGGATCAAAGCCTAAAATCCAGCAGTTGATGTTACAAGATACCCAGCACCACTTCACGAACAGAACTCAGCTTCACGACAGAAGGCGATCAGAGTGAGCCAATTAAGCAGCTCTGCCATGCAAGCTGTGGTCTCTGGGCCAGTGACAGGAAGATTGGCCCCAAGAAACTAGAAACTGTTAAGCAAAAGTTCTAACAACATCAACAGCAGTCCCATAGTTGTAGTAACACGAAGTTGTAGCCCTGTAGTAACAGCAGTGAACATTTAACTACAAGCACCAGGAGCTCCACTGGGCAATATCTGCTGGAAGCTTGACAGCAATTAGACAACCTTCATTTATCAAAGCTGAAGCGAAGTAGAAGCTAGAGAAAGCAATGCAAAAAGCAAGGCAGCCCATCTAGCAGTTTCAGACAGGCTAGACATGACACTGCTGGAGTGGGGCATAGATCTCTTGTCTCTCTCTTCAAATCTGGGACCAGGACCATGCCTTTTGCTCTATATATCTCACTCCCTTTTACCTTATAAGCAGAAATGAAGGCGTTAGTAGGGGACAACAGAAACCAGCCTTCTCTTGCTGTTACTTAATTCTGCAACCCTATCCCAAGTTTGTGCTATCCCTCAGAAGTTCCAGGATCCAAACCCTGCTATTAAACAAGCTGGAAGGTCAATTACAGTGTAAAGTCAAGAGGGAGAAAAATTAGAAAACTACAATCACCTGAAATGAGCACATCTAAGTTAAAATCAAACTAGCTTGTAAAATTTAAGTATCCAAAGCTGAAAAATGTCAAATTTATTTTGGTTAAAAAGGCTCCCTTTATAGTCTAGTCCCCAATTATATAATCACAGTTTTAGAATCCTACCTCAATGTAGTTCACAGCCAAGTCATGTTACAGATAACCTCATAAAAATTTAACAATGTCTAACCTTAGTTAAACACTTCAGTGCAGTATCACTAACATTCCTTCAACATGTTATGAATTTGTTTTTTTCTGCATGCACCATAAGTATCTCTTTTCCACAAACAGGCAACTTTGTTATTTCCTGCTCATGCCACTTCCTGCTCTTTTTATTTTATATATGTCTTTCTGACAGCTGCTTGTATTATTCCTGTCTTCTCTGATAAATTTTTGCTCTATTCTTCTCATCTATTGACTTTGCAATTTTAACTTTAAGAAAGAAATCATGTTTCTCTGACATTTTTCATTTTATTCCCTCATCCTAGATCCCCAAAATGTCTTCTAGTGTGTTCTAACTAAAAGCATATCTAAAGAAGGAACATCATAAGATACTGAGACTTTGCTGTATACTTAAAATTCATCAGTAAATATTAGGGGATAACTTAATGATACTATTTGGTAACTATTCGGAAACTGAATCTAAAATTCCAGTTTCTAAATTATTATTATTCACATATGCATTGAAAGGATGTTTCTGACCATTTCATTATTTCAAGAATGAAATAATTCAAATTGGTAAGATTTTAAACTGTCCTCAGAACAGATAGTGGAGATGTTTTTATATGAGCAAACTCTTTTTAAGCATGAAATTAAACTAAAAGTTAGGATATCATAAGATGCTACTAACTGAATTCTACTGACTTAAAATATCGAAGTGAAGAACCAGTGAAAAAAACACAACAGTAGTATCAACGATTATCTATAATTTCCAACACAGTATTTAGTGAAAAGAGGCAGGGGAAACACATCTTGTTTCAAGTGACAGGAAAAAAACAGAGGGCTTTAAAGCTTTTTGTTGTTGCTTTGGGGTTGAGGTTTTTTTGCTTGCTTTGTAGGTGAGGTTTTTTTTTTTCTTTTTTACATTCCTATTCCCCATTACTTACCAGGACATGACTGCAGGAATCTACACTCGAAAGAATATGCTTATTAATGTGATCTCAGATAGCAGATTTTATTTTTTCTACACCTCATGCATTTGTAATGATCCTGACATGCACAGCTCTTTTCAGATACTTCAAATTCAAAGGCAAAGAGTTTCATTTTATCTGTTAGCTAGGATTTACCAGTTTCTAATGCTGTTTCTTACCTTCCATGGCTATGGAAAGCATTTAAATAAGGGGCTCTGCACCCACACAGCGGAGGCTGCAAAGACCTCACAGGCAGAGCAGGAACAAACAAGTCTTTGTTTCTAGAAGAGGGGGATTTGAGGGAGGAGGAAGGGCAGACAAGTTAAAAAACATGGGCAATATAAGATAATAAAAAAGATCTTGTCCTAAAATATGGCTTCACAATCTGCAGAATACAGTCAATTGCACTGCTGCAATATGTTTTTGAGAAAATTACTGGTCTTCAAATGCTACACATTAAATGTTCTGCTGTCAACAGCAGAAATGCCTCTTCTATACTGTACCAGACAATACCTGACAATTCCTGAAAAAAGTTTAGACCGCTGTCTACATGCATGAAAAAAACCAAACAACCAAAGCCCAAACCCCAAAATCAACAGAGAAAAACAATTACCAGGCATTGGTGCTAGAGAGAAAAGACCAACAAATTTTTAACAACTCAAACATAAAAGGCTAATTTCCTCTCCCAATTTCCTCTCTTCTGTCACAAGAAAATCCCAAGTCCCAGGGCAGTGACAGTTTGCAGTAACACAGCACCTCTCCCCTTTGCAGAATTACATGCAGAGATTGCACCCTTAATGATCAGTAGACACAGCTGAATGTTTGATGTTGTTTCTTTCCTACTTATAATTTTATCCTTCAAAGCTAAACCTAATTTTAATCTGCAAATTCAAAGACATTATTTAGTTGAGCAAACAACAACAAAAAAGCTCAGGATGTGAGCATACCATAGCTGTCCTTATTAATAAGAATCAATGTTTTCATTGGGGGAACTAAAAAAAAAAATTGTCTCCTTCAGCTTCATTTTGGAACTAGACAGCTATTGTAAATCACTTTTTGCTGTAGTCAGGTTTTTACCTGGTGCTAGTTTGCAACACTTAGAGGCAAAAATCCTCTTTGATTACATTTAAAAGAAAAAATAAATATTTATAAAAATAAATTAAATTTATTTTTTCTGTGAAGAAAAAATAAAAATACCAGTACGATTTGAAAGAGTCTTGAAAGTAATAAAAACATGTTCCAAGGGGCTTTTTAAGAAAGGCTTGGTACAACAATTTGTTGTTTAATCAGGATGTAAGCTATGTTTCTGGACTGTATTCTTTATAATGTATTGATATATTACTCCAAGAAAATCCCAGTCACAAGTTTATAATGCTGCTGTTATACAACAACCTAAAAATTAGCACAATAAAATATTTCATTGCTTTCAGTGTCTGATTAATCCTGGATCTTAGAGTATAGGGGAAACCACAAATAGACTGTTCTCTGGGCTCGTTTTGCTGCTTTAAGTGTACAAACAAATCTTAGTGTCTTAGGCAAACAGAAATATTCACAGACTCCTGAGCTGAACTTCTGGGTAAAGAAAGATATATCCAATGAAAATACTATTACAGAATCATGTCCAAACTACAGACTGGTTACTCTGCATTTAAAAACTAGTTTCAGTCAAATTAAATTAGTATTTTTCTTTTCGTTTTCCTACCACAATCACACCTACTGGTTAGAACAATATAAGTTCCTTATTCTTTGCTAAATCTGCCATTGTTTTTGAAGCCTTTCTGTGTTGTCAAATGTAGATGTGCAATAGCCAGACTGACTTTGGCACCATTAGGACTCTACAGTGTGTACAGACAGACTCTTGAAGCACTGGTACCTTAACTAGAGTAAAATGCAGTGTCAGTTTCTTTTCCCCCCACAGCAGTATTTATAAAGCAGTTTCAGTCAATGTATGCCAGTTTCAGAAGAACTAAAATAATCTGGCCAGCCAGAAAAGCAAATATAAATGATATTCAGCAATAAAGGAAGTTAAGTAAGAAGCTTTTAGGCACTTCTGCTCAGTGCACGCATATAAAACAAAACTCTTTAAATAATGGGCTCTCATTAAAATTCTTTTTAGGCTCCTTACATCACTCTTTTTCACTTTTTAAAAAGAAATCGATTTTAAGTTTGGAAAGCTAAACAAGTTTTAAATTACTTGACTTACAGAATACAACTGACACCATAAGTATTAGTACTACTACAGAAGACACACTGCATTGGACAGATTATGAGAAGAAATCTCATATAATGTTATTTAAATGTAAATTCTATGCATGAAACACTGAATTCTAGACTAAGTACAGGAATCTGAGCTCACCAAGGCCCCATATGTCCATCCACTGACTCTCTGGCAAAATATATTTAATGAAAGCTAGTCCACATGTTAGACCAAAGCTTAATCACCAAGAGTCTACCTAAGGCTATTAGCTGTGAACAGTTTCAGTGTTTAATCACTACAAAAATACTTCCTGGGTTAACTAACCAAAGGACAAGCTTCTTTACAATTTCTTAAAAAATGATGTGATAACTTTTTTAATGCAAGTTTCCTTTAATTTGTTTGAGTGGAACAAACCCTGTATATATGCATCTGCATACCTTCATCTTTTTTTAAATTTCTGTTATAAGCCCATTAGAAATGATTAAACAGAAATTACAAAATCCAGTATAAACTATCATTAAAAAAATCAAGAGTATACTGTCAGGAAACACTTCTATATATAAGAAATTACCATCATGTTTCAACACGACTGAATTCAAAGACAAAAAACCTGATGTGTCTTTGAATTTAAGCTCATATATGATTAGATATAGACTATATAATTACTGTGTGCATATATATTTAGATTACAGATAATGAATTGTGTTCAAAATGATCCACCTTCAACTTTTAACAGAGTATGCTCATTAATAGGGAAGTGCAAACTACTGTATTAGAAGGATACAGTGGAAAAAGTGTCCCTGTTAGGAATGCAGTTTCCTTTCACTATCAGAGCAGCTTAGCACAACACTGCAAGCACGCATTATTTTTACTGGCACTAAGACATCATTAGCAATAAATCTCCTTTCTCAAACAGGATTAAATTACTCTGAAAACAAAACAGACTCCAAAACAGGTATAAACTTATATAAACCTACTGCCTTGATACATTCTTAAGAGAAGTGTCTCTCTCTTTAATAGTCTAGAAATATTCTACCTAAAATAGGTAACTGCATCCTGACACAATGCTTGTGGACAGATTTAGTGATTTCTTCAGTGAACTCAGTTCAGTTAAGAGGTATAAATACATTCTGCTTTCAAACAAACCAAGATTTCACTTCTGATATAATTGTACACACCAAATAATTATTTACTGTCATTACCATAAGGCAGCACCTGCCTTTTACCAAGGACTGCTTACCAGTGAAATTTCATCTGCCTCTGCAGATTCGCAGCAGGCTTTGACAGAAGTCACTGGTTCACTGAAAACTGATGCTGCTTCACTTGCACACATCTCTGACACACATACCAAAATAGAGAAGTCTTTACCCCATCCTAAGTGGTCTCCTGAAACTGTTCTTCTGGAAAAACAGAGACAGGGAAGTGAAAAATCTAATACCACTAGACCTTTTTAGATGAGTCAAATCCTCTTTTGTTTTATAGAGTATGTAAAGAGGATATGCTACTGCATTTGCATTTGTGGCTCATGCTCTGCTTTTTGTGCAAAAAAATTGAAGGCAGATCTTGAACTTAGGAAGTCTAAAATGCAACTGCTATCAGGCACAAGGTCTAGGTTTTCCTTTGTTTGGGTTTTCTTTTGATAAGACAAAGGCCAAACCCCAGTTTTTCAATCTAGAGTTCCAGTTCTATCTTGTCCAAACATCTGCATCTTGAAAAGCTCTGACAAACTAATTTGAAGGAACATATTATTAAACAAAGGGCTAGACAGGTAAGGAATAAGAAAGCAACACTATGGAATACCTCCTTTTAATTTCTGACACTTAAAAATTAGCAGATGCTCTGAAGCTTAATTTTTTAATTGGATTTCAAGCTTGCTTGCTTTTTCTTTAAACAGAAAAGATAAATATATGTTTCAGTGAAATGTACATTTTACTGCAGTGTTTCTGAACCACCTCTTTTCACTTTTTCAAAGGTGTAATGTTTTTATACTACAAAAAAAAAAAAAAAGAAGCAGAAAAACCTGGTGTGCATTCTCTATAATCATACTGGCATCATCAGTTTTACTTAATTTCCTAATTATGTAGTCAAGCAGGTACTGTACACAGAGCCCCTATGGCACTTTCCATAATGATATTAAACGTTGTCTTGCCTTACCTTCCTCCTCATCCAAAATTCATGCAGAACTTCAAAGAACATTAACATTATCTCTAAGTGGGAGTGATAAAGTAATGGCAGCAATTTCAACCTGAGGTCACGTATTTTGCTTCCTACCCCTTTATCACAGCCCCAAGAATTGAAAGACCAGAAGGAAAGAGACTAGGAGTGTGCAACACTGGTATGGCCATTAGTTACAAGCCTTTAAAACCCAAGTTTAGAATAAAATAACAAGGAAACTGAAACAGTATCTTGTTTTACTCCAATCCCCACAGACACTCGTCTGACTACTCTACTGGAGTAATAAGGTGTCCACACCAAACTTAAACCAGCAGAGACATGGAAATCAACTGCCAGTTTCCAGTATTTTCCCACTTCATCTTTGAATTTAATATATTAAGCACCCTCAAAGAGCAAATTATTTAAGGCTGCATTTCAAAACCAAGTCCTACCATTGGCAAACTCAAATAAGTTAAAATCCCCCTTTAATGGTATTTGATACAAAAGCCAATTCCTGAAAACTTGCAGCAAATTTTAACAATTTTAAACTTCAACTGGTTCTAGGAAATTTGATTTTATAGGAAAAGCAGATGCTCCTCTACTTCACCAACTCCAGCCACTCAGAATGCATAGCTCACCGGCTTCCTATCCAGATGTTCTTTAAGTATCAAGGAAACACATTAAGTTATCTGAAAGGCTTAAAAATCCAGTAGGATCTGGAAGACTGACCAATGAACAATAGCAGAAAAGGCAGAATGGTCCAAAAGATAAGTTCAACCTGACAGTCCAACTCCCTCAAGGAAAAAATCCCTCTTCTAAATAACAAAAAAACCCAGGGCAATTTGAAGCCTCTTACTATGCCTGCAAAGGCACAGAGAAGGTAGGACAGCATGTTTTTACCAGATGCTCCACTAGACAAGAATCCTGCTGACACAAGCCTAAGGACCAACCCCCTCCCATCCCCACTCCTTTGATCCCATGTCATCTTTTATGACTGCCTGTGCTTGGCATAAGAAGACCCTCCTTTCATACTTAGCTCTTTCCTAGATATTAAAGTTTGTGAATTGCTCTAACACAAAACTGTTTCAAAATCTTATTTGTAGACTTGGAGGATGAAAGTCTGAGCCACAGGACTTCACTGACTCTTAAGTGGCGTAGCTGAAGACATCAAACCCATTTCAAATGTTAGACTTGAGTCCTGGAACGAAGTTCTTATCTTCAACTTGGAGCACTCATGTTTTAGACCCAGCCTATCCCACAGATATTCTAATAGAGGCTCTTTTCTGATGCATTATTTCTGAAAGCCTGCTCCAAGAAAGAATACATACTAACTACATTCTTTTATTTTCTGTTTAAAAGCATGAATGCTACACCAAAATGCCCCATACCAAGTCAGACCACCTAAAATAATTTTTTCCAACTGATTCTCCTTCCCCCCTCTCTTTTCTAGCCACAATAATGGAAAATTCCAAGCACTATTTAAAAAATAGTTATATCCACACCTACTAGAGAGAATAAAGATGAATGCAAAGCTTCCATCTGGTGAGGAACATACAGAGACATAAAGGCTGTCTCCCTGGAAGCTGGGAATTGAGAAGCAATAAGGGCAAAGACTCTTCATACCTTCTGCTTCTGAATACTGAAACAGGAGTATGTTTGCACATACCATTCAATAGCTTTGTTTTCTTCAATGGTTCTTAAGATTGGTGGAAGTGGCAGAGAAAGAAATTAATTCCTCCTTCATTTTCAATCACCATTAGCATCACTGTAATAACCAGAAGCTTTAACAAGACAAAGATTAATTTATCCTGCTGCTGGAAGTATTAGTAGTCAAAAATATTGAAAACCAAGCCCTTATGTTAAAGCACAGTGATAAAAATGGGTATGGCATCCTCAAGGGAAAAATACCAACATAAGTTTCAACCTATATTAAGCACAGAAAGGTAAACTTCTGAGTCATTCACATGCTATTTAGGGTCACAGCACATATTTGTCGAGGATCTCCACATGGTAAATAAATGCAAGGCTCAGTAATTTAACTCTGTCGAACAGTGGTCTTTTTTCTTCTTGACTGGAGTGACTTAAGGAGGTCACAAGTAAGAAAGACAGGAATAGAATTTTGTATTTTCTTGGCTCAAATGATAAAAACATAAACCACAATACATTGTGTACAACTTAGGTTTTCAAGGAAAACTCCTTCAAGCTCAACAGCAGCTAACAGCTTGTCTCTATTTGCCGTCACTCTAGATCAGAAGAGCCCACATGCTTTTTTTTCCTTTCCTGCCCCTTTCAGTTACACTTGAGCTCTTTGACTGAAAAGGTCTGGAACAGATTAAAAGTCCGACCACAAAATAAAGAGCCTTGGCATGTACTCAAGCCTGTCTGGGATACACATACACAGTGGGCCCAAAAAGGGAAGCTATGCAGCAAGAAACCCTTAATCAGTCTTTCAGACATTTCTAACTTCTTTCAGTTTAACTGCACAGCCTTAACATTTGATGGAGTTTCAGTATGCACAAGACAAGCAGCTTTTGCCCTTACAGTTGGACCATTCTATTTACAGGCATACAGAATAGTTGTGAAAAGCATGATTCATCTCACTCACAACCTCTGTCCATTAAGGCATTTTCCACACCCCTTTTTAATTGCAGTTCATCTTCTCAAACTATAAAGTAATGCATATAAAGAAAAACAGATACCCTGCAAGATTACCTGAGTAAATGTAATTGCAAAGGGCAACACTGATTTTCAAAATGACTGCTTCCTTTTCAGTCTTATTCACATACTAAGTAATCGTGAAGTTGCAAATTACCCACACACTCCTCTTGCAATATGCAAACAGGTCTGTAGCTCTGGCTGGTGTTAAAGCCAGCATGGACATCTGCCAAAGCTGACACCCCACCTTTGGGCTCAAGCTGCATAGTGGTTCAACCTGTCTACAAACTGGTGAGCAGTTTATAAACAAAGGGTGACAACCTGGTGCTCTGCGTAAGAGAAAATGGATGCTGTAAGTACGTACTCAAGCCTATGAACAAAAAATTCAGAATTTCTAACAGATACTTCAGAAAACAAAACAGAACAGTGACCGCTGAGTTTTGTAGCTCTGCATTTACATGGCATTCATGGAGTTAATGCCTCTCCCAAAAGGGGCCCACAGTTGTTGTTAGGTCAACCCCTGTAAAGCTTCAAAGGTTTTGCATCCCCTCAGCCTGACCTACTCAGTGATCTGCACACTGTTTTCATTTAGCTGCATCGAGTCCAAAAGTAAAGCCTGAAAACCACAATGATCTCTTCTTTTTTTTTTATTCCTACTGTTTTTCCATGGCTCTGGAAAAATAACTGAAATCCAGAGGAGTTGAAAATGCGAAGTTATTGGGAAAACAAATCAAGGGCAAGCTAATAAGGCTGACACACACAGGTCATGGCTTTACAAAAAACCATAAATTGTAATACCATATTAAATACATCACTTGGACAATCTAAGAAAGTAATTCAGAATCTTCACATTATACGTGATTTCTAATCACAGTTATGAGTGCCAATATTTTATTGAAAAGTTTGCAGTCCTACTCTTGTTACAGATCAAAACTTTACTGAAAAAAATTACATAGAAGTTGCCTTGTTGAATTTCTCCATCTGGACTTTAGACTCCTTCTCCACTTAGTGATCGTTACGTTACTATTTCTATTTCCAGTATTATATAGCCTTTACCCCACAAAAAGGTTATTAAAGTTGGAGCAACATAACTAATAATTCCTCATCCTATTGTTTAAAACAGGAAAGTTTTGTCATGATAATCACTGTGACAAGCTGGAATTATAAGCTGGTGTATGTTTCAAGTGTATTTAAACAGCATGAACTATTATTTGACAATACCCTCTTAAGATAGCACAAAGAAAAGTAAATATTTGTGTAGGAATTAAAAGATTCTTCTGTGGTAAAGTTTTGCTAATTTAAAGGGATGAGTGAGCTTGACTGAAACTGTCTCAATAAGTAATTTCTGAACGTCACCACTTTGGGGAACTGCACGGGTCATATGGCAAAATACCAACCCGTAGCATTAGAAAGTTGGGTAACATACAGTCCTGAAGGATATAAGCTAATAGTTTTTATCTTAAAAAATAAATAAATAAGGCCTCTATAGCTCAAAATATATTTTAATCGTACTATAAAAAGTTTTCAAAATATCCCTGCAAAATTAAAGCTGAGTGAACTGAAGCAAATCAAGAATTCTGAATTGAGATGAACTTTTACCAAAGCGTGGGTCAAGCCTTGGGTCTAGCCAAGATGTGGTCTTGTTCTTATGGTTTATGTAGTAAATTTCTCCATCCTGGGTCATAGCTTGTTCCCATCCATCGGGGAGTGGGCCTGCAATATAGAAGGAAGGAGTTGATGGCGGGCTCTTGTTTGCTCCAGCTGAAATTGATCTAAAAAAAATTTTTAACATTTTACATATACAACAGTACATGAAACAGAAGAGTTTCAAGCTCATTTCTGGGATTAAAGGCAAAGAAGCGCTGTGTGGGAAACCAAGGAACAGGAAACACTTCTATGATTTTTATTTAGGATTTGGACTTAAGTTTTCAAACTTGTTTGCATCCTTTCATATGCTTTTGACACATCATTTTGCTATAGCATTCTAGTATAAAACCAGCAATAAGTCAAGCCTGCCAAAATGCAACAAGCATGAGCAGCACCAGGAAAAAGAAGCATAGAATAATTCTGCCTCTCATAGGAAATTTCACCTAGTGATTAAGACACAGCAGCAGCAACAAGCTAACACTGAGAAGATCCTGACATATTCCTGTCTTTTGCAAACAATTTTAAAAATAAGTGACAAAACTCATTTCCCCTTTACCTCATACTCTAACTTTCGGTGAAAGCATTCAAGGCTTAAGCAGACAAAAATGCAAACCTGAAGAACAAGGCAGACAAACAAGCAATGACAAAGCAAATGAAAAAAAACACCATGAGCAGCCACAAAGACACAGTGCTATGAACAGTAGTGCAACACCTCTACAAGCAGAAAGCCACACACAGGAAAAACTACTTCTAGAAAATGGTCAGAGGGAGGTACATAACAATGCTGTGGAAACCACAGCTGAAGTCAGAACGCAGAACCTGAGGAGTGGTTCTCATATGTTCCTATCAGCAGCTTTCAAGAAACTACCTTTGATTCCTATACAGTTCTTAAACCCCTCATTCCCATCTCTACATGGTCACGTACATTCACCCGTACTTTGCTGAGACTGAAAACTACTTTAAAAAGTTATATTTATCTCATCTTGTCTGGCATCTTGTCTGGTTTTGAATTTTTATACTCACATTGGCATGGATTTTCAAAAAAATCTAAATTAGATACAGGAAGATCTTCTCTGTATTTTAGATTTAAGTACAATCCTCAAATTATACAAGAAAAGATTCACTACACATGTTAAGAACATAAAAGAAATTAGAACAAAACCTGCTGTAGCAGCAAGCCATTGTATTTCAAGTTCTACTTTTCCTTAGTGTAATACAGTAATACAGCAGCAGAAGCCATGGGGCTGCTAGACCTGGACAAACAGATTATTCTGTATAATGTAAGATACACTAAGTATACACAAACATCATCATTTCACACATAAGATTCAGATATACCCAAAAATATGTGTCTATCAGATAGAGATAAGATATGAGATAAATTAGATAAATGTCTACCATATTCATCTTCAAACTACATTAGCTCTTGACTGTAACTTTCTCCTGAAGTCATGCTCCTGGCTCAAGAATTCAGTCTGAAGCTGGGAAGGAAAGGTGGGGAGGACAGATTTGTTTGCTTAATCTCAAAAGATGTTCTTAGAGAAAAATAAAAAAGAGTAAAAAAATAATTCAATCAGGCTCCAGTAATATCCCAAGACATAACCAGAAAAAGAATTTCTTACTGTGGTCTTTGAAGATCCCTTGCAAACTACATTTCTAATTTAACTTTCATTTTGACTCATAAAACAAAGCCCTAACAACTTCACTACTCCATCATTAGAGCCACAGATTTTCAAATGAGGAAAAACAGTGAACACTAGACATTTTCTTCCCACCTTTAATGCTCACAAACTTTAAACGTTGACTACAAGTAACAAGTACCTCAGTTTTTATCAGAAACTAGTGAACAGAACAGGCAAGAAAGAGTGACAATATTGCAAACAATTCTTAAACTCTAACATATACACTGTACAAAAGGACTTTGATGGAGAAATGAAAGCTCCAGTGCAAAGAACGCTGTATTTTTCTACCATACCCAAAGACCAGCCAGCTAACCAGTGAGATGCTTTTTTATAAAATGGAGCACAGGAACACAGAGACATCCAAGTTCAGAAGCCAATGAAGAACCAAACCCACTCCTTTACTACTGAGCCAACACACTAGCCATGCAGGCAGACCTTCTCGCTACCATTCTCCTCAGAGTCCTGCTAAGCCACACAACCTTTAGAGAAACTCAGCAAGAAATTCTTTGTCAACTGCAAAGCCAGAAAAAGCCTCTTTGGCCATAGGAAAAACAAAACCAGCCTTGAGGTGTCAGTCCTGCTGAACACTGAAATCTGTACTGGTCCAGCATGTTCCTTTGTAGCAAGTAAGAACGAAATGCCTTTGAAGAAGGCTGCCAGGAGCTGATCAGTCCATCCACCTGGTGCAATAATGCTACTTATGAGATTCAGTGATGTGACGAGTACTAGCTTACTTCTTGAGACAAACCTGAGAAAGGTTCTCTTCCTAAGTAAAATGGACAGCTGTGGAACAGGACAGAAAGGTCCATCTGCTCACCTGGCTGTCACAGCAGCAAGCCTTCCTTGCTAACTGCAATAAATGACTGCAGAAGCAGAGCTTCTATCTCCAGAAACTTCTGGCATTAATAACATAGCTTTCTTCCTTGGACAACAAACTGCTCTCATGTTTCTGCTGTCACCCTTACATATTGAAAAGGCAGCTCAAAAATTGGAATTATTGCCTTCCATAATTCCTGTTTGGTTTTGTGAGTAATTGTGAAACTAGAAGACAGGACTGATTTTCTAAATGGTCACTTGACAAACTTTATATTAGAGGCAACTACCAGAGGAAAGAACTAAACCAAGGCTGAGGAATAGGAGACATATTCACCCAGAGCATATAGGAAAATTCCTTTGCAATTATATGCCCATTTTCCCCCAAAAGGCTCAACAGGAACAGAATTTTCAGCATTCGATAACCTAGGTCACAAAAGCTAAGTCCTATACTGCTGCTATTCAGACCTTCTCACTAAAATTTCCATAGTTACTGTACCTCATGTTGTACAGAAACAGCAATACTGGGTCTAACCAAAAGTCTATTTAGTCCAGGCATCTAGCCTAGGATGATGGACAGATCTTGTTGGTTGCTGAAAGTAGCCCATTTTAGCAACTGTCACATTCTATAAACTTTTAAATAAAGCACCAAATATGTATAGCGACCTAAAAGGCAGAAAGGCTATGAAGTCATCTGGCCTCCAAGCATTCTGGGCACTGGAACAGGCTCCCCAGGGATGTGGTCACAGCCCTAGTCCTGACAGAGCCCAAGAAACATTTGGACAATACTCTCAGTGGTGTGACTCTTGGGGATGTCCTGAGCAGGGCCAGGAGTTGGACTCGATTATCCTTGTGGGTTGCTTCCACATCAGGATATTCTGTCATTATATCACAGGTTAGTCCTTGGGCCAGTTTCTGTCTGCTTACTAAGTGCCAAAATGCCTCTCCTTCAAGTCCTTCTCCAGTCTCTCCTCCAACTTTTGTAAATATTTAGCACAATGTCCCTGCAACATGGTCCCCTAACTGGTTCTGTTTGGTGCCTCCTATGACAACTGAACACTATCACAACTGTAAGTTTAGAATTCCATGAAACAATTTGCACAGGGAGACACAACCCTTCCAGGTAGGGAATTTAGCCTGTGCTATGGAGGACGAAGTTACCAAAAAAATTAAATTCTTATTTCCAAATGTAAGCCATCTTTACAGAACCACTGATAAGCCATACCTCTGTAACTAAATATTTATATAATGGTGTAACTTCACATAAATAATATGTCATTTTAAAAGCCTGTGTGAATGTCTCATTGGTGGTTGTCTGAGCTTTTTATGAGGTTTTCTTTTTTTTAAAAACTTTCTCACATGCCATAGAATCTGGAATGCAAAGTGGAGCTTGTTGCTGGCAGATAGAAAGCAACTGGAAGAGTTACAAAAGCAAAAAGTGTGGTAAAGATTCAACATATGGTGGATAAGAAATTAATCTTGCAAGAATCTACAAGTTCCTAACACCTAATTTTAAAATAAATGTAAACAAAGCCATATTTTATCAATAGGTCAATGCATATAAGAGGGCATCTGTATCTATCTACAACTGAATATGCATGGACAACCTAGGAACTAGAATACCTATGTTCGACAACAGGAATCACCTTCATCTAACACAAACGCTGATCTCCAAGACCTTTCCTAATCTTTCTCTGTGAGAGCTGAACTTTTTCCCTTCAGTCACTGTGGTTCTAAAACTTCTAAAAATTATATCCAAGTCTACAAAATTTACTTAAAGTACACCTTTATCCAGTCAAATTAGTATAAAAAGACACTATTTTAACAGGGATGGTTTTTGCAGATGCAGAAATAAATTGATATTACTGCCATGCAGATAGTTAGAATCTCAAGTTTCACACCAGATCATAGTGTTGACTGTAACAGATCTTTGTAGTATGACTGGCTACATAGGAGCAGTCTGCAGCTGAACTGAGCAAGGATCTAAGAGAAGAGCTAGAACTTGTTTTAGTTATTGGCATATTCCTTCTAACCCTCCTGTCCCCTGAGAGTTAAGAATTCAAGTGCCCATTTTCTTACCAACATTTAACATGGCACTATAGCCTTACCTGAAGAGACAATGGAATTGCACTAGGTCTACAAACTTTCACTGGGAAACTCAATTCAAAACTGCCACATAAGAATGAAGACAAAAGAGGACAAAGACACAATCTGCTCCAAAACTAATTATCTAAGGTCTATGTGCATGCAGAAGAGACTGACTTATGCAGGCAGTGCTGTCAAGCATGACTCAAGCATGATTCAGGAAGTAAAGGTATGTGGAGAACAGAATATATAAATACAATTATCACATCTCTGTTGTATCAACTGTAATTGTATATGAAACAGCCACAGTTTATTTTCAAACGTATAACTTAACCTCAGTAGGAAACGTGTAAGTGATGTTCCTAAGAACAATGTATCATTATTACTACCTTTGTGTTTGTTTGTTTTAAATTAAGACAGAAGAAACTATGTTCTTTTTTTCTGTTCTCTCTGTTTTCCTTTAGGGAAAAAATGGTTGGAAACATAATGCCAAAAAAACAGAATAGTCACAATGAATTTTTGTATACATGCAGCATATTTGCAAATAACAGGCTTGTTTCCTTTCCACTACTGGAGATGCAATCCTATTTCACAGATTAACCAAAAAATGCCCTCTAAAAGAGCACTGTGCTGCTTCTCTGCATACATATGGCCCAAACTATTTTAGTTGATTACATGTAGCAAGCTAAGTTAAGCAAGACTGAGACAAAAACCCCCTCACTTTACACACACTGATGACATCCTATAAGGGGCGTAGCTAACTAACACTCTTAGAATAGCTCATTCACAAAAATCATGCCTGGAACAGGTAAAACTAGTTCAGATGTCCATTAACTTCCTTGAAGAAATGTAATTTGCAGCAAGATACCTGGGTTCTCAGCCAGTCATAAGTGCCTCAAGAAAGATAACCTAAAGATTTCAATCTCATACTAAACTGCGTCTTTCCCATTTTCATATTTTAACAATCTTTTGACCTGCCCTTATCAAACATTTCCTGAGTTCTTCTTCCCTTATTTATCCAAGAAGACAACAGGTTTATTTCCAATGTGTACACCTCAGCTTTCAGAGTTCTCTCTCCGCATCTTCAGTTTGTTTTCTTGTTCTTAATTCTAGCTAATGTCAAGAAGGCTAATTCAGGCTAAATGGTTAAAGCTTCTAAAGACTCTCAAGACAGCTCCCAGAAATCTGTCTTACATTTCAGCAGAATAACTTGTCTTTACAGGCTCCTGTGGCAGTACACTAGAAGTTGGACAGAACTTTTAGGGCTAAAATTAACGAGCACCATACAAAGTCTATACAGAAAGGAAAATATTCTCCTCTGTAGCATTTCAGACACTTTTTTGCAAGTCAGTGATCTCCAGCTGTCACAATACTTACACTCGTTTTTTCCCCAATATCTTTCATGAAAGGCTCTTAAGCACTGGGGTATGTCCCACTGCCAGAAATATTTCATAACAGGAAACTTCTGTCTTAAAGGTCTCAATTTGACTTCCCAGTTCTTGAGGATGAATACCCAAATTAGAACATTAAGTAGTCTTAAATCTGAGTGCCAACATCATGACTGTAAGTTCCACTGTGCTGAAGTGGTACATAGTTACTTGACTTTTCCATTTCTCTCAAAGACTATTCAAGAAGCTACCAAGGAAGCAAAAACTACCATGAACTCAGTAATAAAAAGTAACAAAGCCAGGTGTAAGAGACTTCAGTAAAAAGAAATATACAGTTGTAATTTATAACACATAAACATTTGCCAGATCAAGTACCAGAAACAGAATCACACCCAATAAATGCAGGTTTGGTATTATTTAATTCAAGGCAGCCTTTTGTTAATAGCAAATAAGGGTAAGCAAGTGCATCCAAAGAGCCAGTTTCCAGTCATACCACCTCAACTAACTTAAGCTTAAAAAAACCTAACACCACATAACATGGTGTAATTCAGTATACACAGGAGTTCTGAGCTCTTCATGCACTTTATCAGATTCAGAGCACTGGGGGAAAAAAAATTCATGGAATTTTCAGTTGATATTCAACACAGTGAATTTAAAAATAAATGTTCAATGAACTTGTGTCCAAGTAAGTGCTTTCTCAACTCACAAGACAGCCTACTTGCACATAACTGTTCTTTATTGCATGAACAACCATATCTATGCAGCATCACTCTCTCATATACTTATATCAGACAATTACATGAAAATTCTTCATGTTCTTTTAAAAATAATCCTTGTGTCCAGATTGCTAGCTTCTTTTCTAGTTTGTTACCACCCTGTTACAATTCTACAGTACATTTTTTTTGCTAAGGATCCTTAACTTCTTTCTGAGTACAAAAAGTGATTCCTTCTTTACAATCAAGATTTATTCCTGTTAATTCTGGTACAATTAACTTTACAAATTAATTCTTGGTACAACGGAAGGTTTGAGTCGTTATCTTAAAATACAGAATTTATGTCAATATTGAAAGAGCAAGCATCTAGTTTTAGCACAAATAAGCGAAAAGACAGGACAGACCAAGGGAATTGTTTCCTTTGTCCTATTCTCCCTCCTTTAGAAGTGTCCCTTCTAAAAAATATGCCACCTCTATTGCTGCAGGTTTCCTGGGATAAATTTACAGAAAAAATAATCACACTATTTTATTTTCAAATCAGAGTCTGAGACCTTAATTGCTGTGAATCACGACTTCCTGAACTTGAACAGGACTCATTTGTTCCAGGATAATCCAGCCTCCTGGCCTAGCCAGCGAAAAGTTTGATTAACTTCCTCCCTAATACTCAGTCATGAACAGCACAGTTTGGTCACGCCTGTTAATCTTTCGGTATTGTCTGCAGCACATGAATTGCAGCACGAAACAAAGCTGTCTAAACAGACCACAAAAAGCAGCACCAGAGAATAACCCTTGGGAAGTACAGGAACAGCAGACACACACAAAATACAGTCAGACTGAGAGAAAATAAATATAACATGAACCTCAGTGACAGACAGGAGGTGACAAAGCAAGGGGAAGACCAAGTACTTAAACTAGCATGGCATCAAATTTATCTGCTTGCTCTCTGCATAACCCAGTGAGAGAGTTCTGAAAACATACAGTAGATTCTAGAGCAAGAAAATCAACATTTTACTGCTGTCTAGTGACAGCCCCGCTCCCCCCGCCAGGCCACCTGAAAAACAATTCTATATTCCAGGAAAAGACATCAGACTTCCCCAGCTAGAGCAATAATGACCACAATACTGGATTTTGGAAGTAATAGAAATACAAGAGGAAAACCGAAACATCTCTGCTTCTAAACAAGATTTTCCAGGTATTTGCTTGATCCATTTAGGGAGGACAGGAAGAAATATGTTCATATTAAATGTCAGAAATGTAAACAAATGGCAGTATACCGTCTAGTCAGTGAGCAAACTGAGGCAGAAGAATACTGTGAAGCACAAAAGCTTTAATGTAAATTGATATTAATTTAATGGAAATTGTGGTCTTCATTAATTTAACAGCATTTTTTAGTAGGAAGAAAACAGACAAAAATTCTGCTTCCTTAACAGTTTGAACGATTCATTTGAAAAAATAAAAACCCAAATCAAAGAACTTCAGTGTACTTTTCTGTACTTTCTTTATAATACATAAATATTATACAAATTCTCTTACTTCAATTATCAGCCTCCTGCTTAAACAATCAGGCATCAACAAATTTAAAGTTTCAAACCAGGATAACTAGAAGGACATTTATTAAATCTGGACTCACTCCCCCCCTTGATTACAGTATCCTGTGGTTTGCTTGTACAATCCTTTTCATAAATACAAATTTTGCTTACCTGATGCTGAGTTCATGATGTTCTGCTGCACAGAAGGACTGGTGGGAGCTGTAACATTCATCTGGGAAAGCATGGCCTTCCTAGGATCTTGCCATGTTGTTGTCTGATCAATGTGACTAAGAAAAAAGAAAACAAGAGTTAGGACAGTCAGACATTCACAACAAAGGCCTGCTAGCACAGAAAGTTTAACAACAAGAAGTTAAGCCTGCCAACAACAGCCACATTCAAAAGCAATCAGGAACTGTTTGGATTCTCTCCAAGCATCACTTTATGTCAGATTCTCAAACCCTTGCCCTGGCACCAACACTTTCCCAACCAACAGCTGCAGCAATCACATCTGGAGCAGTGGTGAGATAAGGTTCATCATGAATACCATAGTCTAAACTGTTGTCCCGTAACTAGATGTTGTACCCTTAAACTAAACATTCACTTCCTTCTCTCTTTGATCAGTTAATCACCATTTTTAGATGTGACTTCACAGATTTTCAAACCAAGCCAGTTATGTCTGGAATCTCAAGCATAGTCCAGTACCTCAGCATTGATAAGTTCATATTCAGGGCCTAGGGAGTGAACTCGCTAGGTATGCAACCACTGGTCTTCCCAAGCTTTCTGTGCATATACCACATCCTCAGATTACAGGACAGACTGCTCTCCTCACCACTGACACCGGAACAATCTCTCCATGGTAGCTGAGGTAACCAGGCACACTAAAGCAGTAACATAAAAGGGATGCACAGCTACCTTTCAACTTCATGAAAAAGATGAGGACAGTAACCCACCCAGCCCTCTGCAAAACTTTGGAAACTTAGATTTCTCTGTTTTGAAAAAAAAAAGGCAAGTACATTCATGATTTTCATTCATTGAAATATTCAATTCAATGAAAACACAAAAGTGTAATGAATCATTATTTTACTTTTGGAGTATGTGATTAGCATGCTTTGCTAATGAACAACAAATGCAGTCTATTCATAACAAGCATCAACATTATCTTGATGTCATTAAGCAACACTGCTCTGAGAAGTACATGGGGACAAAATACAATTACAAATGCACATGAACACTGACAACAAAATTTGTTATCCAGTTATTTAGAACTAGTATCAATTAAAAATCATATTCAGATAGTACTGTTATAAATTAGAATCCAATGCATCATTAAATTGGTGCCATTCCTTCCTTAAATAAATTATCCTTAATATTATGCTTTTCTGGATTACATGGAATGCCCATTTTCATTTACTTCAGCAAAATCACAATAAGTAATGAATTCAGAAGAACATAAAATGAAGCAGTAGTCACCAAAATAATTACTTAGGTCAAATTACTTATCACATTCAAATCTAACCTTCTGTTAAAAGGTAGACATACCACAAACTGACTTTTAAAAAAGCTTTAAGATATTTACCCTCTCTAAACATGCACAGAAGCAATTCCAGATCAAAGAATTACAGACACACTGTAGCAGGGTCACAGTACAGCTCATTTAATACAGCATGCACCGGGTTTTGTCCAGGGTAGAGGTTATTTTCTTCACCATGGCTAGTACTGGGCTATGTTTTGGATGAACCTGACCTCCCTCTGATAATCACACCAATAAATCACTGTTGGATGGCTGGGATTAAACCTTCACTGAGAAACATGCCACATACAGCAAGACTTCTTTACTTCTTTTTTTAAGCCTATTTATTTATAAAATATGGTGCAACTTAGTAAAGACTGCCCTATATACACTGGACTATACATAAACCTTCATACTGGAGAACAGTTTTTTCACTTTTCTGCTGGTCAGTTTTGCAAAGCAACGAAAACAGGTAAAGATAACACAGATGTAAAAACACTGCTCTGTAATGCTTCACAGACCATGTGTTTAAATTACTGTACCAGCATGTGCTACTCCTCCCCTACATTTCTGATTTGTTATATTTGCTCAACTCAGTTCTGGCAATAGTGGAAACTGGGAAAACACCATTGTAGCCATAATAACACATTCATCTATCTCCATTTAACTCTTATAAAAAACCATGTTACACTACGAACTAATAAAATGTAAGGTACATAATTTATAGCCTTTGTTTTTATATGCTATTTGAGTGCAGAGTCAGAAACAAGGAAAAACGTTTTCTCCCTTCATGAAAGAACCATTTTTACAGCTAACTGTAGGAACGCACTGAAACAACAATGTTCACCAATTTTTCAAAACATATCTGAACATGGGACAGATGAATGGACTATGGAAGAAGCAGTTTTAGATGTACCTCCAATTTTGAGCACAAGGACAGCATTATCAATTCCTTAAGACAGCTTAAACATACTACACAAAGTACAGTTAATGTTCATATGGAGTTGTTAACAAGGATAGCTATTTTTGGCAGCAGCAGCTTCCAGCTTTTCCCTAGCTCAGTATCACTTGAGAAAAGTCAGCACGTTCCTAATGTGACCAACTGAACTACAATTAGCAGTCTAAGGAGACAAGAGCCATGGAGGAAAAGCCTCAAAGTAAGCAAGCTGATTATATTAATCATACTGACCATATGACTGGTTCAGTAAGACAAACTTTTTTCCCCTCCCACTCAGCTCAGTGCTTCATGACCTACATAACCATTTTCTCTACACCTTTCCTCAAAATCTTTCTCTTCAACCTCCATCAAATCAGTCATCATATGTATCTTACCTGCTCCATATCCTGAGTGTTTGAATGCTTTATGTACTAAGAAACCACCCAAAGCACATGACAACAGATCAGTTATTTCCTACAAATTCCAAATAATGCTCAGCAACTGATGGAATACAAAGTAGGCAAGCCCCCACTTATATGGATGAAATATTTAAATAAATCCTAGTACTACATGGAGGAATATCGATTTCATTTTGTTCCTTTTCGCAGCACGTGGACCAGGGTAACTTACTATAAACACTGTGTATTTTTAATTACAAAGATAAGTACTGAAACAGGAAATTCTCCACAGGTAAAGACCTTTTCCTCTGTTTTGAACAGCACTGCAGAAAAGGTCACAATGGACATAACAAAAACTGATATCAACTGCATTAAGTAGATTTTTTTGTCATAGTAGCTGAATTACATTACAACTGCCCCAGTCCTTACACTTAAGATCTTCTTTTTTTTTTTTTGCATGAGCTTCACCATATCTCAATAGTCTCAACACAAAATAAAAGATTAAAAAACATTAGTGAATCATATGAAATCAATGTAACATATAAATCAACCACTATATGCAGTATTTATTATCAAAATAAAACTTGAAATTCTACCAAATTCTCAAGAACAAAAAACTACTCAGGAACAAAAAACACCATTCTGTACTGTGTGAACAGAACAAAGTGAATAAATATTCCTGGAATTAAATCAAGATCTCTAGGATAATCAAGCAATGTAAGACATTTTATTTCACAGAATAAATGTGATAAATAAATCTAACATCTATCTAATCTGGCACTATTTATTATCATTCATTTATGTTGCAGGGAAGCAAAACCTTGTTAAACTGGACAAACATAGTATAAACTAAGGAAATCAGTTCAGACTGTACCACAAATGTAGGTCTGTGGTAACAGGCCTTAGAAAAACAAAGCTGAAACACCCACCACATGCTAAGCATTTGTTAGCAAACTTACATCAATTCTAGTATCAAGAAGAGTGACTGTTCCAAGACACATCACCCACCATCCTCCACTGAAAAGGACTTTCAACAATTCTAGTATCAAGAAGAGTGACTGTTCCAAGACACATCACCCACCATCCTCCACTGAAAAGGACTTTCAACAATTCTAGTATCAAGAAGAGTGACTGTTCCAAGACACATCACCCACCATCCTCCACTGAAAAGGACTTTCAACAATTCTAGTATCAAGAAGAGTGACTGTTCCAAGACACATCACCCACCATCCTCCACTGAAAAGGACTTTCAACAATTCTAGTATCAAGAAGAGTGACTGTTCCAAGACACATCACCCACCATCCTCCACTGAAAAGGACTTTCAAAGTGCTGAGCGTTACAAAGAGCACAAGTTGCACACCCTCACCCATCCTCAAGTTCCACAGTTAAATACAAATTATTTGCATTTTGACAAGAACAACTCCAAAGAAAAGAAAAATGTTCTCATTTTATGTACATAAAGAGCATTTCTGCAGCTACGAAGAATCAGAATTTCCAACTGAAAGAAATCTTTACTGGCATTAAACACTATCACATGCCTGAAGATTTGTCAGGTTCAAATTCTAACCTAATTTTAGAGGGTAAGGTTTGGGTTTGTTGTGGTAGTGATGTGTTTCTTTAGGGGATTTTTTTATTTATTTTAATTTTTTTGGTTGAGGAAGAGAGGTGTTGATTTTGTGTTGGTTTTTTTTAACAGTACATTGGAAAAAAAGCAGGAGATCTAGAGATTAAAAAAAATTACATTTTATTTTAAGAACCCTTTGGATCCTAGTAGACTAATAAAAAAATACCATTTTAGAACCAAGAACTCATCTGCCCTTGTACAAAGTGTAGTAACACCTTCCCATTCATTCTCCAGTTGCTGCACTGAAAAGACATGTACTGATTTGTTAAAAGCTATGTCAGAAACCAACTAACACAAAAAGATACTCCAAGAATTACTTAAATGCTTCAAGAAAGGCTTATCTAAGAGGCCTTCAGTTTTGATATTCTGTAGTATGTATTGCAACTACAGTGTCCCCATTGGCAGGTAAACTTTCCAGGGTATGCTGAGGACTTCATTGGTGTAACAGAATTCTCAGCCATTACAAAATCCTGTATCTTTCTCACCCTTTTTGCCTTTATTAGCATAGAGTTATCTTATATATGCTACATCATTTTTAATTAGAACTTCCCTTTCACAAAAACAGATCTTCTTAGCTAACACATTATTAACATAAGCAGGTCATAACTGCAAGACTACTTTACTGAAGTGTGCAATAGAAACGTAGCATTAGAAAGAAAAGCAAAGGAGATATTTTAATATTTAAGATATTGACAGATATTATTAACAGGTATTTTAATCCTCAGTACCACATGAACATACTGTATGAAATTTCTGCAACAGCAGAAAAACATGAGGTCTGACCTAGACATAAAAGAATAGATAAGAATAAATAATCTGTTGCTTCTCAGTACATTTGGACATGACTCTTCATGAAAGAACATTTCAAAAATTGTCTCAAACAGACAGAAAGACAAGTTGTTCCTAAGTATAAAAGCAACACTGTAAAACACTATGCAAGCATCTCTCCATAATGCAGTGCTTGTGTTTTAACAATCTAGACAAGACTTATATTTTATGTCTGCAAGAAAATTATTTTTGGTCTCTAGTGAACTTGAGATGACTAACTTTGGATTTTAGTTTTCAGATTTTTAGGACTGTAAGAATTCACCGGAAATCACATTTCATGAAAAGCAAAACATGAACACATACCACTGACCACATCATGACAGACCTCCCAAGGCTGTTGACGTGGCATTGCGTACTTTTTGTTAGGGGGATAGCTAGGAAAGTCTTTGTGTAACATAAGCAAATGCACAAATGAAACTAAACCTAATTATATTCTATTTTTGATGTGTAATTTAAACTTTTCATTAAATCCCAAATGTCAGCTGCTCCACTGACAAGCATATCACTTATGATTCTGTTTTACATTAAATGAATGAGATATAGATTCTACTCTTTCATTTTTCCTTTGCCTTCCTAAGCAGCTAGTTTCTTTAATTCACATAATGCATCACTTTCTGAAAGGTTTTCTCTCCTTTTATTTATATTTCTCTATTAACTTTAAGGACTAGTAAAGAGAAAGTGTCTCCTCATAAATGCCAGAATTATTTTAGAGCTCTCAGCACGTCAGGTCTTGATGTATATACTGAAAGTTAGCTTTCCTGGTGATGCCAGCAGGAACTGGGTATTTCTGCTCTTGAAACTATCATAAATTGTCAAAAAAAATCAACTAACTACTTTACCAAATCTTGTCCTGTGCACAGGTACCTCCAAGATACCCACTTAGCTATCATTTTAGGCAGAGAAAAAAAATCAGAGTATCTACTTCTGCAGAGGCCTGAGCTCTACAGGAGAATACCAATGTGGTGTTCTGAGCATAGGGCAGCTGCGAAAGTGGCAGTATCCACTAATTCGAGAATAGAGCTGGATGCATATTCCTAAGAAAGTGGCAACAGCTAGAAGGCCAAGATCAGTTTGACAGGGCTGATGAGCTAGGGGGATTCCAGCAGGTACACTTTCCATAGCTGCATTTAGAAACAGGATGAAAAAGAAGGTTTAGAGTACAGGGAGCCTCAACATGAACTGGTCTAATTGCCACTCTCAAAAACTGGAGTGTAGCATGCAGAGACTTCTGGGTTAGGGCTGCTGATGATCTCAGGATATTTACACACAATGCAGTGGATTCAGCCTTGCCTGAGGATAGAAGGCATGACATTCTTTGTGCATGCACCCTTTTCTATCCTATTCAGGGGATTTCAAGAACTGGCAAGGATTAAAACATGAATCTGAAGTCCTCAGATATATGGGCCATTTTTAATTAGTGCAGCCGACTTTGCAGCTGCTGCAACAAAATTACAGATTTATACTTTAAATACATTATTTGAGATGATTTCAATTCGGAGCAGAAAAAGTACAGAGAAAAGCCTGAAGGGGAGATGAGACAGCTCAGTTAGCAATTACCTCTACCCTTAGTTCAGTCCTCCATAAACATTTCCCTGAATTTGCATCATTCCTAGACAAGGATACACACTTAAAGTGGCCAGTCCTAAACCCTTTAAGGACTTTCCAACTGGCTTTGTAAAAAAAAGAAATTCTAACAAAATCCAGCAAAAGAAATGGCTGGTTACAGAGCAGCGAAACTCTCATATGCTGACAGATTATATTTCACCCACTGCTGGGGAAAGCTCTGTTTCTCCACTTGTGTTGTCCCTTTAATTGCAGTATTTCCTTAGGTTTCAGGACTGTTACAGCCTAATTTATATAAAAGCACATGGCAGTAAAATTCAGAACTTCCTGATCTTACTGTTTCCCAAAAGCATCAGAAACAGCCCCTAAAATTTTTGACAGTTTATCTCTTAAGGATGGTAATGTCTCCAAGCACGGTCTAATTGCCTGAAAGAAATAGAAACATCGATACAATTTTCTGAATATGCAGTACATAAAATGGCTGTATTTTGAGCTTTCCTTATTCTTCCTTCTGCTTGGCAGCCTTAATGCATTAACTAAACAAAGCTTCTGTTGGACTACTCCATGTACACCACTGATCATGGTCTCACCAAACTGCACCACAGGCATACAGTGCCAGAGAGCACACCGGTGAAGTGACAATAGACACTTCTAACCTTCATTCAGCCTGAAAAAGCATACCTTAAAATTGATATGCAAGTGTTCAGTGTGCTATCCTGCAGTGCCACAGCTGTGATTTCATTAATTTCGATATAAAACAAAAGCAAAAAAGTGAAAGAATGGTGGGCACAAGCATCCTGTAAACCAGGTGGGAAGAGAGCCTGTCAGAGCTCAAGTTCCTTAATCTAAGTATGAAGTAAAACCACAGATGGTATCTTATGAAATTACAGTCCTAGGCAGCAGAAATTCTTCCAGCAAATTAATGGCTTGAGTCTGAACTAGAACAATGCAGTAAGGAAAACTTAAATGCATATGACAAAAGTCTAATTTGTCAAGAAACAGATTTTGCACACAGTCATTACTAGTCAGACAAGTTCTTCTACAAATCCCTCTGGAATTTATTCCTAAGGTGGTTGAATATTGCAAGATAGTAAGAGGTACCAGAAATTCCGGAAAGCATGGCTCACGAAGCTGTGGACACTGAAACACAAAATACAGAGCTTTTACAGATACACGAAACACAGAATTTAGTATTAAGGTATTCAAAGCAGCCTTCATTAGCACTGACTTGCCTGCAGTGCACAATACATACACCAAGGACTTACAAACTAAGCTTCCTTTTCTGAGTATAAACACCAGGCTGTTTTGAAGCTGCAGAACAGCACTGCACTTGTTAGAAAAGCACTGAAAGAAAGGTCCTCACTTCAGAGTGTGTAATGCTAAAATGGTTATGTGGGCAGTAGGCAGTATGGCCACACATGCATGATTAACAGAAAGAGATGGATGCATGATATGATGTTCAAAGGTTTGCCAGGGTAGCACCACTTTTATTGTAATGTGCTCTTGAAACAACTAGCTTTTGTCAAAGCAAAAATGGAAGCAATAACATGCTTATTTTTGCGTTTATTATTCTTTTTCCTCCTGCCTTGCACTTAAGGACCTCATAAAAAAGTAGAGTTGGTATCACAGTGCTTACAAGTTTTAAATCGATTCCTGAAAGTATTATACTTGGATTCTTCTGTGGATTTCCCAAATAAAATAATTTTCTGAGTTTCAGAAGCAAATAAGGAATACAAGGACATTTTAATTTCCAGACCTTTTCCCATTACTTTGAAAACTACAAGACATAGCAGTATTATAGAGACTAAAAAGAAAATTCCTTGTTTTACAGTCTTTTTATCAGTTCAATTATTTTGCAAAGTCTATAAAGGAAGGACTAAATGCTGTGATCACATTCTGTGTCACCAGACGTATTTAAACTTCCCCTCTCAGTTCCTCAGCAGAAAAAAGGGCTATTTTTAAATGAAACCACCCTTTCTTTCTACCCTATCCCCAAAGTTAAGAAGTTTGCTTCCCATGGCTAAGTCATTCAGCATATGCAGAATTAATCTTTTTTTCTCTCCTTGATTTACAATGAAAGAGATAAAGACATATCACCAAGGAGGGCAAATCTAAAGGAAGAACTGTCTCTGCCGCTATTTCAAGTGAAATTACTATATTTTTTTTACTTTAGCCTCCTACACTCCTGCTTAGCAAATGCAGAAGACCTCCTCAAGATGTAACCATTTTGCTTTCTGTAACAGCAAAGACAAGATCACACAAACACTAGCTTTCACTTTTATTAAAGCAAGGCAGATGATTTTCAGAAGTGAAGGGCCATGGAATACTTTATCACTTTCGTGCAGTTTTATCTCTGAGATTCTATCTCGTTTCTCTCTTTAAAGGAGACAAAGAAAGCAAGAGGGAAATCAAGTGCTTCTTTGCATGAAGAGAAGCCAGGCAATTTTACGCCCCTCTCTAAACACCCTACTTTTGTTGCCTGAAGGTTTTCAAGACAGAGAGGCTTGCCTAAGCATGCTGCAATAAAAGCTGCTATACCCAGCTGTCTTACTATTTAAAGGGGGTTGTTCCTAGCAATCCTGTCGATTAACCCTGAGGCGAACCACCACTAAGGAAAACAAAATATTAAGATAAAAAGATCCTTTAGGTTGTTTCCTTATTGCTCTAAGTAGGAAGTCTCAGAGGGCAGCTCAAACTGGTTGCTTGAGTGTTCAGACAATGATCACTCCCAGATGGCCCTGACAGGATGAGCTGACTCTTAGGGAGCCATTAGGTAGGACCTACTGGATATGAAGGCACAGCTTTCTGCTACAAAGTGAACCTGTTTTTCTTGCCATTGAAATTATTAATATTGACACTTCTCTTTTTTTTTTTTTTTTATGTTTACAGCTCACACTTCACACCTTAAGTTGGTCATCTGTTCAGATGTTCTCAGTTTTAGTCAGACAAGTAGTCTTATGGACTATCTTTTCCCTCTTTTGAGGGCTGCACTTCACGAAAAACCCCAAGTCCTCTGTTTCTTTCTTATGACTCTGGCATCAGGAGAGCTTTTTATTTTTGTAATTCAGACAACCATCACGTGCTGCTGAGGTAGGAGGCAATTATTCCTGTCCTTAAAGACTGAAGAATGCTAAGTAAAACAAAGAAGAGAATCTTCCAACAGCAAGTTGCTGCCTGAGTCAGTACTTGTAAGGTACCTGCTCAGTCAACCCTAGGCAATCTTGTATACAGTTTTTCGCCAGCAGATTATTCTTTTTCCTCCCCCACCCTTCAACCCCTTGAAGACAGATTTCACAAGTAGTAATCCACCAGAGGCAACAGATTTCTTAACCCCAGATACACCATACTGTCTGAAGGCTATGCTTTGAAAAGCTATTTTTATTTACCCATTTAACCTAGAGTGGCAAAGAAAATAGAGAGCAAAAGCCTGAGAAGAAACTAAACTACTTAGTGTATCATTTAAATTATTATAGCTATCATTTAAATGTACAGTACATGTAAATGTAATAGCTATTATATTTAAAAGTAACCTTAAAATGTTTTCAACCTGAGGATTTTCAAGTTTCAGGTTCTACATTTCTCTTCACCATTCATGAAGAGTTTAAGGGGCATCTGTTTAAACAGTATTCAAAGGCCCATTGTAAAATAAGCAAAGGAAACTAAAACTAATTTTGAACTCATATTTCACTGCAGGTTTCAGAAGTTATCAACTGGAAATATTAATTTACTTTTCAGTTTACTTTTCAGAATTTGGGTATTCACAGAAACTGAAAGTTTGAAGGGATTACTGGAGGTCATCCAGTCCAGCCTCCCTGCTCCAGCAAGTAACAGAGTAATAGCAAAGTCCAGGATTGAACAGAAACTAAAAGTTTGACTGTAAAATCATCAGCAGCAAAACAAACCCTAGCTTTCTAGAAACAATTCAAGTTTTAATTTATTTCATTATATCATCATAGTAAATACCAATACCTCAGCATTTATGTATTTGATTTGCAGTAATTTAATTTGCTTTCTGAGTATCTTTTGGTACAGAGGGAATTACAAATACGGAAGACAAAATTTGTCAAGCACATGATTTTACTTAAAAGCGTATCACTTAAATTACTAACAGTTCTTAAAGTACTAACAATTTAGTCTTTGCCAAAATTAGAAACTATCACACTTTATCAACATAGGAGAGTACTTACTTAGAAATTGCTCAATCCTACCTTTAGATGCAAAACAGATCACAAAGAAAAAATCCAGATCTCCTAATTTCACTAATTTCAGCAGATTTATAAGCATTGAAGTTCCAAATAAATCCTAAATATCCTAGAGTTATCACCTTAACTTAGTAGAAATTAATCCCAAATTTATAATCACTGCAGTCTTCATCTACTAGTTATGAAAATCAGCATTTGTCACTGGGGAAGTTACATGGTGAAGGGACTGTGCTGTTGCCATGAGAGGGGGAAAAACACTGTATTTAGTTATTGCATCCACTTTTAAAAACCATGTCTACCAAATATGTCTACCATTTAAAATCATGCTTACTAGTAACAGGCCTCTCTAAAGATATTAATACATTCTACCCACACAAGAGATCAGACTATAGGTCACACACTACTGATTACTACTAACTTCTGTCTCAAAAGACAATTGTGTGCATTTTTTAATGGCTAACATAATTATAATCAAGCTTTCCTTCTAGCATTGCCCCTCCCCACTTTCTAACAGTCCAGTTTAGAGATTTCCCCAGCCCAAATTTTACGCTTGGATAGTATAGAGTTTATTTTCGTTTAGGAAGTGAGATCAGCTCTTAATACAAAACCTCCCTTACAATGTTTGCTCACCATTAGTCAGCACTTCCCTATGACCCATCCCTTTCCTCCACTCCCTTTCAGCTCCAAATGCTGCCATTATTGGCTTACAGCTTTTTGGGATTTTGCCTGCAAATTCACAAACTACTTTAGAAATCCCCTGGAGGGTGAAGCAGCTTTTTTCCATGAATGTTGTCACTTTGAACTCTTGGACAAACTGAGTTTCTTTAATCTCTTCTGTAAGACAGACTTCCTATAGGAAAAAGTCTTAGCACTATTCTACAGGACCACTTCTGCCCATCAACTAGGCAGCAAAAATTGTTTTGAAACTTTCAATTCAAAGAAAATTCTAAGTTCAAGTTCTGGAGGTTGTCTAGGTTTTGTCTATTTGCTTGGGTTTAGCTCATTCAGTAGCTCATTCCAAAGACAAAACATATTTGTTTCATAACCCATGTTTGGAAAATATAATGCTCCTGATGTCAGAAGAGCCAATTTGCACTATCACATATCAGTAATTTCAACAGCTGAGTAATAAGACACAGCTTTTCTGAAATTTAAGCAGTAGATTAGAGAACACAGTTAATGGAACTGTATTGATCCCAGTTCTATGCCCAGGTCTCAGGAAGCAAGTCTGTATAAAGGTTACCTGATACACACCTGCTGGGGCAAGGTTCCTAAACTGCACATGACCACTTACAACACTCAGTGACTCACTGTCACTGCAAACTTCAGAATTCATCCGCTCTTGCCCTTTAAACTCAGTACTCTAAACTGTAATCCTCAGAACAGAGGATGTAAACTGTACTTGAAGGCAAAAGATGAAGGATATAGCAAGAGGAGACTGAAACTCCCAATATATTTTTTAATTAATAATACTTCATAGTGATCCACACTTAACTTGCTAAAACTGAAAACCGAGCTAATATAATCCTTTTGGTCTGCCCCATTCCAGTAACCCTTGATATTCCCATATAATGTCTGAATTGTACTTATCAATGTGAATTGACTGCTTCTAGTCACCAGGTATTGTAACAGATGTCTTTTTTCTTCCACATCATTTTTACACTCAGAATTATGGAAGAAGGAAACAAACCACTCTGCTTTTCAGCTCCAAGTTTCATAGTTTTGAACTAAGATGCTTGAATAAACCAAAAAGTAAACATTTACTTGGCTAATGCTTTCTAAGCTGTGGTTTAACACTTTATAGTTCCAGGTACTTACACAGCCAACTTCCTTCCAGAATTTATCACTCAAAGTTCAGTAGCAAACATTCACTGTTTAGTGTTATCTTAAAATTTATTTTGCAATCACTTCATCACCACTACACAAGTCACAATTTTAAACTTTATCTCAAAACCTTTTAAAAGCAAACTGTACATTAGAAAGAAAAAAAAACTGTTCTAGATACTGTGATTCTAGTTGTATAAACTGGGACATTAACATGCTGGTCACTCTTCCCTGCTACCTTATCCTTTAAATATATTTTCAGACATCTATTAATTCAGAAAATTGTTACAAAATATTTATATTCAAATGAGTCTGAAAAGGACTGTTACATGCCTGACAATGTAACATGTCTTTTGTTTACAAGAAATCTACTTATATTTTCATGTATTTAGAGAACAACAAAATTTAAGAGCATACCAAGAGCAAAGAACATACTGCAGAAGACATATCAAAGAAAGTCAACCGGGCCCTGGAGTTGACTGGCTGTATTTCAGAGTCCCATTTCTTTGTGCTACATTTCTCTTCACCTCTGACTTGACTACTCATATATGCTGAGCTTGTCAGGATTGCAATCTTACTTAAACAACTTGCAGTAGTCCTGTAATCTTGCCGTCTATCTGGTAACGCTCCTACTCTACTACAGGGAGCAGCTGCTTGGAGAGCAAGCATCACCCAAGCAGCCAAATAGCACCTTCCGTGCTAGAGCATGCACCGAGCTGGCGGGAGCTGCTGCTGCCAACACTGCTCCCACGAGTGGGAGGAGCAGGGCCTGGGGCACCCCCGTCCTGCTCACAGAGCAGCTGAAACTGCTCTTTGCTGATTCAGTCCATGCCATCAGTGCGGGATTTGTCCCTCAAACACAGGAACTCCAGTGAGACTATCAGTGCCAGCAGCACACACAAGAAAAATTAAATCTGCTGATAAGACTCATGCTGCTACAATATCCTTAGAAAATAATCTGTGATGAGGGATTTCAAACAAATCAGTTTCCTGATTCATCAGATGCTAAGTTATCTGGCACCTTATCTGAAAATCACTGTATATGTTAGAGTAAAAATGTCCTGCAGGTGAAAGCTGCTTAAGAGCAGTTTGAACTAAAATAAATCACATTCATTAAAAATTAATTTGCATCCTATCCAGAACTGTGCAAGGATCTAATAAACTGTTTAATTACTGAACACCTGTAGCTGTTTTGTGAGATAATGACACTAGAGTAATTTCTGTACTTTCATAAAACTGAAGGGGCACTACACTTCAAAACAGGCGATGTTAAAACATGGTTTACCTGACTCTGTAACTGCTATTTATTTATTTATTTACAGTCATGTAAAAAAAGAAAAGCACTGTGAACCACTTCTGCACAGTACTGGGGGTGATTAATTAGGGAGTGGCAGAGGAAAAGATGCAACATCAAAAGAAGGTGAATACCGTAAAAGAAGAAACATCTTGCAGAGGGATCTGGCAATCTTGTAATATCAACTTTTCCCAAGGAGCCAAGCTGCATGAAGAGATGCTGAAGTAACCAAGAAAAGAGGTCAAAATCTGAAAATTTACAAACCACAGGAAGAATTCTTGTCGAGAATGAATGAACTGTTGAATCCACTGGACAGAAATATAGTGGTCTGGGAGATTAAACTGGGAGGCAGACTCTCACCAGAGTGGAAGGAAGTACTGAATGAAAACATTATGAATGCTCTGGTAGTCTCAGGCAGAGGAAGAACACAGAGAACTTCAGCTCACGTGGGAGAACAAACCCAGTTTGTTGAGCAGAAAACTACCACAGATGGGCAAAATAACCTATCAGAATACCAACAGTAACAAAGGACACAGAGGCATTGTGTATCAGCAGCAGAAGAACAGTGAAAGAACATAATGGAGAGGAGAAGCTAAAAGCTGATATAAAATTCACCCAATGTTAAGAACAGGTTTGATTTTGAATCTGTACAAGCCAAAATAAAACTTTACAAACTTGCAAAGCAAAACTATTGTTCTGTCTTAAGGTACACATCTGAAATTCACTGAGAGCATCAATTGAAATGGAGAAATGGAAAAAAATCATCAAAAGCTGTGAAGCAGTAAGTTTTACAGTAAAAAACGTATGCCTGCTGCATACAAGAAATGATCACTTCCTAATTCTAGAATTATTTTTTAAGCATTGTGCAATCCTTGTTTGAAAATCTTGACCTCCGAGAAATAAAGTTTCCTCACTCTCACATTGCAAATTATTAGATGAAATGCTTTTACTTCACTATAACTCGTAACAACCAAGATTTTCCTTTAGTTTTGAACTGAAGGGTTTTCTAAATGTGCAACAAATATGCCAGTACCCTACAGAAATGTGCACATAGTCTATGTAAGGTGGTAACACTGTTCTCAGCACAGAGAATGCCAGTACTGACTTAGCAGTTTTGTGCACAAAGCTGCCCATTTGCTCCTTGCTCTCCTTGTTTTTGCTTTGCTGATCAAAGGAGTTGCCAAGTTTTTTCTTTACCATTACAAGGCAGGAAAAATGGCTCTCCTCGGAGAGGCCCCTTGTGAAGGTCACAAAGGTTAGCTCCACAAGCCCTGGAGTCTGCTCTGATGGTGAAGTGATTGGCTGGCTTCTCTGCAGTTACCCTGCATTTCCCCTCCTTCACAATAGTGCACTGGTTATGGAAACTAAATATGAAAGAACTTGGTGGGGGAGGAAAGAATTTCTATGGAGACACATTCTAAAACACTCAAGTTCTACTTGTTTGAGCAGCCTGAAAACTTAGCATTCTAAATAATTTGATTTCTTTCTGGAAAACTCAAAAATTTCAGCCTGCAAGCCCCTCTATCTTGAAAGGAAAACCCACAATGTTTTTTGTTTTGTTTTGGTCTTTTTTTTTTTTTTGCATACAAATACATAGATACTAGTCTGCCCTGCCCTGATCTGGAAAAAGTTTATGATGCATTCTTGCCCCATCTCTGGACTTAAACAAGTGGAACCCACATGTCACATCATCTTAATGAAGACTAAAATGAAGCAAATTAATCAGGATTCAGATTTGTAGCACTTTCCAGCTCCAGAGCAGTATCACACTAAAGACACTTTTTTACTTTTAGGTCCTAAAGTTAAGTAATGAAGACATCTTGAAATATCCAACAAAACTATCATTGTGTTTTAGATGGCTGATTAAATACACTCCCCATTTTCTATAAATTCAAACCTACCAATCCACAGGTAGCCAAAATTATTCAGGTTTTTCTTATACATAAAAAAAATTAACCCATAGTGTATACACTGAAAGCTCTAAGCCACTTCAAAGCATCTACTCCTAGAAAAGAGATTCTGTATTGGTCCAAGTAGGGAAAAGTAGTATAAATTTTGTATATTGTAAGAATGAACTTTCTGAGGCTTCATATTTTGGGGACACAATTTCATACCACTTTACAAATAAAACTTTGATTCTCAGCATTGCTCAAAAAGCTTTCTTATCAGTCTGAAAGTCAAGCCAGGCTCTCTCCTCTCCATAGAACTGTAGGTGTCAAGTTCTGTCTCCAGTGCCATCACCCATATGTTTGGACAGATGAAGCCAATTAAAATTCAACCAGTGTGTTTGATGCTGAACCTACCTCTGCAGCTGTTCTCAGTTCATTATGCTACCAGGAGTCAAAAGTACTTCCAGAATAGTCAAGATGTACAGCCCCACTAACTAGGTATTTCAAACTGTTTAAGTACTTTCAAGATTTAACAATAGCTAGTAAGAGAGAGGGTCATACTACAGCTTTACCCTCCTAAGTGGAATCAACAGGCTTCTTCTTCTTAACCAGTTACCTCTGTTCACAAAATATTAAGGAAAACAAACCCACTCTCTTGGGACACAGTAACAAAAGACTGAAAATGCCAGAATTCTAAGCTGAAAACAATAAAATACATAATTAAATAAGTAATATTATAGTTCATATAAAAGCACAGAAGTGTAAGTGGAATTTTGGCCCAGCTACTTGGATTTGTTCGCCTGTAAAAAGACGTAACAAAAGTAGAGACACATCATGAGGTCTCCAGAACTACTTCAACAAGTTTAGATGTAGATACAAGGAGAAATCCATACAATAGCCATACTGTAACAAAACGCAGAAAGTATATGTAGGAAAGAGCTGCATCTGATCATAATTAATATTTACTGAAGAAACTTTTAAAGAGGTACAAAAACACAATACCAAATTCCTTTTCTCCTCTTTTGCAGGAGAGCTTTTATCACCAACATTTGCCATTTTTTTGTTAGCTGATATAATAACACATAGCACTTCTGACAAAAAGCTTTATCAAGCTTCTCAAGCCTCTTTAGGGATGGGCCACAAAGGTCAGCACACCAAACACCTACCAAACCCAAGCCTTACTCCGCTCTCATACAAATGCTGGGAACACAATGTGCTGGCCAGCAGAAAGCACAGACACCAGATCACCTGAGACATTTGCAACACCAACACATCTCTTAGCTTTCGAACTTGCCATGACAATAAAACCCCAGAGGAAAAGTAATTGGGTCAAGAGTCAATAACACATGCTATTTTGCTACCAGGCACATATTTGACCCCCTCAGCACAGAACAGAAATGCTTATCCTTCTGGCTGATGTTGCTATGCAGACAAGAAGCCTCCCATGGTATATGTTGTGGTAACATTAAGACATTTCTCCTGCTTTCGTTACTCAGGCAATACAAGGCAAAATAACCCCCTTTCTTATGCCACCACCTACCCAAACCACACTAGGGGACTCTGCTGATGTCAACACATTTTCTGACAAGTATTTACTTCATGATTATATTAACCCATTCCTATCCAAGGAATTAAATTTACTATCTGAAAAATGTGGAGCGACATCAGCTCACTGCAGCTCCTGTGTTCTTACAGTCCCCACAGTTAAGAGGTAAGAAAAAGCTTTGGTCCAAAATATCTAAAACATCCAAAAGAAGAAAAACAACAGTAGACACTAATAAATGAACAAAACCCCCTCTCCATAAGCAGCAGTAAGACCAAGATACCCTCAGATCTGTAACATGGGAAAAGGCTAAAGTTTAGACCACGGTTTTGTAAGATTTTATGTTAAAGGTTCAGATTGCTGCAATGCTTTAATAATGACACAACTGGGCCAAGGAATGGATGCACTGTAACCAGCCTCTTTCTGCTGTATGTAATACTGGAAGACCAAGACTGCTTTGGAAAGCAAGCCCCTTCAAAAGCTTACTTTACAAAAATGCTGAGTGATTCCCTGCTACAAGAATCGAGCAATGTAAGAGTCTTTGGAGGAGTTGTAGAACCAAGTGTCCTACATCAATCCTGCACCTGTACACAAGAAATACATTCAGATCTATTGCCTTTTTTTGAGCAAGTTCCAGAAAAATTACTAAAACCAGCCTGAATACCTATCTTTCTTAAAATTTGAATTGAAAAGAGCCTCATGTATGGCAAAAAGCCTACATGTTTCATTTGCACCTCAGTTTAATTTCATTTTATGACTTATGATGTAACCAAGAGGTCAATAACCTTATAATTTCCAAATTAACAAATACATAAATTGACATAAAACATAAAGGAAAAAATATAGACAAAAATGGGGATGAAGATTAAAACAATTCATTTTTGTACCTTCCACTTGAGTAATATGGATGCCTCAACTTATCAATATGGCACATAACCTCCAAAGTTAGTTTTTTAGCTCAAACTGTGACAGGTTTTATTTTTTGATTTAGCCCATAAACACCAGTAAACCTAACACTATATTGTTAAAAGTGCACAATATTTATTGGAAATATAAATTATAATATAGAAGTGCAACTTCCAAGATTTTTATACCAGAGCAACTGAACCAAAGCAATCTTTATTATAATGTAATTGTTCACACCAGACAACCTCAAATACACCCTCAGAGTATATATTTGCTACAAGGTAGCTTAGACCAGTGATCTTCTTTACCACAAACCTTATCAGTAAAACAATTTTGAGTATGCACCCACAATGTATGTACATTTATAAATAACATATATATAATAGATGATGTACATTATAAAACATAAAAATACAGGAAGAAGAAAGGGATGTGCTAAAGATGAACTAAGCACTATTTTACGTCTTAATTTTTATTTATTAATGGTGCAAAATACATTCTCCTCACCCCACCGGACTTTCACAGCACTTGGGTTTATACATACCCCATGTTGGAGAGCACCAGCTTATACTGTCCAAAAGATGAATGTCACCCTTCTGAAACACACTCAGTTTCAGAACTTGGTCTTTTAAATGTAAGCTGAGTAACTACTGAACAGCTGACAAGAGCTATACTTTAAATCAAGGCTAAAATCATACATGTTTTGATTGTAACAGACTCATTTTTAACAGGGATCACATTTGTTACATTCTACCACAAGTTTTTTAGACTTCTCGAAGTGTAGGGAAGAGACAACACAAAGCTGGCTGCATTTAACAGTGCAAAATACTATTTTGTAAGAGGTTACATAGCTTCACCTTTCCAATTGGGGAATCAATTTAGCCACATTACAAATATTACCTGAAAATATAAGTTTACACTGAAAGCTACTGGAATTTCTATTGCCTGTTTTTATAAATGCAAAGAGAAATCTAATTTGAAGTTCACGCTGAAGGAGGTTCAGTCTGAATTAATTCTCCACCAAATACAAAAGGATTGGGAGAGGGGGTGAAAGAAGGAAAAAGGATTGTTCTAATACAAAGCCGAGTCCAAAGCTAGAAGACAAAATAAAATCATACGCAGCAATGAAACCAGGCCTGATGTAAAAGGCACCATCCACTACAAAGACAAGGTTCCTCCATTTTCTAGTTCCTGCAGACAAGAAACCCTTTAGTTTGCCATGATTTAAACATCAATTCACATCTAGATAGCAACCAGATAGTGACTGATCACCTCCTTAAAACTATTACTTCAGAGGATACTCATTTTAGCTTGGAGGATGATGCTCCGTTAAGAAAACAGCCAGGATAATTTACAAAAATACTTATTACTTTTTGCTGGATCCAACAATTAGGTGGTGTATTCAGGCTATTCAGAAGAGGGACAGGTCAGCAATACTCTCAGTGATATCTGAGCTATTGGGCCACAAGGTTACATTTCTATACATGGATAAACAGAAAAAAAACAAGTAAAAATCATGTGCCCTGGAAAGTCAGGAAGACAGACAAGACTTTGAGAAAATCAGCCTTACGTTGACCCAACACTCTCATGGCACATAGTATTAGCACCCCAAGACAGTCATCAGAAAGACTGAAACTCTTTGTGAGTACAGTTGCCTAAAAATCCCTGGTAAAGTGGCAGGGGAAATTATGGCCCACTTACTAAGCTTACATTTGTTATGAGAGAGTGCTATTTATACTGTCACATGCTGGAACTTGTTCCCAAGCTAGCTAAACCTACATGCTTAATTGACTCAATAGACAATGCTGCATTGTTAAGACTAATCTCTTCCTACAGGCTACAGTTTCCAAACCATGAAAGCTTTTATACAATTTAATTTTTTCAGCAGCACTGAAATCAGAAAACTTTAAAATACACACGCACATACAGACTCACACAGTATGATACTGACTACCCCTAAAACTCACATATGCATATGTAAACTGACTCATAAGAAAGTCCACATATTTCAAAGTACATAAGAGCCAGCAGGTTCTTAAAGTTGTTATTTCAGACATCCCAGATGGAAGGGACTAAGGAAGAAAAAGCCTGGGAGTGTGTTCATGTCAGCATGGAGCAGCAGCTCCCACATCACACGAGGTTTTGACTAAGTCACCTGAAGAAGTATTCGTTTCAAGTTACTTCCCAAGAGTAAGATTTTGGGAACTTCAAATTAGTTTAAAGTCTGATACGTTCACAATTAAAAACTAATTTAAACAAAATTTACCCTGAATGCTGACAGACTGGATTGCAGACTACTTTAGCTTTGCACAGTAAACAAGTTTCATGAAGCAGCAATTCAGCCATGAAAAGGAACTCAAGTTTTTTAAACATTTGCATACCAACTATCAAAATAATTGCCAAATTTTAGGAATTTAAGTGATTAAAATACTACTTATTTGAAACAGCAAATTGGTTCAATCACTTTTATAACCAGCTTCAAAAAGCTGAATTTTGATATCTTAGGATCCATCAAGCTATTTTGATTTTAAAATATTCCTTCTGATTCCACCCTAGCCTGAAATTGATGAAGAAAACCAACTTAGAGAACAACACTACTACATCTCAAAATTTCTTGAGTAGCTTTAGGAAAAAATAACAAAGATGAAAAATAATTAAACGTTGTCTTCTCAAACTGCCTGATGTAAGCGATTAGAAGAACTGAAGTCTTCATAACATTGCCAAGCAACTCTGACAAGAGCACTTGAGTTCTTTAAGTCAGTTGTGATTGGCTGCTCTAAATGCCTATAAACCACAACTGCACACACCAAACAGTTACCAAAATACAGACACTAGAAGTCAAGATAAACATTGAAAGGCACCAGTGTACAGATGCACTTATATTTTTCTGTACAGACTTGCTGTTTAATGAGTTTACCTTTGAAATTTTTATAGCTACTATAATGAAGATTTGTATTTGAACTCCCTCTTTTTGTTGCTGGTATCTCAACAGGACAGCACTCAACAGCCATCCTCTTCAAACAACAGTGCTTCAGTGTAAAGACAGCCTCCAAAAGGATATATTTACATAAATGCAATGTTTCTCGAATAACATGTCAGCAGGAATGACATGCTGAGCATTGCTGATAAAACCTGGCTTAGATAACCTCCCATGTCTCATGTTTCATTGACTCAAGCTGAAAACAGCCTTCTAAAACACTGGAGGGTTAAGTTAACAACCATCATGGCTTTCCTCTATAATGCATCTCCTAATTTTCCCATACCAAGAAGCCATCAGGTTTATACTGCAGCAGGATAAAACAGCTTTGCAAAAACAATGTATGATTCCTGTTAATCTGAAGGGGTTTTTAGGACCCATGATGAAAGGCATCTGGTCCCACTTGTTTAGCTTTTTTCTCTCATCTTCAAAAAAAACCACCATTATTCAACCTGACTGTAAAAACTAAAAAGCTGTAGACAGAAAACTGCTAAATTACTTAAAGCATAAAAAATGGACTCCAAAAAGTCAAACCATTTTGGAAAGATGCTTTTTCAATCGCCACAGGGTCTAATGATATTTTGACAAGACTGCAATTATGCTTCTGTTATAAGAACAGATCTTGTTCTCCATGTCTTGCCAGGATAATACTGCTTTTAATTAATGCTTTTGTTGTGAAGTGTTCCCTCAGGCAGTAATAACTTTTATAATAATTTCAGTATGCAGCATATATTTCCCCACACCATTTACTCAAAATTTCTCATCATCTGGCCTCATGGATAATGCCCAGGCCCTCGCTTCCCAGAAGGCTTCAAACATGGCTAACCACTGCCATGCTGAGCAAGACACTGTTAAAACATGTCTTTGTACAATTGTTTTCCTCTGCTTCCCTCAGGAAGAAACATTACATGCCTATCAGACTGGCACAACCGCAAGAGAACCAAATTTCCTTACAAACATCAGTCCCAGTTTCACTTTCAGGAAGCAGCACACACGTCTTTCTTCTTTTCAAGATATGCATTTTTAGTGTACATTTTAAAAAGAGTTGCAACCATTGCCAAAGTGTCATAAAACGCTGATCAGCAATTCCATTTACTGATCACTAAAGTTGGGTAAAACAATACAAGTGCAGCTTTTCTTCTTGCAGTGCTCTGTATAACCCACCTCTCAAATTTGTAAAGTTATGCTAAAGGAAGTTCCAAACCAGAGTTTCAGTAAACAGGCCACTACTGCAGCCGTGGAACTACAGACACACATTTATCTGAAGCTTGAGGTAAGTACAGTAATGGGTGGGAAATATTATGAAATCCCTGTCAAGAAAACTAGGCCTCAGATTTAATACACTCATGGCCTCTTTGTACCACAAACAGCTGTGAAATAACTAACTTGGTTTTGATTTAAATGTTACTAATTATTAAAACATGACTGTCTAACTCCACAAGAAGGTGGGAAGTTTCAAACTAATTCCTATACACCAGTTAAAATTGGCTTTACAAGGTGTTTTGATAGATTATTGACTTGTAAAGTCAATAAACATACTGCAGGGAATAATTTTTATCTGTCACATGTTCTCTGGCCATTTTCAAGGAACAAAAATTAAAATATTAAATCTCACTTCCACTGAAATATTCACCTCGTGCCTTTTTTTTCCTTAATTAAAGTGGTCTCTGTAATTTTAGCAGGTTCAGTTCTCCAAAGTTTGAGCACTAAAAGCAATAGTATGTTTCTACCTTCAACAGAGGGAAGAATTAATTTTACAATTACAAACAGAATTATAAACATTATTTCCAATTATTTTCCATTACTTTTTTATTTCTCTAATAAAACAAATCAAATATTCTGTCTGATCTCTCAAAAGCAAAATTAATTTCAGGATCCCATCCCCATTTCAGGCACAAACAGTTTCTCCTGCACGGTATTTGCATGACTTCACTGGAAGTCAACATCTAAATAGACCGCTATTTGTTAAGAATAAATGTACATACTGTCAACAGCAAAACTGATGGATTACATCATATAGCCTTTATCAAGGTCAAATTAAGTGACAGATGTCTCTAGTGTTTCCAAATTCCCTGTCTGTAGCTGGAATGTGCATCTATCTAGAAGGGCATCACTTGAATTTTTTAGCCAGGTTGGGTTTGTGTGCTTAATCTAAAATCTGATGAACTACTAAAACCAAGAAGTTTTGTGATTGTGATTTGCAAAACTAACCAGTAAGAGTTCCAAGGCTTTCAATGTAACAAAAGATGAAGTTATTTAGTATGAACTCTATTTAACAGACATAAAACCCCTGACACACAGAAACAAAAAATGGAATTGTGATTATGTAACTATTTTTATACTCAAACCTACCACAACGTTGAACTTTTGCTACCTTTACTGCCAATTTCTTTTACACTGCTGTCATATTTGCCCAGAAAATAACTACTGATGGACTTAATCAGAGGTCAAATCCAAACCAATAATAAACACAGGCTTTCTTTATAAATGGCTGAATTGCCCCAATCAATGGAGGTCCACTGGCTGCCGCCAAACAGCAGGCTATAAGCATCAATTTAAGAAATTATCATTTTGACCCTTCTCCTTTTCTTTCAGAGGAAGGCTTACTGCATTACTCCATTCCCGGTGTTTCTCATAATAAAGCAAAACATAAACTTAGAATTAAAATGGACTCACCAAAGAGAAGCAGACTGAATAAAGAGTTGAAATACTGGACTTCTGGTAATCCATCTTAATACTATTAATACCAAATCATTCTCTAAAGAAGGCAGTGTCCAACCTCTAGAAACCTGTAGATTGGCTTCAATCAGCCATACAATCAAAAAGCTTGTATTACGAAACAGAGAGATATAAAAAAGGAAATCAAAGTAATTAATTTTTACTGTCTTTATCCTGTAGTTACTGGGAGACATTACGATCAATGGCATATCTAGTGCTACTAGAAACAAAAAATAGCTTAAAACCAAAGTGTACAAAAAGTGCATTACTCAGAACTGAGATTTCTTTCTTTCTGATTTTGTCACACTGGCTAAGCTGTATAGTTACTGTGTAAAGACTATTAAAAACCACACTAAATGACTTCAAATATGAAAATTTCCAGAATCAGAACTACCACCTTTAGATCTCAGGCACACCTGGTAATTTCTACTTTGAGAAAACTTTCACACTATACAAAGTCCTTGACTGAATTTACACAAAATATTTATGAGAGCCATGCTTTTTTGTTCCAAGGATGCATCAAACATTGAAGTTCTGTATTGAGCACTGAGAATTTTAATGACACTTCTTTCTTAAAGCATGCTTTTGTCTTATAAGTCTGACTTCTGCTTAAAATCAAATTGTATATATTTTGATCTACGTATCTGATTACACACATATAGGAGAACAACAGGTTCACAGATGTGTTGAACACATCTTTTTATAATGTAACGTAGACTGAAACTATTTGTTCTATCCTCATATAGTATGACAGTTAATTAAAGCATTCAAAGTTTGCTTTAGTTTTACACAGCACAGCGGTCACTTGGCTTTTGTCAACTGGAAGAACAAGCCATAAATCAAAAAGGAGCCATGTGTAGCAAGGAACAAGGTAATTTTTTATTTTGATGTTTAAGATGACTTGCAACTGCAGTAACTATTTGCATAAGGAACAAGAGATTTTAGAAAAGGATTGAACTTTATAAAATACTATTGTTTACTCACACTTTTAAATGTTTAGTAGAATATCTGAAGACAATGGTACAGGCTTGAATTCTTTGTTAGTATCAGTTCTTCCAAGGATAAACCATGACAAATTCCTTTAGTAGTAGACCTGTACCTACATGTGTCTTGGTTTCTTGTTTCCCTACATCAATTCCTGTTGGTCTGACACTCAGTATTCTTCATCACCTTGTTTAGCCTATGGCAAACAAAACAGCCATGTGCATTTTCTGAGAAAAAAATCCACAGCAAAAACCCAAGCCCATCCCTTCACTCAGGCTTCCATATCAAGCCTAACTTTACTATGGGACAATTAGCAGTAGCAGCTAATTTTGTAACTAAAAAGCATAACAGATTGTACTGCATGCAATTGTAATTTCAAACTGTCATTATTGCTTAGAAGTGAGCAAAATCATTACATCTTTTATTGCTCCTGTTGAACAACTTTTCTTTAACTCAAGAAAGAAATGAAGAAATGCCAACACTGCATTATTTTTCAGTTCTTTTCTATTTCAGTCTCCCTTAAACCCTCCCTCACATTACTTGTTATATGAATGTGAACCTTGCTCAACATTTCAATTTTGCTGTTAAGTGTGCTTCAAGAACTTGCAACATGTTCAGCAACAAAAAATCCAACCAAGAAACAAGAGTGTGGTGTGGATACACTTAGGAACAAATTCATGCATTTCCCTTCCTTAATAAAGCTTGCATTCTGTGATTTATTACTGACATAGACCTTCAGAACATCTGAGACTTTTGCTCGCACAGGTGTAGTTACAACAAAAAGCTATTGAGAACAGAAAACACTTGTTCTGATTTTACCTAGACCAGGAGCAGTCAGAGCTGCAACAGACCTACTACCTAGAAGTTGTGCTGCTAAGTACAACAGTTACAGCATTAAATATCCCACTTAGATCTAGTACAACTCACAGTATTTATCAATACCTCACTTTAGATCTAAACCACTTGGCTTTTGTATGTTTTTTTTTTTCCTCCATTTTAGTTTTAGCACGCTTTGATTAAACTATTACTGAGTACAGTTTTGTGCCAACAAGGCAAATATTCTGGTGGGAGTCTGTTATAGACCACCCAACCAGGATGAAGAGGCAGATGAAATATTCTGTAAACAGCTGGGAGAAGTCTCATCATCCCTGGCCCTTATTCTCATGGGTGACTTCGACTTACCAGATGTCTGCTGGAAGTACAGCACAGCAGAGAGGAAACATTCCAGGATCTTCCTGGAGTCTGCAAAAGAGACTTCCCTTACAGAGCTGATGAGGGAACCCACTAGGGAAGGTGATCCCCTGGACCAGCTGTTTGTGAGCACAGAAGGACTGGTGGATGTTTAGAGGACATCTTGGTCACGGCACTCACAAAATTACAGTTTTCAATTCCCAAAATAACAAGGAGCATCACCAGAACTGTCACCATGGACTTAGAGAAGCAGATTTTGGCCTGTTTAGGACCCTGATTGAGAAAGTCACTTGGGGGACCATCCTAAAGGGCAAAGGAATGCAGGAAGGCTGGACATTCTTCAGGAAGGAAATGTGAAGGGTACAGGAATAGGCCACGGCCATGTGGTAAGAAGACAAGCTATTGAGGAAGACTGGCCTGGCTGAACAGACAGATCTGGCCAGAAGTAATGATAAAAAGAGTTTGTGATCTTTAGAAGAAGGGGCAGGCAACCAATGAGGACTAAAAAGATGTCATACATTATGCAAGGAGAAAATTAACACCAAAGAATAACTAGAACTTAAATTGATTACTGCTGCTGAGGACAATAAAAAAATGTTTCTATGAATGTATTAGCAACAGAAGGAAAGCTAAGGAGAATCTCCATCCTTTACTGAAAACAGGGAGAAGCACAGTGACAAAGGATGATGAAAAGGCTGAGGTAGTTAATGCCTTCATTGCCTCAGCTCCTCTTAACAGTAAGACCAGTTCTTCTCAGAGTACCCATCCCCCTAAGCTAGAATACTGGGATGGGGAGCAGAATGAAACTCCCATAATTGAAGAAGAAACAGTCAGTGAGCTGCTACACTACAGAGACATGTGTCCATGGGGTCAAATGGGATCCAGCCAAGAGTCCTGAGGGAGGTGGTGGAAATGCCCACCAAGCCACTTTCCATCATTTACCAGCAGCCCTGGGAACTAGAGCAAGGTCCTAGTCGACTAAAGGTCAGCAAATGTGGTTCTCATCTATGAGAGGGGACAGAGGAGCTGTGGGAGTACAGGCCTGTCAGCCTAACCTCAGCGCTGGGAAGGCCATGGAACAGATCACCCTGAGTGCCAACCACTCAGCAAGTGCAGATCAACCAGGGGATCAGGCCCAGCCAGCACAGCTTTGTGAAAGGGATGTCCTGCTTGACCAGCCTGGTCTCTTTATGGGACCAGGCGACTCTCTCAGTGGATGACAGAAAGGCTGTGGATTTCATCCACCTGGACATCAGTAAAGCCTTTGGCACCACTGCCCACAGCATTCTTCTGGAAAAACTGTCTGCCTGTGACTTGCAGGAGTACATCTTTCACTGGATAAAAACTGATGGGATGTCTGAGTCCAGAGAGGAGCTGTGAATGGAGTCACATCCAGCTGGTACCCAGTCACAACTGAGATTCTCAAGGACTTAGTATTGGGACCAGTCCTGTTAAATGTCTTTTCTGATGATGTGAATTAGACAATCAAGTGTCTACCCAGCAAGTTTGCAGCTGACACCAAGTTGGGTGGGAGTGCTGATCTGCTGCTGGTTCTGCAGGGCAATCTGAACAGGCTGGATTGATGATACAGGTGGCCAAGGCCAACTCTATGAGGTTCAGCAAGGCCACGTGCTGGGTCCTGCAGCTGGGTCACAGCAAGCCCCTGCAGTGCTACAGGCTACTAAATTAATATTCTGTCCCTCAATTAAAGTTTACTACAGTAACATTATTAATTTTGTGCAGATTTTAGATCCTGTTAATGGCTTGAACAGGCTGAAACTCAGTTGAGCACTTGTAGGCTCAAAAAAATCAACATTTATTTGCAGTGACAAAAATCCAAGTTGTCTTCCTCCCAGCACTCCTCCAAAAACCCACACTATTTCACATCTTCCAGTTAAGTTAAAAGTTTTGTACTCTGATAAATTACAAGGAAACAAAAGATTCTATACAAAGGCAATACAATTTGATTTCAGCTTTTTTAACACATCATCTTCAATAGCACACATCATGTGAGCTAACAGCTCAGTTCAAATTTTTTAACTAAAGAAAAAAAAAAACAAAAACAAAAACTAAAAACCTCAAAAACCACAAAAAAAAAAAAAAGAGAAGAAAAAAATTCTAACCACAAAAACATCCAACCACAAAACCACCACCCATCCCTTGCTGATTTCAGCTGAATTTAGTTCACACATCAAATCTGTAACTGCAGCAAAGCCAAGTTTATGCATATTGTTAAAATAAAACGAAGCTCAGACCTCAATGAATTAGCTACAGAACACATACTGGATCACAGCAAAGTATAATACTTTATAAGCATTAAAGTATGCCTTTTTTCTGGATTGTCCTTTTCTTTTTAGTTGCCGGTCCTAAGTAACTAAGACATGTATTGGTGAGATTGGAAGAACCATTGTGTCACCCTAGTCCAGTTTCTGTGAAGAGAGGTAATAACTCTACACAGATGGCTGCAATAAAACTTGAAGTTTACAAGCCAGACAAACATGACTGCTTTTAATTTTTTTTTCCATATGGCTCACTAAACAGTCCTTTCCCCCACTATTTTTTTGCTGTTTGTGAAGTTCATATAAAATTACATATTAATGCAGGAGTTTATTTACAAAAAAAATAAACAAAACCCACCAAGAATGACCCCCCAAAACCCCCATCTAAACCAAAGAATGATACAAATGTATCTATACTATTTCCTCTGTCCCCCAATGATGTACCACATATTTGGACCAGAAGACTGACATTTTCAGTTACACACCAAAGCAGACCATCTTAGACCATGTTTCAGGCTACTCCATTCAGTGAGAGCTGTGCTTCTACAAACAGCACAAGAATGCAAATTCCACAAAGAGAAGATTATGATCACAAACCCACAGGAGCCTAAACAAGGCGACTGGGGTATTTTTTGTGATTTTTTTTTAACCAAATATCCCAAAATACAATTTAAAAAGTGAAACTTTGTACACTTTTTAAACTCCCTTCTTGAGGACTGTAGTCAATCAGCACCTTCAATTTTAGATTAAGCATTGTTGTATTTGTTAAGCATCACCATAGCTGGGATATGATGTGCATAAAGATTAACAGAAAAAACCTAAAGGGCTCCTTTTTTGGAGGTTCATAATAGAATCTGAATTCAAGACAGACAAGAGTAAACATTATGCCTTATTACTCCATTACACTTGCAATGACTGTGTTTAATATCCACAGTGAACTTCTTAGCAAGAGGAGTATCAAAAGAACACTGCCAATCAAGAGTTCAGAATTCAATAAAGCCTTAAAAAAAATTTATGTTGTTTCTCCTGTACGTGCAGGTTTATGTTCCGTCACTATGGAAATATTGTTTGATTGCATCACAGGGTAAGAGAGTAAAAACAGCATCAGTTAAACCTAAAATATATTCATTGCAGACAAAACAAATGGATCAAATACCCACTAAAGCTGCCCAGAACAAGGCAATATAGAATTCACTAATTTGTCCACAGGAAATGGTAAGCATGTGATTTTGAACTGCAGAGAATAGTATTGACAGTAAATGTAAAAAAATAAGCAAACTGTACAACAAAAAACTAACACACATTCCTCCCAAAAAACTCCAAACCAAAATCCATAACACACCACAAAACCAACAAGCTCCTTCTCTAAACTCCCAATCTCATTCAGTACATCCCAAGTGTAAATGGCTTGTTTTAACAAAAAAGTCAAACTTTTTTGTTAAACAATGGAATGTTTCCATATGTATCTTTTAGTGCCATCACTGATTTGAGGCTTAATTAACTCTCAGGAAGCGTCTACCTCACTTTCTCCTCTGAGCAGTCACACCATGACCTGGATCAGAGAATAAGTTTAGTTGAAAAAACATAATGACAGAAAAAGCTGATATATAGCTTATAACATAATTACACAATAACTATGCATAGCTTCAGCTACAAAACCCAGAGAGGCTGCCACAAACAAAATCTATAAACAACGCTTGCTTTCGCTCTTCAAACTCAACCTCTTCTAACATCTTTATCATTAGACTCTGCTGTCTTCCCATGACTTTACTTACTCACATCCAATCTGCCATGACAAATTCAACAACCAAAAGAGAAAATCTGAGTGTAGCACCAAGAACTGGGGAGTACCACTGCTGACAAAAGACCATCCCCATGTACCAGTGTGATGAGCTCATATTACAGCCACACTGGAATCAGATGAGAAGACAGTGCTGTAAGACTTCTTTCCAAAATCAAACTACATTATAAGACATGCTTTCCCAATAGAAACAGGCTTCTCTCTGTTCTGTCTGGTTTCCTCTTCTCAGTTCTAGCTTGTTCAGAAACCCATAATTACAGTACACTGAGAGTACAAATATAGAGGATGATTTCATAGACAAGGAGCAATTTCTTCTATTTTGAATAGGATTCCCTGCTATTATGACTTAGCACTCACCATATACATTTAAGAAACAATGTCATATGCTGACTGAAATGCAATTACTGTATTACACATCCAGTAACCTGTCAGAGCTTCATGAAATTTAAAAGAAATTGCATAAATATGATCACAACTGTAAGCAACAACCAAGAAAACTGAAACAGGTTAACTAAGTATTCTAGTGAGGCTAACCAGGTATTCCAGTAAGGTTAAAGATGTTAGAAGAGGTTGAGTTTGAAGAGCACATACTACACTGAAGAGTACAGCTCAGTCATCTGGAGAACTTACTCAATGTAAGATGGTCATGGGATATCACAACATAGGACTAACTTAAGTATATGAGACAGACCATGAAAATGTAGTAAGCTGGTGAGCCACCAAGTGCCCACCAAAGCTGCGCTCTCTCTCCTCTCCTCAGCTGGAAAGAAAATATAACAAAAGGCTTGTGGGTTGAGGAAAGGACAGAGAGACATCACCCACCAGTTACCATAACAGGCAAATCAAGTTTAATTTATTTATCACAAATCAGAGTGGGATAATGAGAAATAAAAACAAAATATAAAAGTCACCTTTACCCCACGCTTCCTTCTCCCTGGGCTAAATTTCTCTTCTGATTTCTCTTCTTTCTCCCTGACAGCAGTGCAGCAGGACAGGGAATGGGGGCTGCTGTCAGTTCATCACATGCTGTCTCCTCAAGGGAAGGGCCCTGATCCAGCGTGGGGTCTCTCCCATGGGATGCAGTCCTTCACTAACAGCTTCAACATGAGATCTACCCATAGGCTGCAGACTGCTCATCTGTGGGTCTTCCCCACAGCATGGGGTTTCCTTCGGAAACAGGTTGCTCGAGTGTGGATGCCCCATGGGCTCACAAGTCTTGCCAACAAACTTGCCCCAGTGTGGGTTTCTCTCTCCATGGAGCCACAGGTCCTGCCTGAAGCCTCTTACAGTGTGGGCTTCCCACAGGTCACAGCCTCCTTCAGGCACCCACCTGGTCTGGCATAAGGTCCTGCAGGGGCTGCAGGTGAATCTCTGCATCCCTGTGAACTTCCATGGGCTGCAGAGGCACAGCTGCCTCATCATGGGCTGTAGCAGGAGCTGCAGGGAAATCTAAGCTCCAGAGGCTGGAGCACCTCCTGCCCCTCTTTCTGCACTGACCTTAGGGTCTTACAGGGCTGTTCCTCTCACATATTCTCACTCCTCTCTTCAGCTATTGCTGTTCTGCAGCAGTTTTTTCCCCTTCTTCTTAAATACATTATTCCAGAAGAACTACCTCTGTCATTGACGGGCTTGGTCTTTGCCAGCCTCTTAGCAACAGATGGCATTGGCTCTGTGAGACATGGAGGAAGCTTCTAGTAACTTCTCAAAGAAATCATCCCTTTAGCCGCCTGCTGCTACCAAAATCCTGCTATGCAAACCAATATAGCAACTTCCTTAATTGCCTTTTTTTTAATCATAAGAAAATTCCACCTAAAGAATTTTTTTTTTTTTGCTAGAAGAGAAACTTCAGCCCCTTTACAAAATCATTGTGTCCATTAGGAGCAAAATTAGATATTTTGCCATGCAGCAGAGAAATCATCTTAGGAAGGATCATTTTAATAGGAAGAAGGAAGAATGTGGTATCTCTAGCCTTGGATGTTTTCCGGACTTGGCTCAACAGGTCACTTCTGACCTGATTAAGCTTTAGCAACATTTGTGTGCTTTCAGCAGAAGGCTGGATGGATGACCAACCTTCACTAAGTACTAGGTTGGATAGATAATACTGGTGACACTAATGGCTATGGTTGTGAACTCCAAGAGAAAAACTCCAGAGGAAAAAACCCAAACCATGTCTAGATCACTTGTTGATTCATGGTTCTTTGTACTTCCAGTCTACTCAAGACGTGAACAATGCTGAACTGTCTATGCAGATTAAATCAACCTTTACTGGTGCGAGAAGAAAGCTTCCACTGAGCTAATTACTCAGGTGTTTCACAGACTCAGACAACTGCCCCTTATTATCTATTCATTAATTGGTACATCTGAAACAACATATTCAGTATCACAAAATCAGTTACAGACGGTTGACAATCTTTAAAAAAATCACAACTCTAGAGAGTCAAGTACTTCCCTTTTGATTACTGAACTGTTGTGCTACGTAGACATACCGAATGACTCAGAAAAATATAGCGTAAGCATCTGGTATTCAGATACTAGGAAGTAAAGCATAGGCAGAAGCGGCTTTGTAGCAAAATTTAGTAGAATATCAAATGACAGTTCCAAAGCATGGTTGAGACTGACATTGTTTCAGCATCACTGAAACTGAGTATATGAAGAAACATAAGCCATCTTCCAAATACACTGCCCCTGCTCACTTCTTCAATCACATTTCCATTCAATTCAAGACCTACGTACATTGAGTAGGTTCAGTACATCCAATAGATCACTTAGCACATGTGTACTATCATCCACAAAATATTTTGTTCTAGAAATAAATCTTACTTGGGTATTTTAAAGCACACACATATCATTTTATCACACAGCACACTCCCATTTGGTTGAAGCAGCTTCCAAATATAAGCCAGATGCAAGTGCAGATGACCTTTCTCTTTCAAGGTGAATGCACCAACAGAAGTATCTGCATCCCAACGTTTATACAGAAAGCTCCCCTTCTGCAGACACAGCAACCACAGAAGGCATTAGCTTCAGAAACCAATGACTACAAGATCTAATTAGGAACAGCAAGTACTGTTTGTTTTTATTAAAACAAACAAAAGGCAGCTATAGGATACAGACAGGTCCTGATATGACATGAAGAAACAGTTACCAGTAAGAAACTATAAAGCAAACACACAACACTAGGAAGGAGGAATCAGCAGCTCTTGCAGAGGAGGTGGGACTCCCACAAACCTCCACAGGGACTTACACATATCCAAGGGAAAGCAGCAGCAGCATAGTTCCCCACATACACAAATTTACTTTTGGTCAACTGCTAACTTCAAAGAACTGGGGAGAAAAATCAGGTATACAGAGTAAAAGGACAAGTGGCAGTAAGAATAAATTGAGTACATTTTTAGATCAAAGGTTCAGAATGGTGAATGCTGCAAAACATTCCTAACCTTTCACTTGAAAAATAACAAAAAACTGGAAAATGCATGAGTTAAGGACATGAAAAAGATGGGTTGCAGGGATAACTGAAAAAAACCTTCTATTCCAGGAGGATCCAGCAGCTTAGGGCTCTTCAAATTTCAAAAGAAGTCGTTTCCAGAGGAAAAGACAGCAATCTTGAACAAAACAAATAAGTACCAACTGTTCATTGTCACATGTAAAGTAAGAACTGGGCACCACTGAATGCAGCTGATGGGAGCCAAGCTTAGTAGAGATGGGAGGCGTTTCTCCATGCAGTGGACAGACAAACAACGAGACAGACTCCTTGCCAAAACATGCAGCCAGTGCTAAAAGGGGCCTCAGGCAGACAACATAAGTCTTGGAGGACAGTTGGAAGCCAACAGAGTTCTCAGAGAAGAGTATCTGCCTGAAGAGTATATGCCTGCCCCGCTTAGTCCTTGGAAGAAATTTGCTCATGTCTACTACTAGCAACAAGACAGTTACCTGGACAGGTACCTGGACTCGGTTTGTGTAACTCGGGGCAGTTTCAAGTGATGCTGTTAACAAGCTCTCTTACAAAAACAATGCTGGCAGGGCCCAGCAGTTGCTAGATTTTAAAACTGAACGTCTTGAACGTCTCGAGCGTCTTAAGAACAGAAGGAAGAGACTTAGGGAGAATAGCACAGCTACTTCTACTGCATCCCTACTGTCAGTACTGCTGGTTTTTACCTCCACGTCTATAATATATCATCTTCTGATTTTTTCCCTTCACCTGATAATTTTAAGTATACTTTAGATGTGTTATTCAGAAATATACCTCTATGATAAACAACACAACACTATCATCTGATTCTGCGGTTCAACCTTGCTGTAGGATCCACCAGCACTAACCTAAAATGCTGTGCATCAACATCAGCTAAACAGCCTCATAACTTTGACAAATACATGTTCTTTGCTTTAGCACAAATATTGCCTCAAATGGTATGTAAGATTTATACTAACCTAAATGAAAACCTACTAGTCATAATGAAGTGCAAATGAAAGGACTGTGGTACAAAGCACAATGTGACAGGACTAGTTGCTACTGCACTAAGGTCTGTATATATTAATTTACTATAACTTTTTGGAGTTTCCTTACAAGAATTTGCATTTTCTTTATTCTTCTGCAACTTGCAGAACAGACAAGATTTTTAGCTGGAAGTCAAGAACTAAACCACATCCTATACAAAAGGAGAACACCTTTTATCTAAAGTGTATCGTGCAGTTTGCCTAGATGAAGAGACACAGTATGTGCATAAGTACCTACATAAGGTAGTTGAGGCTGGAAAATTTTAATCAACAGTGGGTGCATAACTGAAAGGTTACATTCAGCCTTTAGATGCTTCAGCAAAGTATTCTAAGGCCTGATAAGTTCATTTCCCAGCTGCAGGTAAGGGCAATAATGATCAAATACATATATCAGGAGAAATCAGAAAGAAGTCATATAAGTTAGTTACAAAGTAAAAGCACCACACATTATCAAAATTGTAGGTTTGCTTATACCTTTCACATAAAGAATTTTACAAAGTTATAGACAAATCATACAAAGATCCTGGCAATGTAAAAAGCAACAACACCAAGATGTCCTGTATTTCAAATAAATTCCATACAAACATGCATGCATGTTTACATGCACAAAACAAGAGCTCAACTGTTTATTGTGAATATAAAAGACTTCTTGCCATAAACTGATTTACATAAATTTTATCCATGACAAAAGTCAGCAGTTTTCCCTTTATTGCCACTCCCTCAACTATTTGGTAAGTTAATTGTTACCTGAGCTTGGAAACCACTTAAAATTGTCCCCCTTAGATTTCAGAGAGCAAGCATCTAAGGCCAGTTCAAAAACAAAGTTTGGCACAGACAGGAGCCAATACTTCAGCAAGACTGCAGAGCAAAGGAATCAGTTCAAGTTCATCCACAATCTCTGAGCTGCTCACCATCACAGCATAAACAGGGTTCAAACCACAGCTGTCAGCAAAAGCTTCACCAACAGTTGCACCAGAACAAAAGCATCCCCCTTCTGCTTCCCTACTCCCTACTCCAATGCAACACTAAAACTGAAAGTTGGAAAATGGGTACCACAATGATGAAGCTGATTGACTGATTCTTTTTTTCCTGGACGCACTACCACATAAAACTGAAATTTAATTCATTAAGAAAACAATGACCTGTCCCAAGTTCCTCAACAAATTTGCATAACACAAAGCTGATCATGTCAGGACTCATCTGATAGCATAATAAAAAATGGGGACAATTTCGAATTGCAAACATTTAAAAAAGCATGTAATTAAGACTTCCTTTGACCTTGCTAACACGGATGCTAAAATGTTAATTCTTAACTAACTGTTTACGCTAAGGTCTGTTTCACATTTTCTCTTCCTTATGTCTAACCAATGTCTAAATTACCAGGATATTGTTAAATATCCAATAGAGCTTTTTCCTGTTATTAGTCATTACAGGAAAAATGAATAGACAAAGCCAAACCCTCACAATCATAAAGATTAACACTACAAATGTGAAAGTACCTGCCTGCTGTTACACTTACTAGTTATTTGGTTCCAAAATCTTAGGTCTGCTTAGTTTTAGAATTATAATCTCAAAAAAAGCAAAAACCTGAAATACCAGTTCAAATGTTATACTTAATGGCCAGAAGCAAGTGACATACATGGGCTGAAATTAAGTGTGCATGTGCTTAGAAGTTGAAGGTATAAAAATGAAACACAGGTCCACACTGATGATAACATAATTAAGTCAAAAGCATAATAAAAAGCTCTCAAAAATCTACCCATACATGAACTAGAACACTGGCAATTTTAGCTTAGTCAGGTTCTTGTGTACAAAACCCTGTAACCACAGAATGTGGTTTTGCTGAAAACTGTAAGTATTTAAAATATTTCACTGTGAAATGAGTACAATTCATCATGATTCAAAGACCATCACTGAAGTCAATGGATACCTAAAATCCAGTAACAACACAGTATTACTTTTTCCTGCAAACACATTTTTCTTATATATACAAAACAGCCTCTAAAGACAGCATAGAACACACTTCAAAGCAACTTTGTCACAGCCTTTTATATATGAGATTGCACCTTTTTAAATATATATATATATATATTTCATATCCTTAACTCATGCAAAGCTGGCTGCTCTGGGAGTGACAAAAATTTTGTAAATAAAAAACACTACTGAATTATGTGTTCATTGGACATTTAGGTCCATTCACCATATTAACTACACCAACAGCATAGTTAGCAAACACAGGAAGAAATTTCTCTTTTACTCTATTTTTCACCACTCTAAAGAGACTACATGAAATGCTGCAATCAAAGTAATTGCAGAGGTCTTGCCAACCATGCTTTTCAAATAAGTACAACAAATCAGAAAAAATAAGCGAAGTGAGAGAAGTGAGATCCAATATGAAAATATACCTGTGAGTTGCATTTATTTCCTTTATTCAAAGAATTCTATTTTGCCTATAAACCTATGTTACTTTGCTTTCAGATACTTTTATCAGCCATAGATGTCTAACTTGATATCATATCCAGTAAAGGGAAGAAGTTTACTTGCAACAACGGAATCGGAAAGGGAAAGGCATTCTTGAAGTTGTAACACTGTTTAAACAAATCTGTGTAGTGCAGACAGACTTCCAACTAAGTTCTCAATAAATCAGAACTCACTGGAGATAAACCAGCAATAGTAAATGACCTTTACTTGACTTTCCTATAAAACAATTCAGCAGAAAAAACTGGCTTCACAACCTCAGTGCAATAATCAGTAACTACACTGAACCTCTAACACAGATCTAAGTTACCGAACAGCGTGTCAGAGACTCAACAAAAGAGATCTGGTCTTTCACTGTCACGAAGCAGAGCCTCGTTAGCAAAATTAAAGCAAAGTCCAAGACTGTTTTCAAGACAGCTTTGTCTCCTTAGCAACTGACATGACTGACAGGCAGTACACTGGTAAAAGTCTTACTTTACAAGGCAGCTTTGTATTATTAGTTTGACTTAACCAGCAATTTAGAATACTGAAACACAGCCTGAAGTAACTTAGTTAAAAGCCAAATAAAACAGCAACAGAGTGAATCCCAGAAAACAGACTCCAAGAAGCACTTCAGGGGGCCATGAAACCGACACAGCTTAGTCACGCCTTACAAAAACTTTTGTTCTCCAAATAAAACTCCAGTTTTATTTAGCAAAAAGCAGCTATGAGGTACCATTTTCACATTAAAAACAAATTTCTCCCATGCTGTAGACTCCTATTCAAATGCTCAACAAAAAATACAACTCATCTGGTAAATTTCCCAATAGAGCCTAACATCAAAATCAGTTTAGCAAACTATTTGGGGGACAGTGTCCAGCCAGTACAAGCCATCTATCTGGTAACATTCCAGTACAACATTCCCCCAAGAATTTGTTTCTCATCATGCTAACCTCCATGCTGTTAAATTTCCCCTAGACACAATTTTGTCATTCTCTTAGGCCAACTACGTGGTATCCTGTCTGTATGTCAGGGGCACCTACCAGAGGACTGCTACTCACAGAAATCTCCTGTAAATTTCCTGCATTCAACCAAGTGAAATTTTCTTCAGAATTTACATGAGAAACTGACTCAGGTAAATATCAGCATTTACATAATCACTCACCGCTTGTTGCCAGGGGGAGAGAAGAAAAAAAAAAAAGAAAAGAAAAAACACACCTTAAAAAAAGGAACATTTACTCAAATAGCACCCACCATTATTGAGTTTTACTGCACAGGTAATGAGAACTGTACAAACAATAACTGCAAGTTTGTTGGAATGTATAAAAACACGAGGACACAAATTAGTACAAGAACTGAGTACTTACCAGTTTTAAAAGGTTAAACTAAATCTAATTACATCATCTGAATTTGTTCCCAACTATGAAGATAAACACATGCAATGCTCTGGCCACATATCAAAAGAAGACAAACATCTCTAGTTTTGGATGACAGATCTTTGTTGCTGTTTACCTCAATTTAGTGGTTTTTTTGGTTTTTTGTTTTTTTTTTTTCCTTTGGTTGATTGCAGAGGAGAGATGCCTAGTCTTAATCAAGATTGCTTGTAACTCAGACTAGTTTTAACAGTTAATCTTGTACTTCAGCTCTGAGCAACATCTCTTGCTCTCCTGGGCATCACCTCCTAAGTGCTTATGTGCAGTGCTTATGTCCAATACGGGAAAATGTGCCTTTGAGAGAAAGAGGAACTCTGCTTTAATTTTACATGTGACTTAGTTTCGGTCCTGATGTTAAATATTTCAGCACTCTCAGTGCTACTAAGTTACTTTCTCTGAGGGTTTAGTCTAAAACCAGAGTGAAAAATCCAGAAGGCATGCTGTGTCAACTTTTAAAAATTTGCAGCTGTTGTGCTACAAATGCAGAGGGAATTGAGCAAATGTAAATAGTGGCTTTACATTTTGAATTTTAAAGCTACTGTTATTTTTTCATTTCCAGAAGGAGAAAGATAAGAGAATACAAGAGGAAACTTGTAAAAGTTGGTGTGATTTTACCCAAACATGCCACTGATCAACAGCATTTACCCATTAGAAGCTTCTTTCAAAAATGTGATGTAGTAGTGCTCAGTCTTATGTTCATGGGAATTTTCAAATTAACATTCTTTTATTATTTTACTGCTTTCTATCAAGCAAGAATTTCCATCATGTGACTGATTAAGATTACCCTATGCTACAAGCCAGATGACTACTGAAAACCCCACCACTGTAATTCTTTGCCATCTTCTGCATACAGAATAAAAAGTAAATCCAGAAGGCACTCATCTTGATTTATATAAAATTCTTGTTTGTCTTTAGAAGTCAAGACCTCAGAAAACAGAAATAGTTCCATAGCAGTGTAATTACACCCACAGACCTTAATGCTACAACTCTAACTCAAATACAACCAGACGAAATATTTAATAAGTAGAATTGCAGAAGTATCTTTTTTTTAAACATGAAATTCTGATTAAACCTGTATTTGAATACTCTCCTTATTACTAATCAGAGATACTTTAGTATTTTTAATTATAGAAGACTTGTTAAGACTTGGTCACAATTACAGCTTTCAACATAACAAAAAAGTTTTCAGATCACCACTAAGATAAAACTGATCTCAAATTTGATTCAGGAGATAGGAAAGCAGTGCTACAAAGCAGTATGAGATACCTAAAGCATATAAACCCACAATCAGACACTATAAAGCACAAAGACTTTTTATGAGAGGCATGTGAAAGACAAAACCCGTGGGAAGAAGAAAGGTTCAGATCAACAACTAAGTAAAAAAAAATAATCCTCGGAGAGAATTTAATTATTAACTTCCAACTAGGTGCCACAGATGCTGCATCTTCCCCAGTTTTATTTTCTTCTAAAGATAATAAATGTCAATATGCTTATAAAAAAAAATACATTAGTGAAAATCATGAGATATGTTTTTGGTTTACCTGAAATCATATTGAAACTACCTTTTGGAATAGTCATATAAAATCACCTTGCACAGCAGGGTACTGAATGCATGGATGTTGCTGTTTGACCAATCACAAGAAAACGTCCTGCTACTGCTTTCACTGATGCCCAATTTCAGTGCTGACACAAATGGGGCATGTTTGACCTCATTCTTCCTTGGCCCTTTCAAAGACGTTGAAATCTTCAGTAGAATTATGAATTCAAAATAACTTGTGTTATTGTTTTTTCATAGGACTTTAAAATAAGAGGTAGAAAGAAAAATACACACCTAGTAGTACTGTGACTGTCTTTCCTTATTTTGTCAAAAACATACCACAGCAAGCTTTCCTCTGAAAGTGTTTTAACTCATGCTTTTCCTTCAGCTATAGTCTGAAACTGACAGTGTCCACAGTGATGGCTTTTTCTGGGGAGATCTTTGATCTTTTGAGTATTTTCTTTAACAGTCAAATCAATATAAAAATGCAACTAACTTGACATATTGCAAGTAGAATTTAGCAACTAAAGACCTTCAAAAGTGGAGAAGCACTTCAAAAGCAGTGGCTATAGTTATGGCTTCCAAGAATACTGCTATTTTACTGACCAGCTTGTCTGAACTACAGAATTATAAACACAAGAAGTTATATTGATGATTCTGAATAACCACTTCCACACTAAATTAAGGTATTCAATAAAATTGCAGCTATGGCTGCAGTTTTTCCAGTGAACATATTTTGTCCTTGAAAACTAAGATTAGTTTGCTGGGGTGGGGAACACCAAGGGGAGTAGTGGGTAGTACCAGTAAGGAGTAAAAATTTAACACTGGATATTTTTCATGTGCGACATGAGGAAACTAAAAAAAAATATCACAACAAAAAATGAAAACAAAACAAAAATCGTAGCAACAAGCTTCCCTGTTGTCTTAACACTACCTGGTTTCATAACATCCAAAGCCATACCTCTGTATGGAGCAGATGAGAAATGTGTTATAGCAACCTTTTTTTTTTGCCTGATGGATAAACACCTCAAACACACCCACAAATACTAGTGAAAACCACCTTGGCCTCCTTCAGGAAGTCATTCAACACTTCACAGAAAAAATAGGAAGTTGTTGATAAACTGCTTGCAAGAACTACTTCCTGTAGGAAAAATAATTACAAGACTTGTTTGCTGGACAATCAGTTAACTTTTCCTCACACTACAACAAGAGAAGAGATATTACACAAGCTCTGTAAGAATTAAAAGCACAACTCTAATTTGAAATGATACAAGAGTAATTCTAAAACTGAGCAGAATTTGTTTATTCTTTCTGCAAGCTGTTGTGTGCTTCTCCCATTGCACATTATATTTTGCCTCGAGAGCGATCCCCTATCTTTCTGCACAGTTCACCGAAATGTCAAGCAGCAGCTGGCTAACAGGAAGCGGTTAAAAAGCAATGCAATTGACATCACCACACAAACCGAGCTCGGCTTTTTCACTGTATGTTTCAGAATGGGCTAAAGCTACCACACACCAGTGAGGGATGACTCAGATGTGACCACTTACTAACCAGGCAAGTCTTAACTCACGAGCTCCACTGAAGGAGCAGTATCAATAAAAAATAGCTTTACCAGCTGTACAGTAAGGAGGCCTTAGCTCACTGCTCACAATCATCACCAAGGGAAAATTAAACTCAGCAGTACTACTCATAACAATGAGATGAATGCTAATGAGTGGAATCATATGTTGGGCATGCATACATAAGGGGGTCTATTTATCCAGATGACAGACTAATTTACAGGAGTAGTTCTGGTTCAAACCCCATAGTACCGCTCTCACCTTCTTTCAATATGTAGGGATACATGGGGTGTGTATATAAAATATCTGGCCAAACAACTCTGTGCATCTATCTCTATATATACACACCCATACAAATGATTAAGTATTTTCTCTCCCATATACACTATTTTCATGTCTTTGCACAAATTACTATGTTTGCAGTGCTTGACCCACTGATTAGTGGAAGTGACTGTAATTCCAGAGTGTATTAAGTGTGGTACTCAATTTTGTATCTTTCTCTTTGCACTGTAGCATATTATGATAACTATAACCATAAGGCTTACTGACATCTGGAAAAAATCTAATATTGTTACCTATTCTGCAGAGATCTTTTTAGAACCTGATTACCAGACTGTTCATGGAGTGGCTACAGGACAGAGCAAGTGGAAACAAAGAGCAATGCAGCCAATCTAGAAAAAAAGCTGAATACTTGGAAGAGAGAGTAAAAATCTGCATATGGTAGAAGGAACCACATTAAAGGTATTTAGAATCAGAAACCATAGTACTCACACTTCAAGCAAATGGTTTAAGGTATAACCAGGCATGATGTGAGTTTCAGCAGGCTTGTAAGTGTGAGACAGAACTTACTACTCACCATTGAAAAAAACCTTTAGTATACAGGCCTGCTACTCAAAACTAGTCTTAAATTTCTTTGGGTTTCCTACACATACAGAGCAATCATTGTGCTAGTACTTTAAATGCTTTTTACAAATCTTAACCAACTCCAGCAAAGTTGGTGGACCTCACCTGTAGATAGTACTAAGCAATCTTTTATGAAAAAATGTTCTTCAAGTGTGAACAGAGCTGTCTATCCTCATTAGACTCTCACATAGCACAGCATCACCCAAGGAAAGCCAAAAGGAAACAGCCCATTACACTGTTTAAAATCTCCCAAGGTCAGCATGTGACCTAGCAGGGAGAGGTTCAAAAAGTACAGCCTTTATTTTTTTTCCTAACAACCTCGTTTGTTTCCACTCCTTTACCCTTCAAGACACATCCTTCACAGCTAGCAGCTCTTTCAATCATTTACTTTGGATGTCTGCTTGAGAACAAACGATCTTGCTCATGCAGATGAGTTTGCCAGACTTGTGTGTACTTTCCAGTCTCAGGCTCTTTATTGTTCTTGCTGAAACCTGACCCTTTGAAATGGATACCAGGACACCAAGAAAGGACAAAAAAACTTGCAGAAGAAAAATGAAAGATTTTTGTGGTAATAACCAAACTGCAAAAAAAGCTTTCCAAGAATAAATCTTTCACTCTGATTTCACTTGAATAAACACAATTTAAAAAAATCATTAGAAAAGCAGGAAGACATTTTTCATGTCTTACACTGTTTCATCTTCTGTAAAACTGACAGTGCTATCAAGAACAAACACTTGTGGCAGTAAAACTCTAAAATCAAATATCTATTTTTCATGCTTTATAAGCTGCTCTTTAAGAGCTCTCACTAAACAAAGTCAAAACAAAACTTTGCTTTTCATTTCAAAACTCATTCTGTTCTTTCCTCAAGGTTCAATGAGCTACAGTTCTCAAATGGCATAAACTTACACAGTTCAAAAAACCCTTCTACTTGTGCCTGCTGAAGAGATCATATTCTAGAACACACTCATCTGTTAAACTTCACCAAAGAAAATATCATGTCTTCAAGATCTAGAACTAGTGCTGATTTTCACATTTTTAACAGAGAATGATTGTTCTCAAAAGGGAACTTTCAGGCTCAAATAATTTCAGACAGCTACTGCAACCTCTTTTTGGTTGAAAAAAAAAATTTCTCTGTATGGAAATACCACAGCTACAGGAACAAGAAACATTTTTAAGAAGTTCTGCAAGTTCAATTTTCATTGCAGACAATGTAAATTTGTTTTTGTTTTTGAAGCTACAAGCTGAACTACTTCAATCAGATGCACATATTAATCACAATGTTTGAGCGAGAAAGGTAGCAATAAATATGTTTTCCTTGGCTGAAACAAGTTTTACCCAAGTAACAGTGTTGCCTCTCCCCACCCTGCAAATGACATATAATGGGTTATTTAGAGACTTGATGTTAAATAAAAAGTCCAAATTATAGTCAAAATATTTAAGGGCAAGTTATGGTCTTGATGGGCACACTTTCTGAAAGGACAAATCCCTGCTGTTTTAGAAAACTGCACAGAATAAAAGAAAATGCTTCCTGATGGTTTGGGTGTCAAATGGATGGCATGTGTAACTTTTCTTTAGTCACAGAAAAGGTGATACTAATTTCACTGTGTGGAAAAGTTACAGCTCTAGGAACATGAAACAATGTTGGAAATTCTGAAAGTTCCTTTTCACTGCCAGGAACGTAGATGAGTTAAGTTACAAACACAAATACTGCAACCAACCATATATTAATTACCTCAGGAAGAAAGAGTAGGCAAAACACATTTTGGTTGTGTACTTAAACAACTGTCCTTAATCAAAATGTAAGCAGTCCTGACCTATTGTCACTACAACAGTCTCTAACGTTAACTCTGTATTTTTACATTTGTATTATTAAAATGAGGTAAAATGTATCTTGACCTACAGGACAACTCTGACAATATTCAGCAAATCCATAGGTCTCGTTGTTCAAGAATGACTGACCATTTCACTGTTTTTTTAGTATATAATATAATGGATAACATTCTTTTGCTAAGACTAAAATACGATAAATATTCACAGAGTACCAAACAGTTTTCAGAAACAGCAGAGTTTCTGAATTCTGGGAGAAACACTGGAGCGGAAGGGTCCCCTATTTAAAATCAGGAGCATGTTTCTAAAAAATACATACTTTAAACACAATGAAATTTACTGAAATTCTAAGACTGTAGAAATAAAATACATATTAAAAAAAAAAAAGTCAGAGATACAGCTAATTAAAAAGAAAGTTTACTTACTTAAGGAAGTATCTCTGTCCAGATGGTGTCTTAGCCATCTCCCAGCCTGGTGGCAAAGGCACATCATCAGGGATCTCAAAAGAAGACTGGCGGAGGTGTTGAGAAGATGGAGCTCCAGGTCCAGTCACTACTCCGGAGGGTGTGAGTGTCCCTGGAGAAACAGCTCCCAGCTGCAGTGATGCTGGCGAGGAATGAGCTCGCACATGCTGTGGGGTCAGAGCTCCTGCTGTCCCGGCATCAGTGCTGGCCTGCCAGGAGTGAAATTATCTTTATTAAGACTCCTGTATTTCAGTAGAAATGCAGCTGTCAGAAGACACTTCATTTTAAATGAATGTTTCAGAAGAAATTCATAGCTTAGTTGTTCCAAAGTTCTGCTTATTTTCCAGTTGTTACTGTTCATGTGAGCTTCCACGTAGTTTGGTTAATTAGCATCACAAATGCTCTTGTGCAAGTCAAGAAATATTAACTGTACATGTTGAGAGCACTTAGTTTTATTCAGAAAACTAAAGTTCTTGCTCCTCAGCATGGAGTTAAGAACAAACCTGCCTGCAGTCAGCAGATCTCATCCAGCACATTGAGTGGTTTGTTACTGGACTGCACCCACTCACTACCATCACATCCACTTTCTGCTGGAGGAGTTAATTTCCCACTCTCCTTTTCAAGTGGGGGTGTGGGGATTCAAGTACAAGCACACACCACGGCCACTACCCCGCTATAGGGGTTTAAAAGATCACACAAAAAGAAATGCAATACTGAAATACCAGCTGGCAGCAGTGAATTCCAGTGGAGGAAGACTCACAAATCCAACCATAAAAAAAAACCTATGGAAGAAGACTGAACGTAACATTTCCAAATAACTCCAACTTCTAAGGGTATAAAGAGTCTGACCATGCTTTATCAAAGCAAAGCTTCAGCAAATGGTTGAACCAGTCAATTAGAAATGACTCACACACCCATTCATCAGAATCACCACTCATAAGGACACAGAACATCCCTGCCAGTAGTAAATACATGGAACAGAAAAGGCAGCTCTGAAAACGTGATTTAAGTAAAAATGGCTTTTAAAACTGTATTTACCAATTAACTGGTTTTATACCAGAACAACACCAACACCTGTAATGAGATGCATATATCAGTCCCTGTCGCACCTCTCTACACAAGGTATTGCACCATGTGAGGCCCCACTTACACGCTCTGAAAGTTCTGCTTCACTCCATCTGTCTGCAAGCACACATCAAGTTCCATGTGTTCAAGTGGAAACGAATCAGTTTTCATTACATTCAGACAAAATAAACAAGTAGTAAATCAAGCGGATTTGCATTATTTTAATACCTGAGAATCACAGAATTACGGAAAAGAGAGACATTTTCTTTAAGCAGCATGTTTATGTGGCACAACTAAACAAAAAGGAAAAACGGAAACAGTCCACAACGAAGCAAATTATTCTCTCTTGCTTTAGCTGGATTTCAGGTTTATGTTTTAGGAACCACTAAGTGGTACAAGGAACAGTGATCCAACTAAATATGCTTTACCAATGAAGATTAATATACACAAGGAATATAAGGCTAAGCCTAAAAGCACAACAAAAGTTGTGTGACCATCACACACCTTAAGTGCATTTCAAATACGATAGCTATTTGATAGCTAACTGCAGTTACTGTATTTAACAAGACACAGCACCAAGTGTTAGAAGAATGTCTACCCATTCAGACCTGTACACAATGGAACCGCAATCAGATCTGCACAAGCTAGGAGAACACTATACATAAACCCCATATTCCTTGCTGGATTTTAGTACATTACTAAAGCTCTGCAACTTAGAAGCTAGCAAAACTACAGAAGCAGATCAGCTCTACCCCTTCCAATTTTCTTTTCAGTCTTCCTATATGAAGGCCAGACCGATTTTTTGAGTATTTGGAAAATGAATCAACTCCTAGGCTGGGAGAGTACGTGCCAAGGTTCAGCCTGGAATGAACTTCTGAAGTCAAGTTATAAATCGTTCAAAACAGAAGTTTATTAATGGAAATGTTGACAGACCTTTCACAACACAGGTACCAGGCACCAGCACACAGCAAGTTTCACTCTAACTGGCTACACAGATAAAATGACAATAACCAACAATAAAACCTATTTTACAGCTTAGCAACAAAGTTCATTAGTGTTAATAACACTCGACTAGGTAAGCACAGCCTACTTCCAAAAAGCTGGTAACAGCATTAGCTTTCCCTCGTATTCACACCAGCACTCAGGTCTTGGTACAAAAGTCCCTCTGCCGAAACACCAAACGCCCCCGGGGGCCGAGCGACGACCCTGCCCCGCATTCCCCACCCCGCTCCTCCCCGGCCCTGCCCCCGCATCGCCCCTTCCCCGCCCCCTTCCCGGCCCTGCCCCGCATCCCTCCCCCGCTCCCAGCGAGGCCCTGCCCCGCATCCCTCTCTCCCTCCCTCCCTCC
>VXBU01006149.1:155450-175944 GCA_013400315.1 Bombycilla garrulus
GGTGGGGAGGGGCGGCCGCGCTTCCCTCCCCCCGGCCCGGAGGGGGCATCGGCCCGGGATTCCTCCCGCCGGTCCCCTCCCGCGCTTTCTCCGGGTTCCGCAGAGATTTCACCGGCTGCAGAGCCTCCCCCGCAGTTACGCGTCGTGGGTCTGTAAAACTGGCTCATAAAAATGACGAGACCTCTAGAGAAATACTTTTTATTAGATAAAACAGGTGAGGGAAGGGGGGAAACCGCCAAGAAAACGGCTTCAAGAAATACAAATACCGGAAAAGTTTTGTCACTAACCGCATAGTAACATTTGAGGGAACGGGAAGCACTTCCGAGCGTGTCATCAAGGAATAGAGCTTTCCTCGTCAGAAAACTATGCAATGTCTACCTGAACCCAACAGAAAGAAGGCAACCTCCATTATAAAACTGGGCACCAGCCATGTTTATAACTAGTTTGTAAATAGGCTTCCACCGAAACAGTGATATAGAATATTCACGTGTCGCTTGCAGGGATCCACAATCAAGTAGGCAAAAGTCTGCTGGTGGCTTTTGCTTGAAGGGTAACACAGGCCAGTAGCATCCTGACAGGAAGAAAAAAAACAAAACCAATATTAGGGACGACAGGGATATCTGTAAGAGAATTAATAAAATCTGAAGTTAATAATTTTGTTCCAATTGTAACTGTTCATTCCAGAGCAAAACATAACAAATACTCTGCAGTTTATTTAAACGGTATTATGTCCCCATGAAGATTCCAACACTACAAAATGCACAGTAATTCTGGCTGGATGTATTAAACAACCTCGAGGTAAATGTAATAATATAAAATGTAAAATTAAACATGTAAGCATGTGTTTACACAATTAGAGCCTAAAATACAAATGATTAAATATACAACAGCCCATCATGTTTCCTTTGAAGGAGAAAAAAAGCCACATACTCTCTATTAATACATAAAGCTGTTCCATCCATAATTTTTTTTTCACTTAACATTTGCTAATGCATCTGTTTAGGTTCCAATATTTGCATTTTTTTTGCATGGAGACTGTTTTGCATGAAGTAAAATGCTCATTACAGATTGCGTTAACAACTTTGGACTGTTATTGAAAACATTGTGTGTGCCAGTCCTCAGAAAGGGTTTGAAGGGATTCTAGATACCTAGCTGCAAAATCCTTGTTCTGAAAAAACACATTCAGCTGACAATCAGCAAGGGAACTGGGACGTTAACATCCTACGTCTGCACATGTCAATAAAAGCCTCAGTGTTGACAGAGCAGCACAGCTGGACACACTTCAAATCCAGTAGGGATCCAGAAACTAGATGAAGAGATATTTAAAGTGCTGGGGTTTTTTATTTAGTCAGTGTGATAATTGAACATGTAAAAGATCAATAAATATGTAGCTGATACCTCCTTTCTTTAAAACATGTAACAGTTTCCTCCTGCTCCCCAACATCTTTGTACAACAGTTGAAAAGACATAGGTTCTGTTACACTTTTCTTGCTTGAGGGAAATTGCTATATTGCATATATTGTTCACTTTCTCCAGGAAAATTTTAAACTCATACAGTACAGACTATTCTGGATTCTACATCTCTCACATTTTTTTGTTGTTGAAGCTGTCTTCCTTTGTATAAAATAACCTGTCTTTTTTGGACCAAGGAAACCTCTCTCAGTGGTTAGGTCAGTCAGCTGAAGGAAAAGAGCTGGGTCCCCATTTCTGCACCAAGGACCATTACTGAATTTTACCTTTTAGCTGTTACTGGCACCCATTTTCTCCTGCTACTTCAAAGAGAATGAAACCATTATTAGATGTTCTGGTGTCTTCCTTTGGAAGATTATTCAAACCCTGAAATCTTAAATTATGCTAAGCACCTCATAAAAACACTGTTTTAGGCAGGTAGAGATGTGATAATGTTTATTCCCAGAATTTTCCAATGGTAGTCAAATGCCACAAGCTAGAAATAGCATTCTATTTTTAAGTGGCACAGCATACAAACTCTGTAGCTCCAATTGTAGGATACCTAGCTCTCTTCAGGTGTTTTTTAAGCATACATGTGTAACAAACACTGGATTCTTAACTTCAGTAAGGAGAGCAGATTTTATAGTGCTCAGCATCAAAAGGCCTTTGGAATTTGATCCAAAAATAATGTAAGCTCATGCATGTAACTGAAGAAAAAAAAGTAAGACGAGATCAACATCAAGATGTGATTGCTAGTTAAACTCTTTCCCCATTGCTACTGAGGATCCCACTCCTGCACTCTTTGTGGAATTGATGTATGGCAGTTGAGGTTTTGACTGTTTAGAGGCAGTGCAAGCCCACTAAAAATTTGTTCAACAACTCAAGAACAAAAACAATGCTAAGTTCTGGCAATGAGGCATTTCAAGCAATATACCAGACTTGGTATCAGGAAAATAATCACTATAACCTAATTAAATGAAAAGGGTTCTTAAATTTATTTTAATTAGCAAAAGAGGTCATAAAACCCCTAAAATGTTTGAGCATAAGGGCTCTGATATTTACATTCATGCATGTGCACAAGTTAAGAATCATACCAATTCCATCTGCGGTGTGGACTTTGGTTCACACATGCAGGGGGTGTAATGATTGATTTACTGATGTTAGAGTAGGATAACTTTATTTTTTCTTTGCAGCAACACAGCTGATGATTTTAGAATACATATGCATAGCATAAAACAAATAAAAATACTGCTGAACATTCTCAAAACTGCATAATGTAATTGACAATTTAAAAAAAACAACTTCTTGAATAAACTTTGCATTATTCTGATTTTTAACACTGTCACAGTTTGAGTTCAGGTAAATAAAGTTCTAAAATACCAGTGAGCATTGCAATATTTAAGTTGTAGAAGTGTTTCGTTATATGCAAGCTCCAAAGCTCTCAAGGGTATTTGGAGTTCAACAGAATACTTTGTCACAAAATCTAAAATTATTTCTCCTGTGATGCCCAGGTCTATTGGGTGTTAATGCCAAAGAGCTCTACAGACATTTGTAGAACAAACCTTAACACATTTGCAGGCTGGAGGATCACCAGCCACATGGAGTTCAACAAGAGGAAGTGCTGGATTCTGCACATAGGATGGAGCAGGATGCACCGTGGAAGTATGGACAGACTGGGGAATGAGATGCTGGAGAGCAGAGCTGCACAAAGGGACCTGGGGATCTTGGCTGATGGCAAGTGGAACATGAGCCAGCAGTGCCCTGGCAGCCAGGAGGGCCAGCCCTGTCCTGGGGGCATCAGGCTTAGCATCACAGCCAGGCAAGGGAGGGGATTGTCCTGCTCTGCCACAATGCAAGAAAGGCATTAAACAATTAGAGAGTGTCTGAAGGAGGGCAATGAAGATGATGAAGGGCCTTGAGGGGAAATTGTATGAGTGGCTGAGGTCACTTGGTGTGCTCAGTCTGGAGCAGAGGAGACTGAGGGGAGAGCTCATTGCAGTCTGCAGTTTCTTTGTGAGGGGAAAGCAGAGGGGCAGGCACTGATCTCCTCTCTGGTGACCAGGCATGCTGAGGTGACAGCATGGAGCTGAGTCAAGAGAGATTTAGGTTAGTTCTTCACCCAGAGGGTGGCTGGGCACTGGAACAGGCTCCCCAGGGAAGTGGTCACAGCACCATCCTGACAGAGTTCAAGAAGTGTTTGGATAATACTCTCTTGCATATGATGTGACTCTTGGGGATAGTGCTGTGCAGGGCCAGGAGTTGGACTTGAACATCCTTGTGGGTCCCTTCCAACTCAGCATATTCTGTGATTCTGTAAACTGTAACTTAAAACCTTGAGATATTTACATCTCTAATAGTGTGCTTTCTTAGATACCATTTTTAAATTGTGCTCGGCTGCACAAGTCCCTTTTACGAGATCAGCTTTTAAAAATTTATTTATTTTAAAAATTATTTATCTATTTATATTAGGCTAGGAGGGTATGTCCTTTTCTTCCAGATACAAACCAAGAAAACTTATCTTAAAAACTGTCAGCTCGACATGATTAAAATAACACTCTACAGTTATTTATCAAATGAACCCAGAAACTAAATCCACTGCAGAAATGTAGTTATCTCCCTGAGAGAAACTTTTCATCACAAACACAAGACATTTGTGCTCCAGTAAGTGTCCTTCCTGTAAGTGCCAAGTAGAGTGGAGTAGTTCTGATCCACATAACCATCAAACAGTCTAGACACACTATTTAAGCCTTTCTGTTTTCTAAGAGAAAATTCTTCAGGATGTTCTTTAATAGAAATCACAGTTTCATAATTCTCCTTCACCCCACAGATTTTCAGAATGTGTGGTAATGCCCAATTTTCCTCCAAGGCTACAAGGAGAATAGCCTGCTTTGGGTTAACCCTGGATCTTCTTTTGTCCATCTGTTTTGTTTATAAAAAGTTGCTGAAGTTCTGTTGGGGTTTTGTTTGTTTGTTGTTTTTTTTTCTTTGTAGTACTGATCATATCTAACATATGGCCAACACAGTTAGGGGAACTCTGTAATGTCCATCTACCTAAACTTGGAAATCTGCAAAGTTCACATCAATGCATTTGATTCAGAGGTGAGAAAGGAACAGTAATAACAGAAGAACATCCAGTTACCAGGGTTTTGCTTTTTTATTTTTATTACAGTCTGCAACTTAGCAGAACGATAAATTTTGATACACCCATAAAGTGTTTATTTTCAAAAGCCTTTTATGAATCATACATAGTACTTAAAAGATGATGACCAACAGATGAACAACTGGGCTATTGGCAACCTGCAGGGAAGTTTGTGCAGTCTGAAATGACATCAGCTACGGCTGTTGAAAGTGGGTACATTATCTGACATTTAATTATCACATATTCTGGTTACTCAAGAAGAATTTGAAGTAGTTCATCCTACTGTAACAACTTAAATGACAGATATGCTGAATCTAGTAAACATGCAGCCGGTTCTCAAACTTATCTTGATGGTGAATGTATGATTTTGCAAGGGAAACAGATAGGAATGAGACTTGACAAGGGAGGGGGAAAGAGGTTAGCAGTCTTCTCACCACCCCAGCCTTTCTGTATACTAAACTTCTTACAGCCTTTACAGAAACTGATAGAATATGAGCTATTCACAAAGCTCTAGCAACTTTTCAAAAAAAAGAACTAGGAAGCCAATAGTGCCTCCTTGATCCTTACTGTTAACTAAGTTTTATTATTACTTAAACCCAGAATTACTTAGATTTTTTTCTTTGTTTTTTTTTCATTAACTAGTTTCTGGATGACTATTATGATTTCCACTGTAATCCAGTAAACCTATTTTTAGTGAGCTACCAATAAAACTTTAGCTGGTGGTTACTAATGAAGAGTTAGTAAAGAGGATGAGAAACAGGATGTGATCAGGGAAAGAGTTAATGAATAAAAAAATGACAACTATGGGAAAATAACCCATTACAATTGAATATTATATTTTCTTTGTGTAAAAGTTAATTCATTATTTTCATGTTATGTATATTACTGCCAGTAAAATCCCATAAAAATTATTATTACTTACATATGCACACACTCTGAAGACTGTAGAAATAATATGTATTTCTTTTGTTTCAGGGTCCTTTTGAACACTGAAATACAGGGGTATAATACATACTTAATAAATATCATAAGTACTGATAATTAGACTCTTTGATTTATTAAATATATTTTAAACACATGCACTGTGTCCTTGCACAAATTTTATTAAGGTCAAATCTGTAGCTAAAATTCAACTTACATCATATTGAACATGAAAAGCTATGTGGCCATTGTTAGGGCACATGGTTATTTTGACATTTTACTGAAAAATATTGAATTTGACTTGGTTTCACTGTTCTCAGCTACTAAATCGCAGCAATATTACCCAGACCTAGATGATTCCAAATATAGGTTTTCATTTTGATAGATATGAAAAATTATGCAGCTAAACACTTCATAAAAATCTTTTCACGTATTCTTTGAGAAAGAAACCTGTAAATTGAAATGCATCTTAATACAGACTACAAGAAATAGCAGCAGTACTGGTGAAGAAATACATTCTTTAGCTCATTTTTAATTAGTATATAATTATAGTTTGGGTTTATTTTTTATCCTTTGGAATTCTGTATATATAGTCAGATATGCAACTTGGGATGGGATTAGTTCTAAGCATTTATATTTCTAGACTGTTTGTTGTGAAGACTTTTCTTTCATCACATTTACTAATAATACTGAATATTATTGCAAAGAATCCAGGCATTTCAACCTATTTAAAGTATTTTAATGTATCATTTTTCCTCAAGTCTGCTTTAAGTGATGCTTCCATTTCTTCAGAAATTAGATCATGTAACTGCTATTAATTTATCTAATTTTGCAGATTCCCATTTACATTAACTCACTGTGGAACAGCTGAGGCTTAAAACTTCCATACTTACATGCTTCCAAGAAATGCATAGCTCAAAACCTGCCTTGTAACAAATAGGTTCCATTCCCAAGAAACGTCCCAGTATAGAAAAGTTACAAGAGGATGTGTGAAACACAGCCCAGTTGAACACCACACCAGGTCTGAGCTGTGACAGCAGTGCCCTCTTACCAGGGTTTTGGCAAAGCTTCTTTTTATAAGAACAAACAAACCCCAAATCAACCAACAGCACTTTTGTTGATTCAATCTCTGCAGCCAATAAAAGAGATTGACTCTCCAATTAACTGATTTCATCTGTAGAGTAATGACACAGTCATGTTTGAACCTATACTGTGAAGCTGACCTTCCCTGTGGTCAGACAGTCAAGAGGCTTTCTCAGAACTTTTTGTTGCATCTGACATGTTGACACACTCAACAGTGGATGAAGTTGCTGAAATCGGTTCTGACCCCAGCTGTCCGCCTTCCCACCCCTCCAGAGATGATTCCCTTCCCAGCAGGACAGCTCAGCTACCTCATGACTCAGCTTCTGAACCACTGCACTTTACGGACCAGCACATTAAGCCAAACTAACACAGATGTCACTTTATGCTGACACACCAGGCTGTAACTGCAGCAGCTCAGAAACTCTTCAACCATCTCTGTGGAAAGAGTGACAACTTTCAGAAAAAGACACAGAGGATTAGTGGCATTATTGCCTTCTACCATATATCACCACCCCCAAAAGCAACAGTTGGATATAAGTTACTCTGGCTTCAGATTCTTCTGTCAGAAAACTATGCTATCAATTTCTGGTTTCTAAATTTTCATGTCATATATACCAAAGTAAGAGTTGACAAAGAAAAAGTTTTCCTATTTATTCCATGACCTTGAGAAATTTTCCCCTTGTGGTTAGCTTCCTGTAAGTAATTTTTCAGAATGTTTATTTCCAGTACTTTGGTTATTTTTTTAAGGCAAAAAATTATGTCTGTTAAAATCAAATGAGATTCTTCCTTTGCTGACTTGAAAGAAAATCAAGAGGTTGCTTTTGACATGCTCATTTGCTCTATTTCTTCTTTTTCCCCAAAAGGTTTCAGAAAAAAACTATCTTGTCCTTTTGAAGAGGATAGTATTTCCTTAAAAATCATGTTAATAGCCCCATGCTCTTTCAAATTGTTAGCTTCTAAATTATTCACTGGATATAGTAATTCATTATTTTAATATGAATCTATTCTCTTTTTATGAAGAGCAAACATCCTCATGGTCTCTCTATTCACTCTGGGCTTTATTTATATCCTAACCCTACTGTCAATATTTTACTGGGCTTTCCAGACAATAAAAGAACAACTTACTACTTTCACATACATTCATTCATTATGGAGGAAAGGGTATGGAGATGGAGATTAAGAAAGGAGAAGAAAACAATCACTACAAGATGCTACAGCAGCTGTCACCATGGAGAGACACTGTCAGAAAAATCAGGGGTTAAGTACAGAGGACAAGATTTATCAACAGAGATTCATATACTACATTTTAATTACAAGTTTTTGTCATGTAAATAATATTCTTTAAATCAAAATACTACAACAGGAATTTGAAATTATTTAGGTTATACAGGATACAACACTAAACACTAGAATTTTGGATGGATTCAGCTGATCACAGACTAATTACCAATGGGTTACTAACAGACTACAAGTTGTGCATTAATTTTTTAGGAAGAATATATCACACTTTTTGCAAAGAAAAAAAAGTCTGCCTTTTAGTAGCTATATTTGGAAGTCTCTAGCTTACAAAACATCTAGAGCTGTTAATTTCAAAAAGATTATTACACTCTCTCATAATACAGCAACGTACATAGAATGCTTTAATAAAATGAAACCTCAAAATTTTTGACATTGTTTTGAGTGCTGGTGTCTTGGAGTATGGCCAGAAAAAAAAAAAGCTGTAATAAAGATAAGTAGGGAAAAGTTCATTAACAGGTCTGCTGCTCCCAGCAGTAAAGGCACTTCTGTGGAACTCTTCATGCCAAGGCTCTTGCCCATAAGGAATACTGTAACAGGACTAAGCAGAGGTAGTTTATACATCCATAAGATTACTGTTATTAAAATGAATTCATCTGCGGCAGTTCATTTTCCAATGCACATCATCAGCCAGGAGCTAACAATTATTGAAGTATCCATCTGTTTTTTACCAAACTTTCTGATCCTCAACCATCAAAATTAAACCTTAAGGACAGTACAGTTTACAGAATTTTTAATAGCATGAAAAGCTTTTAATATCACTTTACAAAGAGTAGGAGGTGTCCAGTGCAACTGTAATCCAAGATACACAAAAACCAGACAGAGGAGACAGTTTAAAAAATACTTTAAACAAAACTTCGTATTCAAGGGGAATTTGAGGGTGAACTTTTTGGTAAATAGAATTTAAGAGATTACTACTATCATTAGCAATCTTTTACTGAAAGTAAGAAACTGTAAGAAAGTAATTTTAATTGCTTTATTTTCTGGTGTCATTTGTGCAAGAATGAAGTAACGCAGTGCACAGCAAGGACCAGAAATTAGAAATTAAGTCAAGACTGTCATTAATGTCCCTGTTCAGAGTGTGCTGCTGTCTTTTTCGCTCCTAACACAGCGGAAATAAAACTGATACATAATTTTGGATAAATTGGGAGCAGGGGAAAATGAGACCAAGGAAAAGACAACTGTGATTCTGAAGGGGGAGGAAAGGTCTGAAATGTCAAGATCAAAAGCTTTTCTCATGGGACTGACAAAGAACTCAGTACCAAAAGAGTAAGGTAAAAGATTCAGTGAAATAGTAAGTTTTGTTTTCAGCTGGTAACCAGTGCTAACCCAGCTCCTCTGGCAGTGAGAAACCAGCAGACATTTACAGGCACAGAAACGGAGACTAACTCCACTAAGAGTGTACACTAACAGTGAAAATCCGCTATGTCGCTTCAAAACTTGGGAGGATAGAAAGCAATCTGCAAACTGGTAAGAAAAAACTCCAAACAGGACAGGAATAGATCTTGAAATATTTTCTCCTAAATATTTTATAAAGGACAGAAACAGCACATAAGAGGAAAATACAAATGTCTAATAGGGACATAGCTTCAGGATACAGAAAAAGTAAACCCTGAAAGCAGGATAAAATTGTGGGAGGATCTTGGCAGAGGCTTTTTTAAATAACAAGAACTATTTGACATCCTTATTAAATTTTACAGCATAAAAAGGAAAAAGAATGGAAAGAGGTTTAAGGAGATAAGAAGGTAAAGAAAATGAGTGGCTTAGAATAGAACTTGAACATGTTTAGGATAAAACAACAGCAAAGGGGAGCAGTAAAGTGAAGGAACTGATTGGATTGGCACTTTGTCCTAGAATAATTCAACAACTGAAGAGCAGAAACAGCTGCAGTCAATGCAGAGTCACCTATGGCCCGGGACTGAAGGAGCAAGCAGCTTGATTCAAGTACAGAGTGAACAATATAAAAGAAAAGGGAGGATAGAGTTAAACATTGATGGATGCTTTTATGTCAGAAGCTGTATTTCTGAAGAACCCACTTGATTCTCATCTATATATGAGATGAAAATACCAAAACTACTAATACTAACAAAAACTATAGTAATTTGTTTTACAATTTTTATATTCCCATTAGCTTAACTAAGAATGAGTCTGTATAACCAATAACTACATTCAATTTCCCAGCAACCAGAATATAAGAAGTTTTGTCAGTCAGAGAAGTCAGCATATGGATATATCAAAGCAAGGCAAAAATTGTGTTTTTAGCCTGAATCTATACCTTTGATCAATTACCTCTAATCTCAATGAAAACAAAATACCCTCACATAAAGTTTCAAACAATTCCATACACCAAACCTGGTAAAAAATGTGTGTTAGCTCACTGTGTCATGGTAACAGCAAGATTCTATCACCCTTAGCTTTACACTGTGAGAAGTGTATTTACAGAACTAGGAAGACCAAAGTACAACTGTATTTAAAAAAAAGAAAAAAAAACCAGCAGGGATAAAAAACAGAACTGAAAGCCTCAACTCATTATTTCAATTATAAAATCCTAAATTAAAAGCAGACCAATTGAAAGTAGCCCAAGATCATACAGGCAAGACTTAATTGTTGATATTTAATAAATGACTGTGGGAACACAGTCTGTTTCCAGTACCATGTCACGTTTTCAGCAGACAATTACATAATATAGTATCTTTAAATTGGGAATGAATTATAAACCATCAATGTCCACAAATGTAATATAAACATATTCTTATGTGGGACTGATGCAATTAAAATTGCGTATATTTTGCCACTGAAGTACTACCCTTGTCCCATGGTACTTTGATAGTTGGACACAAATAAGTTCGCAGGTGGATTAAATAACAGCCCATTTTTGAAGCAGTAATGTACAATAAATTGACACAAATTGACACAAAGTATCTATGGATAGTACATGTACACAGTTGTACAAAAAGCGAGTGACACTTACCTCACCAAGTCTTTATAAAAAGCTTTTGTAGTTTCTAAGTATGGGTCAACTACATCTTCAAACTGGCAAAAAGTTCCTCCAATGCAAAAATGCTTAAAAAGACAGAACAGAAATTCCTCGCGATCCAATTGAGTGAATAAGTCATAATGGTCAGAATCCTCCAGAAGCAAGACCTTGTGGAACAAGGAAAAAAAAAGGAAGTGAAATTGATAAAAATTTATTTAAGACTCAGTTTATAAATAATGCAACTAGTAAGCTGTTTGGTGCACAGAAATTACGTCCATATAAAATATATGGATGAGGGATGGAAATATGTATTTCTAAATCCTTCTTCCAATTATGCAATTAGGTTCAAAATTCTTACATATAACACAAAGCAGAATCACTGTCGGATTTGTGCCCAAAAGATATAAAGGAATATTTTTCAAGTCTTGTAATTTCACTGGTTAATTATCTGTCATGCTAATGAAACAATCAATCTGAAAATAATCTACCTATATTTGATATATCAATTGCTGTTAATCAACTTGGTAACTGGTTTTGGTAACATTTGTTTTTTCATTTTTAAATATAACACAGTTATTTCACATTTGTAAAGGAATCCTGAGGATCTCCCAGAGGAGATAACTCAAACTCCCACCATTTTTTGTTGCAGACTCCAGTAAGCCTGGATCTGCAGCCTGGATTAGCCAGACGTGCATCCAGCTGCCTCCACGTGTCTTACCTGTCTTTTGCTGAGGTATTATGTGAACACAGAGGATTGCTAGATCAGTGTCAGTGCTGGTTCATGTAAATGTGGACAGGAATTGTAACTCACAATGGCTACAAAACATTTGAGTCATGTCAGCAGATGCCAGCCTAGGCAAACTGGTCAAAGTTAGACATGAGCCCACTGCTCTGTGGCCCTCTTTATAACAAAACTACACAACCTGAGTAAAGGCCTGCTCTGGATGGCCACCTCACACACATCCCAACCTCCTTGGCTGAAACCAGTGAACACATGGCAGGTAGGAAAGAAACATGGAGTCTTGCAGCCAAGGGCCACCCTCTGACACCAGGAGACAGTTTGGTGCCCCCTACAGTCTGCTGTCCTAGAGCCCTGACTAATTAATTTGAAGTTTTGATGTCATTCCTGGATTTTGACTTATTCTTTCTCTGTCTTAGGTCTTCAGAGTAGGAATCACCTTCGTTTCAAACCAATGTTAAACCCTCAACTTGCAAATGCTGACACACACATCACTTCCATGGGAAGGAAACTTGGAAGACACTGAAACCTCAATAATTTCTAATTTTAAATGTTGCCTCTAAACTTCCTACACACAATGTATTTAATTTTCAGAAAACATTTCACATGTACCCCACTTATAAATAAATATACAGTATTTTGAACTGCTAGGCTACAAACTTACATCTGAAATTCAAACATGAGCTGGAGTTCTCACCTTTTCCCAGAACTTTACAAGACAGACCAGTATTTCAGGCCACATCCTGTAACCAGTGTCACTGGTTCAAATACATCGCCTTCAAAGGATTTGCCAAGTGCAAATGAGTGCAACTCTATAATTACTTAGTACTTATGTTGATTATATATACAAGGAAGAGCAAAATCCAGTTCTCCCACACTATGCTTTGCTAACGCTACACAAACATAAGTTTAAAAATTGGTTTTAGCTTATGAAGGCAAAAGAAACACAGTAAAGACATACATTGATTAAAAGGGTGCCACTATTAGAGATCCTTTTTCAGATAACCTGTTTTCTGACACCTCCACTACAGTACAACAAACAGTTTTACATTGCAGGCCTGTTCAGGAGATGCATTTAGTCATTTTCCAGTATCATACTGAAGAATAATTTCCTCTTCTATAGTTCCTCTTCCTTTAGAGAAAATGTACTAAGATGGCTTTCTTTAAATGCTTTTACATATGACATGTTCAGCATCTCTGTCCAGGAACTCTTCAGGATGCAGCTATTGAATACATTCAATTTCATCCACTACTTGGAAGGCTGGGTGAACCTGTGGCTCTGAGTATCACAGCACCTTCTCTTTGGCACCCTTTGTTTCCCTCTCCTAAGCAAACCAGCAGCTACATTTCCCCACACACGCCCCAGCACTGAGTGCCTGATATAGGTGGGTAGAAGAATGCTTTATCTTTTTCTCCCACCTAAAGAGGGCTCACCCAGAAAACAAGTAATTGCTTTCACATATTCAGTGCCTCAGTGGTTTGTAAACCATGGCTATTGATGCCTGTTTTTACCGCCGTCAGAAAAAAAACCTGAAAAATTGTGTCCTTATAGTACCTAACAGAGTAGGAAAAATTATAATAAACTATTCATTAATATACTGACCTTCCTTAATTCATCAGCAATAAGAATATAATCATAATAGTCATCATAACACTTCACAATAGCTCCATTTTGTCTAACAATTCCTTCAGAGAACAGCCGATCAAAAAATGACATAGAGATCTGTGTACAGGGTACCACTGTAGCTTCAATTTTTGTCACTTTGGAACCTGGAAAATATAGGAAGCTGGTTGTATGTTTCATGTTTTATAAAAAAAACCACAGATCATGTAAGTATGACTCAATCACAGAGTCCCTCAAAAAAAAAAAAAAAAGCCAAAGAAAGCTAGGAAGGAAGCAAGTGTAAAGTGTAAAGAAAACATTAAATTCATCTGAATACTACTTTCCATTAAGACTCACGTGTCTGCTCCGCCTGTTGGTAAATACCATCAACCAAAACTAGGGATAGATGGAACACCGTGTGAACCCAGCACCACATTAGATCACACCCTTAGAAAATCATATTCCACAGCTTAAGCCTTCAAGCATCTGAGGACACAGGCCACATTTGGCATGATGAAGTACAGAAGTCAACAGCTGCTAACAGCACCCCACAAAGTAAAAACCAAAATGAGCATAGCCTCAAAGGATTTTTGATTTGTTAAGTATTATATTGAACTTTTTAAAAAGTTGCTTTTTTTTAGCCACTGTAAGCTTTATTAACCAGCTATTTCAGAAGATGAGAAAGGTACTATCAGCACTTCCTGTATGAATCTGGAGTATTATCTCTGCAATCATTAAACACAGATTATATTCTTCTATAATTTTTTGCCTTCTGCTTGCAGATCATTCAAGACTGGATCCTGTTGCTCACAGATATCTAGTGCCATTTGAGATGCCCTACAGTATTTTCCTTAAAGAGGTAACAGTCCATAAGGGCACATATCTTCTCTATATACAGTGTTACATCTACAAATCTGTCTGCATGGTGTTGGATAACTATGGCATCTCCAATAGCATTAGGCCCCATGTTTAAGAAGTTTTGGACTCAGCCCAGTTCTGCCTGCTCTCTGCAGTCCAAGTGTTCAGCCCAAGTGTTAGAACATGTTCTCTACCCTCTCCAGCTCTGCCTGAACACTCCTGTGCTTCTGAGCAGGAGATGGGAAGAGAGCAAGTGAGCATTCAGCACAAGGGCAATGTGTCTCAGCAGAGAGAATATTCACAACATTCCAGTTGTCCATGAGTTTAATCTTACCTCTTCTCCTCTGTAGGTTCCCTTGATGGGAGACTGGTCAGCAACATCACAGTACCTAAAGGCTTTTTACCATACAATTCAAGATAAAATTCAGTGCTGTGCTGAAAAACTGACCTAAAGGATCACTAAGAATTACTATTTAGGAAATGTCCAAATTTCCCTCTAGATGACAGTATTTCAGGAGCAGAGATATGCCAAAAAGGGATGCATGAACCACGATGCTTCCAAGAGCACCTATCATTTCATTCCAATCCTAATCTTTGTAAGCATAGCATAACCTACATTTCCTCTTGCCCCCACACCTGCAGAAAGCCTTGGGACTTCTGCCATATACTATTACAGAGAGACTAGTTATTCATAAGTTTAGTAGGGTTGGCATTTTAATACCTAAACCTGGGTAAACTGTACCACCCAACCAATCAATACCAGGAAAAAAAAAACAAAGAGAAGTTAGAAGTCAACACCTTGAAAATATGCCTACTTAAGATAAAATACTGACAGGAAATTTAAAAATTATTTTATTGGACCATTGTGATGTCAAGAATATCTGTTAAAGGCAAAAGCACAGCATTTAATGGCTTAGCTTCCTGTCTACAGACAATGGTTATGAAAAAGAGTACCTTTTATTAAAGAATAAAAGGCTTCGTACATTCTCCTACCTGTACACAGAGTGACTATAAAAATAATCATATTACTAAAAACCAGTAAATAATGACTTACAGCCTTACAACCTATGAAAAAAAACCAAACGGATTTATATTTATTTATCTGTACTTCCTTCCACCCCCTCACTTCCAGTTTCCTCTAACTTCTAATTCTCCAGCTCCCTTTCACAGGGATTGAGGATTTTTGTTATATGGGATTTAGTATGAGCTAAATCATCTTCTATCACATAAAATTTTTTTTAATTAACTTTAAAACCTGAGTTGACTAACAAACATCATATGCTAAATGACTTGAGAAAGATCCAGTTACTGAGTTAAAGAATAGGAAATTGAACTATTTATAGGCCTTAAGTTATAAGTATTTTATTGGTGGAAGGGACGGAGAGTTCTGCTCTGAAAAACGGTTTTATGAAAACTTTAATAACGAAAAAAAAATCAAGAGCTTTGTAATCTGTTCAGTAGTTCAGAAAACCAAACTACACATGGAAAAGTTTAAATACACTGGAAGGTCCTACTCGCTATTTAAGAGATGAGATTTGAAACTCAGAATTTCCTGGACAAGAGTGATAGGTTTTAATAACACTATAAAAGTAAGGAGTAAAAGAAAAAGGAGAAATGCCTTGTCAACTCTACAAGTGGAAAACAAAGAGCTGAGAAATCCTGAAACAGTTTAGGCTTATTATAACAGCCAACTCTGGAATATCTATAAAGTGCTGCCACTATACTTTTAAATTAATACACTGCATATCCAGTATGGGGCATATAAACCCTAGATTAGGTGTATTTAGAATTCCTCCAAAATCTAAGGAAGTTTTTTATGTCAGAAAACCATCTTGTAACTTATTATTTACAAAACAGTTTATATATAATGCAACTTCAGTGCTCAATATTAGAAAAATAGGGTATTTCAAAAGTTAAAGGTGTAGGTTGATGATTTATGGGTTCATATGACACCTAAAATTCTTTGCAAATTATAATTTATAATAGTAGTTCAAAAATTTCTGATTTCAGATTACTTTCCAGATTTTAAAACTCCATTCTAAAGACAGAAATTGTTGAAGCTTCAAGCACATATGGCAACTCAAATCCTTTCTTAGGCAAATCCTAATTTTTTATTTACACAAATAGACAGTAACCTTACCCCTTTGAAGACAAATTTGCAAGTGTTAATCAAGCTTAAGCAGATACAGTCCTGCTTCCTTACGACTTCTGACAGGTGCAAGGCCAGCAATGTATCCAGGGAAAAACAACTATTTAGTTCACATTGCAGCTATTTAAAAAGCACAAGACTCAATACATAAATGTGTATGCACCAAATTTGTTTCTTTTGCTGCTTCTATTTTTGAAATACCAAAGTAACAGATGAATAGGTGGCTTAAAGCACATCCGAAATATCAGATACTCTGTCATGCAGCCAGAAGGAGGTGAAAAATATCCCTACTGCACCAGGGAAAAGAGTTGGGTGTGAGAATAGGTCATTAAGTATCTTTCTGATCAGAGGAAGCAGACTTGAGAATAACCTTGTGTATCATTTAGCTAAAATGTTTTATTTCAAGCAATGTTGAAGCTGGAGTCCTTGAAACAATGTATTATTGTGGAATTCTATAAGTAAAAAGGTGAGAGGGGACCATAGCCTTAAAAACCCCAAAAAATTATTATGGAAACAAACACTACTGTAATGTTTTATTAATTTCCTTTATAATGCTGACATCTTTCTGTGGGTCCATAAATACTTTCTGCTCAAGCTCATGGAGGGCAGGAGAAGGGAGTTTTCTATGGATCTATCTAAACCCCACCTATATTATGCATTCAAGCTATTTCCCCTCAGTAAAAAAACCAAAAAACATTTTTGTTGGTAACAATAAATGCGGCATTTGAATCAACGTAGACTATGTATTTTCTACAGATTTTCTAAAAAGCCAAATAAGCACGTTTCCAGTATTTTTTCAACAACAGGAATGTTGTTTTAAAGTTACTCCACAGTGATAAGCAAATGGTATATCTGGATTAATGTATCGGCACGTCTGAAGAAGAAAATACTAGAAGACGATTTTTACCTCCTCCCACTCACAGCAAATTCTTACTATATTTTCAAAAAATGCACATGAAGACTAAGTATAGAAAAATGTGCCAACATTCCTCACCAAAAATAGGCAAAGAATGGGAAGATGAAATTTTAAGAGCAAACAGGGTATACCAGCTGTTCAGGATTTAGAAAGGGAACCCTTCCAGTCCCTGGAACAGAATGCTTCACTTCTGTGCGGAAGAAGATTGAGAAGAACCAAGAGTTAAGCTGGGTTACTTGGCAAGAGACCCTCCACTCCTAACACAAGGTATGTAACCTACTGACCTCCACTACAGGGACTGTCAAGCTGTAGCCTAGACAGATAGCCTAAAAAAAGTCCTGTCTAAAGCAAGGAAAGGTTTCCTACTGGCTTAAAATACATCTATTTTCTCTTTCTGCTTGCCAGAGAAAGAGGTACCTGAAGGGGTACTTGAGATATTTTTTTGCATTTTATATATTTCAATTGTTTTAACAGTTGGGTGAAGTGTTTGGAAAATGGATTTTTGCTGACAAAAAAGTGGCAATGTCTAGTGTCACTGTACACAGTGGGAAAAACCTATGCCAATTCTAGAGAGCTGAAATGGAAAAGTTAGAAAATTCCCAAAGCTCCATTAAATATTTACACACAGTAATATCTGCAGACAAACCAAAAGAAACAAGAGCTTCCCACTACCCTCTTTTAAGATATTCCTATTATGGAAAATCACTTTGGCACTATCAGAGATTACATCGTGCATAAAATACCTTTACATTATCACATGCAATTGCCATGAATTTTTGTGTGCCATTTACCTAATGAAAAACGCAATTTCAAAGAGGTGCCATAAATTTGCTGTTTGCTTTTGGCCTTCCTGCTCTAGTGCTTCATCTGCATCTCCAGACATAATGGAGTGTGTTCAGAAATTTCTGATATGGCAACAAAGTTGAAGTGACCCTCATGGCACAGCTGCAGGTGGAGCAACCTGTCCCCAGGGGCTCTTGTGTGCATCCAAAGGAGACATCCATAATTTACATGAGCTTGGGGTGTGCTCTGCCAATCCTCTGCTCTCAACTTTAATTTGTAACATTCATGCCAGACCTGTCCCAAGTCAGGTCGTTGCATCTGTAGAAGAATGCCCTTCTCCAAATGTTATCTGAATAAGGTACTACTGTAATTCCACAAATAATGCTGTTGTTTATGTCTACATACACGATCAGGTCAGTTGGATGTCACAAACCATTTATAAACAGCTTCAGGTGCTTGATTTACGGAACAATGCCGGGGTCGAAAGAAAAAAAGGCATAAAAGGTGACAATTCAGTTATTTTGTTCTAGAAGTAGAATCTCTTCCTATTACTTAGTAAAATAAGTAATTCTTTAAGATATTTCAACTAGCTGAAAATACACATATAACTGTCTTCATTAGAAAATGCTAAATTAGAGCAAAATAGTTAAAACACAGACTTATTAATTTAAGATTAATTTAATCTAAATTTACCCAATGTAGTCCATTGTCCTGAAGCCGACAGCAACTTTAAACTGGAGTTCACACTTTGATCATTAAAAAATGCCTATAATATTGAAATAAGAGAATACAAGTCAATGAAATTAAACAGAAAATCATCAATTACAGTGCCTTGGATACTTTCAATCCAAATTATAAGGCTCCAATTAGTAAGCAGATTCCGTGTGATCTACCAGTTTGTGTACTAAATATCACACCACCAAATCCATGGGTTTGTAACTCAGTGTAGCCAGTGTCTTTTATACATAGAAGATATCTTCAGGTGCATATTTATATATATAGTATTAAAGTTTTATAATAAAGTAGTTTTAGTCCAAGAACACACAAAAATATATGAAATTCATGGAGGTACAGAAAACTGAGGAAGAGATGAAACAGTTCTGTCTCGGCATACAATGTTGTTGAAGTTAAAAATGAAATGCCAAGTATGATTTTAAAATTTACTCATTTTAAATAAATTTGAAGCTTTAAATAAATTTGAAGAAGAAGTGTAAAGTGTATTAACCAGATACAGAGGAGATTCTTAAGTTATTGAAGGGATGGAGCATATATTTCACAGTAAGATTTGAAGAATTCAATCTTATTGATTTACCAATTAAAAGAAGGAGACATCCATATTAATGTTGATAGCTGGCAAGTTTCCATGATAGATAAGCCAACTATGAAAACCCACACTTACATATATACATACAGAGTGAATAATCACTGAAGAAACTTCTAAGAAAATGAAATTATGAATCTTTCAATCTCTGTATTACCCCTCTGGGATACAGAGAGATCAGACATTGCATGTAATGGTCCTTTTTCTCCCCATTACTTCACAGCTCTTTAGATTTCATAACTTCATAGCGATATCTTTACATTTTCAATTCAAAAGAGACAAGCATTGAGAGAGTAAATGGGTATTCTGTAAACTTCAATAATTTCAAATGTTTATCAGCGGAAGATGAAATAAATACTGGTGCATTTCTGTGCAAATTTCTTTAAGACATAAAGAAGATGAATTATTTATCCAGGATAATAATATAAAGTAGACATACAAAATATCCAAGAGTTGTTTTTAAAACAACTGATGTAAAAATTACATTGTTTTTAAAACCGCAGGTTTGGGTTTTTTTCTGTCTGAAAACAGATGAAAATATTTGACTTTGCAGACGACAGAAATGGAGGACACAAAATCAGCAAGAGATTTAAGTCTCAAAAAGCTGGGAGTTCAAAATTCTAGTATAAAGCAATGGTATCCAACAAATTTCAAAAGTCGTATTTCCAGATATGTGGTGCACATGCACATCTAATTGCACTGTGAATTTACTGTGAGAAATTTACTGGTAGCTGTGAGCATGTACACTGTTTGAAGTCTCAAACTTAGGTGGACTTCCCAACACGAAATGCTGCGGCCAAGATCAGCATCCAGTTCAGATTTCCATTCTTGGGAATCCTTAAAGGCTAAATTGTTTCCTCTTAAAGCAGAGTAACATTAGTACAGACTAAAATATTTTTACTGGACAATACAGTTAACCCACAAAGTCAGAGACTTGAGCACCACACCTAAATCACCTCCTTTCAAGGAGAAGTGAGCAGGCCAATAGTATTCAACACTGCTACATTGTTCGCTGTTACGCAGTTTTCCAGTAGCTGTAATTTTACGGGGGGGAGGGGGGAAGTCAACTTAAAATACAAAAGATTTAGAACCACCATAAGAAACTCATCCTTTTGATAGGGCTTAAACTGCTGGTCAAAACTGAACGCTTGTGCTGTGATCCTGCCTTGCATGGACCTGAAATGAAAAAATGAGATTAAGTATTCTGAAGACATACATATAGTCCTATTCTGACCAATTATACTTTTTTTTTTTTTTTTT
>VXBU01006149.1:178179-226033 GCA_013400315.1 Bombycilla garrulus
AATCTATTGCTCAGGCTTAGCAGCATTCTCATGTCTAAGAAGTTTGTTAGTGCTTTTGTTGGTTTCTAATTAAAAAAAAAAAAGAAATTAAAAAATTAAAAATTAAGATGGTCCACATCTTTGATTAGAAGTCAAAACTGCCAGCACACATCACCTGGTTTCATTAACTTCTAAAAGGCTCCCAAAGATTTAACTTGTGAGACATTCATTGATCAGGCTTGTACCAAAGGAATTCAGAAGAAATTGATTTCATAAGCCTGTTAAGAAGCCCTGTGTTAACACAGTTGCAGTATAATTCATTGCTCACTGCATACTCACTAAATTTTCCAACAGTGCAGTGGGCTGCAGTTCAGCAGACCAAGCTGCTGCATAATAGCTATGTATGTGAGATTTAAGGAGCCATTCCTCTATATTTTCTCCATTCTGTTTTCTCCAAGTGTTTCACAACACACTTCCATTTTTTTTCCCCAATAAATTTTGCTCACTTAAGCAATTAGGGAAAATAAAGCTACGGTACACTCCAAGATGTTTAAATGGTTAAAGATTTTTAATGGTAGCTCAAGAGAGGATAAAGAAAAAGAGTGCCTTTTCCCTCAGTGTTTAAATACAATGTAAAGTGGTAACACGTGATACAAATTATTATAACCTTCTTCTCAACAACTCTCCACCTACTCCAGCACTACCCCATCTGTTAAATTCCTCTTGCCACTAATATTATTAGCCAGTGATTAAATAGCCAAAGTGAAAGAACTGGTTTGGGCAGGGAATGATGCATAGCAACAACTACCAAACACATAAATTCTTAATTTCAAGTTGTGTGGACTCAAATGCAGGACTTAAAAACCAAACAAACAAAAGACTGAAACTCTTTTCCCCAGTCTTCAGGGAAAAAAAATTCCAACTGACTTTAGTGAGGATTTTATGTGATTAAAATGTTCAGTCAACTAACATATGCTCAAAACCCCACAGAAATCTAGAGTGTTTAAACACTTTGATGAATCAGGAATAAGGAAATGAGCAAGGACTTCAGGACCGGCCCAGAGGGATCAGGACAGGAAACTCTAAACTATGGAATTAATTTCTTTAATGTTGTGCCATTTACCTATCATAGTTTATGATTCAGTAGTTCCAGTTTAAGCAGTACACAATAATAAAAGTTAAATTGGGACTTTCAGTTTAAACACTGACCTCAGTATCCTCTGATGTCGTTAACAACAGCCTGAAGAAGAAAGTCAGGCACAGTACCCTTTAAACACAGACGTTAAACTTGGTTTTTAAAAATGCTGAGGATTTTATTGCCTCGCAGAAGATATTTGGAGGGGGGGAAATGTATTTTTCTGCTGTAAAATTAAATCTGGTAAGTATATACTGTTAAGCAATAGTAGTCACTCCCTTTTAAGCAGATGAATTTTCAGCATTGTTTGTTTTTCACTTATTTACTTATGTGTGATTTTGAAGAGTTTTACAGTCCTGAATAAACTGCGGGCCTTGAGTGCAAAGCAAACAAACCAGCCTTTCCATGGCAAACAAAAATCAAATTACAGAGGACCAGCCCTGTTGTACCTCTGCGAAGTGCATCAGTCTTTAAGGCAAAGGTCAGCTGGTGACAGTGGAGCAGCCTGTTCTAGTTGGGGTGGTAGTGAAGAACCTGAATGGCAGCACCTCCCTCCCTCCTGCAGAAGTCTTCAGCATCGCTGAGGGTTAGTTAAGCCATGTGAATTAGCCAAATGGAGGAGGAAGGGGGTAATTATCAATCTATATATTCATTTGTGAAATAAATTAGTCTTTCCAATGTTAAAATACTGCAGAATAAGTCTGATGGAGAGTAAATTAAAGTTCAGATCTGGCCTCCAGTCTGTAATGAGGAATAGAATCACCCAGCATAGAAGGCACTGTACATTGCAGTGAAATTCAGCTCCTGCAGAAGATTTATGGGGTATCAATGTCCAATTCTAGGCACTTGCACTGATAAAAGATTCCAGGTTTAATCTGTGAGAGACAGAGGCCCTTGAATTTTCCCCTTTCTCCATCACCACCCCAAGTGTTACTCTTCAGTAATTTAAGATTGCAAGGCAGGAGTCACTGTCTTCTCCAGAGTCAGACTCTGGATCCTCAGGTGAGGGCAGGAATTAATTAACAGCAGAGACCTTTTTTCTTTTAAAAGCCATCTGGAGGCCTCACCTAGAAGAGGAAGATCAGGATTTTACTATCTTTCAGCCTGAGGAATCCAGGCTCAAAGCTTTTACATCTCAAGTGCCTCAACTACTAGGGCTGTTGTCACATCCTCACTTAACCTGCCGCTGTCCTAGTAAGCGTACTTCTGGATTAGTGTCAGGACCATACAGAGACTCAGCAGCCACCTTTTCCTAGAGGTAGGGCTGCTGCACTCTGGGCTAACTCTACAGTGACCTTGGATCAGACAGGTGTGTGGGACAGGAGTGTAAGGCACCTCATTGGGACCCTAATCCACTTGGCTTGAGTGCTGCATTTCAGCCCCAGCTGCTGACACAGCTTCCTGTTGGAGCTGCATGGACAGCATGCTTGTGCCTGGCCATAAACTCACCAGTCCTGAGCCTGACCTCAGCTTCAACCTGTCTCATCCCTTTGGACTGGTCTGATGATCAGGACTCATGGTGGGACATGGTCAGTGTCACCAGACCTGCTTTGCTGGCTAGGGTGCTGTGGGATGGGGCTGTGTCAGGGAGGTACTGCCCTACCAACTTCACTGTCACCCTTGGCTGCCAGCTCAGCTGATTTTACACAGCAACCTCCTCTTGCAGCTGCCTGACACTCAGTGTGTGGTTAAAAGGTTGTTATGTTTATAGCAGATTTGTCCATATTGTCTTAGTTTAATCAGCTTCATATTATCTGAGTGACTGCTCCATTAATAACCTCTGCTAAAGGGTGTGTGTGGTACATTGTTTTATACATGCACTACGGCCTATCTTGAGGCTTAATTCAAAAAGTAATATATATATATCTAAAATATAGATAATTTACAACTTGCATCTTAAAAAGTATGTAGAAATAAGGAGTAAAGAAAATATGTGAGGTTTAATACCTACAGGTATAATAAGATAATAGGTATAATAATAGAAAGTAATAATGTGAGTTTAGGTATCAAAGCAACAAGCATTGCAACATCTACATTTTCTTTGGTTCTCAAGAAAGAGACATGAGATGCTGGAGATGCACAGTTAGAATTAGAGCAAGGCCCAGGAAACTCAACATAGTGTGTGTGAAACCATCCAGGCCTATTTCCCAGCCCCGCTCCAAGAGGGAAAGGAAAAGGATTCACACACTAGAGTCTCATCTCTCAATTACAGTTTGTACACTCTTCTGGAGTTCACTGCCTTCTACAAAGGCTGGTGTCTGAACACTTTCTCTAAATCAGATATAGGCCGCTGCTACTTTTAAAACAAGCAGGAGAAAAAAAGGGGTTTTGAGCTGCTAATCCTCTTTTCAAGCAATACATGAGTTTATCATATACACAAACAACTGAGATGCCCAGTTTCAAATTCACCTTATGCTTTGAGAGTTCAGCAGTGTACCCCATTTCTTCTAGCCCCACAGGCCAACCACATACTTGAGTACACGGTCTTCCTGCACAGTTGACATACAAAGGCTTACAAGGTGTCTGGGTGGTTGTGTTTCAGAAACTGTTTTGCTGTGTAGAAAATCATATTTTACTGTAGTAGCTGGAGAACATTAATGTGAATTTGTATCTGTTTCTTGGTTAAGGACTTTATGAAGGAGGGGACAACTCTGGGACATGTTTGAGTTCCAAAATACTCTTTATTACTTTTATCCAGTGACTGCCTGGCTAATAGGAGATACTGAAGTAATCTTGGATTTAGGCCTGCAAATTCTTCAGAAATCCTATCTTTAAATGTTTTTTACTTATTCTGGCTAATTTTTTTCCTTATTATTTGCGTAGCCATACTTCAAGGTGTTCTGTTACAAATTCCTTTAAAGTGTCATAGTTTGTCTCCCTGTATGTGCCTAAGTACAGCAGAGCCAGGCTACTGGATGTGCTGTTTTCTCTGAACAGTGATCTCAGTGTTTGTAGGAGTGACTGAAGGTCTGGGTGCTGGAAGCTTGATTCAGTTGCTTGAACTTTTTGTTGGCCACTCAAGGAGGCTGGAACATCTTCATGGGGATGTCAGACATGACAATACACCTAGAGGAGGCCTGTGCTTCTCCAGACTGGTGGCTGGAAGCCAGGTAGGAATTTTAAATGGCACTAGACTTGGAGGTGAGAGCTGAGACCTGGGGGTATGTTTCAAGTTCAGAGACATAATTTAGACCCAAAATTATGGTCTTTACAGATCAGATATAAGCTTCCATTATCATCAAGGGAGATCAAGATCTCAATTTAATTGCAGAGAGAGGCATTTCAGATGCCCAAGGTAGTTTTCAGATTGCACCAGATACCTCTCTTATGGTTTTCTGGAATGGCAGCTAGAGGCTGAGTCTACTCTTAAGCAGTGGCATATCTGCCAGCCCCGGAAAGGCCATACCTTACTTTGACTCAGATGGAACTAGGTGGCTGTGGGGAGGCACCTGAAATGAGTTTCAAGCCAGTAGAGTGTCCTTAGAGTGAACAGATTAATTCAGTTGATGAGATTAATAAATCTTCATAAGGTGAGCTCAAAATATCCTAAGCTCCATAAATGAAGAACAAAATTGAAAGCACAACTGTCTCTTCTATTGTAAAATTACTTACTGTCCCTCTTAGCTCTGTACTCAATAAAGCATCTAAGACTATTACCTTCCCACCAGTATTCTGTACATCCCAGTTTAGCCCCTCTCCCCCATGAGAAAATTACAGCTATCTACAGGATTCCATCTTTCTCCCTTGCTCCCTTGCTCCCAGCTCTCTCACATTGGACCCAGCCTAGGGTTACTTTGTCCCTTTTAACCCACACTGACCCTCAGGGTTCTTTGCATCCTCTGCTGCTCTCTGTGCCATGGTCTTCAGGTCTCACTCACATGACCTTCACTTTTTGTACCAAAGCCAGGGAGGCGTTGGTTTTCCTTACAAAGAGAGGGCAGAAATATCAGCACTATCTTTTCACCACTTTTTCTTCTCTGAAAAGGGGACACAATATTAGTCCTATATTTAAATAGTAGTCCTGTATTTAAATATATTAGTCCTATATTTAAATACATTGTCTTTTTGCATATTTTATAACAGACTGCTTAAGTATAGATGTGTTCTAAGCAGTTCACTAATATATATACTCCTTGAGTGCTTTTTCTGTTAATTATTCACCTCGATATTTCTTGGCTCTTTACATGTTTTTTAACGGGACTTTACATGTTTTCCATTTTTGGGGTATCAAATACAAAATTCAGTCAGTAACTGCGGGTTTTGCAAGGTATAATACTGCATTTGAGGACTGTATTAAAGGTTTCAGGGATGGAAAAGGAGAGCTCCATTTCAGAAGGAAAGTGTGTGTGGTTATTCAGCAGGATACATTTACAAATAATATTGTTGAGGTAACTTTGGAGGTTCATGTGTTAAAATTAACAATGAACAAGCAAAGGTTGGCCTGCAATATTGATTTTACATTGAGACGAATGCATCATGACAAATCTAAATGTAGTTTGACATAAACAGCTTGAAGTTAGGATATTTAGGACCCACAGAGACCTAGATTTCCCTCCAATATGTATATGAACAAGTGTCATGTATGTGAGCTACTCATCAATACATTTCACTTTGAAAATTTTGCTTAGTAAAAAATGCAGGTTGCCACAGCTGCTGTTAAAGCCAGGAGCTATGAAGGGTTAAGCCTTACTGTGTGGGTTTTTTTCTCATCCAGACACTGAGGTTAAGGCAAGGAGGGAAGCTATTAATATGGAAGATTTAGAATTTAGCACTGTTGCCTATCAAGACCTCTGTTTTTGACATTAAATTCAGTCTTTTTTCAGGGCTGACAGGCAAAGCAAGTTCTGTTGCTCTCTTAAAAGCTGGGTAAGAGGTCATGCGACTTTTTGCATTCGTAAAAATAGCTTTTATTGCAAAATCAATTTTTCCTTTGTCTGATGTTTATACTGTTTAAACAAAGCCTATGAAGTGTTATAAAATAAGATACCCAAATGTCATCTTCCATTCAGTCTGACAAGCATCCTTCATTGCATAATCATGCATCTTAACCTAGGCCATCTGAGAGACTGGCAACCTAAATCCAGTCTGGAAGGGTGGAGAAACTGCTCTGGTTTTGGATTTGTGTACTAAATTTATGAGGTTTTTGCTGAACTGCAGTATTTGTTCTTTGACCTTTATAAAATGCCTTATTTGTTTGTGAACTTATTTTAAACCATTAAACTGGTCTAAATTCCTATGCGGATTTTTTCTTACTATTGTTTTCAGTCATATACAGAAATCTAGTCTATTTTTCCTAGACAGGGGAGGAAAAGATGGGTTCCGCTGGGAATTTGCTTCTTCTGGGCTTTGTAGAACTGAAGTCAGTTCCCAATGTGACCACAAGCTTCTACTGCAATCTCAGTGATTTAACAGCGGACTACAAAGGGCAGAGAAGGTAGAATGTTGTTGGGCTGAGGTGACCAAGATCCAGATTCTTAGTTATATGTCTGAGCTGCCACTTTGGAAAAGCCCCACCCTAAGCAGAAAGATGCCTAAACTGTCCAACAGGAAACAATATCTCATAAAAGGATAACCTCCATATGAACAATGAGAGCTGAGGTCTGCTCTTGAATTGAAGTGTCCCTGATTTCAATTAAAAACTCTGGCTGCTAATTCTGTTGTCGTCTTTATGCTCTTCAGCTCAAAGAGTATGGCACTTCTACCCAAACAGACACATTCAACAGTGAGACTGATGGAGACCTCTCCTATACTGCCCTCTGATCTGGAGGTTATAAAGGGCAATACATGAATGCATGTTTCCCCTATGGGTAAAATCCACACAGATGAAAGGAGAAGAGTGAGGGTGACACAGCCACTGTCTCTCTTGTTTTATCCAGGATTTTCTCTACTGGGACACCTCAGGGAATGCTTACTGAATTGAGCTGGGGAAGTCAATCAAAGAGGAAAGTCTACACTTTGAATCCTGATAGGTCTAGGACAGATATCCTGTGAAGCAGCAGCCAATAGACTATCAGCCAAGACATTTTTTTTCAAGGTGATGCCAGTACCTCCTGGTATGGAAAAGGCAGAAATGTTTTGTGCAATTTGACTCAATTTTGATCAATATGAGATAAAGGCTTCCAGAGACCTGGCAATAATGGGTTCCTTGCTAAGCATCAGGTGCAATGACTGTCCTAGTTCCCCTTTACAAATTCAGCTCTAGGACAGACAAACATGTCTAGGGACCTGAGCATAATAAGTACAGGGGAACAGAATGCACCCATGTAAATGTCTGAAGCAAAAGGTTCTTGTTATTCTACTTAACCTAAGAGACAGGCTGTAGCAATCAGGACTAATTGAAGAGTGAGGATAGCCTTTCAAGGATATCTATTTTGAGAGTACTAAGGCAGCACAGCCTCAAGTCAAATGTAGGGTCAATTTAGGAAAACAGGTGGTGACAAAACAAAAATGTTGCTTAGTTTGAATTGAAACTTGACATTTCTACATTTTCTACAGAAGAAACAGGAAATAGGTAACCTTTTTGGTTAAGTTCCAGGAATTCTGTGGTTAATTCAAATCTGTTGGTGGCTCTGGGACTTTTCTTCAGTGTTGCAAAAGACTACAAGACAGGAGACAGGAAAATCCAACATAGTCTCCCAGGGCAGAGCAAAAATCCAAAACTTGGGTTCCACAGCTTATGATGAAGGTCACCAAATGTCCAGGCTTCTCCCTCAGTCCCAGGCTGAAGTTCTCATTAGAGTTAGAAATTTTAGGCTCTGAGAACAACATTATGGAGTTTAGGAATCCAGATCTATCTGCGCAACAGAGCTATCTGAATTCACAGAATAGGGAAGACCCAGGTCCTTATTATTGTACCAAGCAGTGTTTTTTTTGGTGACAGGAAACTAGGAGAGTTTTTATTCAGAATTCAGAGTTTTGGTTTTCATTCATATAAATTGAGATTATCTAATGCAAGCCTGCTTCTCCAGAGCTTACTTACAGTTTCAGAAGAGAATAAAATAACATATCAGTGAGTGTGATTGCTACAAAGTGTTATCTTTGCAAACTCCTCCTCCTGGATCAGCTGGTGTTTTCTTCTCTACTTTCTATTCTAAGCTTCTGTGTAGTTGCTGTATAGTGTTAAATAGTAATCTTCTGATAGCATTGGGCTTCAGAATGCACACTGAAGGAAGCAATTCCTCTCCTCAGATGCAGGTTCAAGACTGGAAGGAGAGGTGGAGCCCCTGTTTATGGGCATGAAGTGTGTGGCCTAAATCTTGTGCATGTCCTCCGGTAGGAAACCAAATCAGAGAGCTCACTACTTTGTCTATAGATGCCAGAAGATAAAAGGGTATGTACACTAGTTTGCTTCTGTAATTTATATGGTGAGAATAAATTTGCACCTGCAATTGAACAGAAAGGCTGCTGCAGATCCACAGCAGCGAGAGCAGGATGGTATTCTTGCAAGTGCAGAAGATTCTTCTAGAATCTGTCCTTATATTTTCTTCCCCACAAGGTGTTTGTATCTCCTTTCAGTCCTAGAGTCTTCCAAATCATGCTGTGTAGTTAGGACATCAGCATCAATCTTGGCTTCCCTTTGACTCCATTCTGAAAGGATCAGTATGAAGGTGAAGAGCATCCTCTTAGCTCTCCAAATGAGTGTGCACGTATCAGTTACTAAAACAATACTGTCCCAGTGAGGAAATGACAAACTCACTCTAAGACCTGAGCCAGTCGAGAGTCTCACTTGTTGCACTGTTTCATTTGAATAAAATAATATGTAAATGCTTTCTTAAAATGTTTCCAGGAGTATATACCTTTTACTTGGAATAGCAAGAAGTCAAACTGAGTCACAAACTATGAAATTGATGGAAACAAATCCATTCCATCCCTTGCAAAAGACACTGAATTGTCCTTTCTATTCAACTGACATGATGAAGAATTAATTATCTGCTTTTATTCCTTAGCAATTAATTTGAAAGAGAAATGACAACATTTTGATTTTTATTTTAATACTTCCTGTATTTCAATGTCTAAATTAAAATTCCCCTTGCTAGAGCTCAAGCTAAGAAGCAATTTTCTAAAGTTTTTAACTTACAAACTTTATAATCAGAAGTCCTGGCAGAAGGATGTGAGGTTTTTCTTCTGAAGGATGCATGATTTACAGTGCACAATCTGGCTCACAGAGGGAACAATGGGATCATTGCCATTTTCTCTAAAGCTGCAATTCTCTTCCTATTCATGTTGTAGTTCAGCTGAGGAATATTTAGACTGGAGTGGTAAATGTTTGGGAATTAAGACCCTCTTAGGAAAAAAAAAAAAGTGTAAGGAACGTTTAGAGAACATTTAGAGAACTAACATTTAAAGATATTATTTATGTAACAATAAACCAAGAGGTCCTTGCCAAACTGTAGACTAATTGTGCCAGACATGTGCATGCAATAAAAAAGTTTGTAATTTGGAGGAGAGGTGTAAAGGGTTTTCAAGCTGTACCCAAGACACAGCAAATAGGGAAAGGTTAACATAAACCCATAATTTCCTTCAGAGCTTAATCTATTAAATGCTCTCAGAATGGTACACATTCTGACACTTCACAATTTCATTTATAGATCTCCATACATTTCAGAAAGCGCTACTTAATTTTCTAGAGAGCTTGCAAGCATTTCCTTATTTCATAAGCATGAAGAGATACATCACTCTAACATTCCACCCTTTCCTTCTTCTTCTCCTCACTTTACATACTGAGCATGATGCCATTTGGTCTGGAAGATCCCTTGGGGCACTTGGAGTCCTGATTGTGTCCCCTCTCAACCTTTTGTGTACCCCAAGCATCCTCATTGGTGGAATGGGGTGAGGAGCAGAAAAGTGTTTGACTCCATAAGCCCTTCTCAGCTGAAAGGAAAACATCTCTGTAATATCAACAGACTTTTCAGCATAAATCCCAAGCACAGCCCCATTCAAGCCACTATGAAAAAAAATAACTCTATCTCAGCCAAAACCACCACAATGACCTTTAAAGGTCATTTGCAACTCAAATTATTCTATGAATCTGTAAAAGAAATTTGATTACATTGGAAGCACTGAAGGTCATCATTCATATGTAAGGTGCATAGAAGTATTCAGATGTTAACAGAAAAACTTCAAACTCATTGGCCTCAGTTTCCCTAAGGTGATTGAAAACATAGTCGGTATTGGCTTACTCCTGTTCATTATTTGGTTAGCAACCAAGTTAAAAGGCTGGCAAGCTACACCTCTTCCTCTCTGGGCAAAATAAAGTGAATGCCCTTCCTAGGATCATGTTTATTTTTGGTGTCTTCCTTTACTCCAGACATTTATTTTAGCAAAATCAACATGTTGACTATGTCCTAGTGGAGCCTTGATAGTAAATGTGGACACTCTCTGCAACATTATCAGAACAGACAGATTTCTCAGACTCTCATCCTGTCATTGGACAAAAGCCCTCAGCTAGACAATACAACTGCTTGATTTGTGGGAAAGGCAATGTTAAGAGCCGTAAATTGGCATTAAATGGAATCAGAATTGTTTGCTCCTTTTCATCTCATTGAACATACAGACTGTTTGGCTGTGTTTATACTGCTGAGTTGATTCAAGCCTTGAAGCTGAATAGCAGGGACTGGCTTGTGTCCACACTCCACAGGGTCAGCTCCCTCTAAACTGGCTTCTCTCAGTGACAGCTGAAGGGCTCCAAAACAGAGTCAAGGAGAGCAGTAAGAATTAAGCAGTGTGACATAAGTGTGAATACCTGAGCTCATTACCTGATCCCCATTGGTTTGCTGGTACAGATATTCCCTAAATAAAAAACCACCCAGTTGCTGTGAAAACTTATAAACAGTGACTGGAGCACCAGTGATAATACATTCATCTGACCAACTCCTTGTCCTGCACAGGAGCATTCCCAGGAATCACACCATGTGCCTGAGAGCAGTGTCCAAATGCATCTTGAACTCTGGCTTGATGCTGTGACCACTTCCCGGGGAAGCTTCTTGCAGTGAATCTGTACGGGTACATGTCACAGCCTAGAAGGAAGGCTCCTCCTGGAGACTTTCAGGGATATTCATGTCTGGAGAAGCAAAGCAGAGACCTGCTTCTCAAGATCACGGTCACAGCAATCCTGAATCACAAAGAATTCTGTTGAAAGCTGGGCTGACAAGGATCACATTGGCACGTTGGTATAGCCTAGGCAGCTGTGCCTGCCTGCACCCAAGGGTTGGTTACCCCTCCTGCATGTAGGTACACACACACAGCTGGGAGACAAAATTCATATGCATATACACAGAAATACAGATACATCTATGAAATAAAAACTAGCACTACTCCTTTTTGTATAAAACCAGATTGTGCTATGACACTCGGTACAATATTGAAATGCTGCAAAGAAATCTTCCCAACAATGGAGACATTGATTTGACTGTGGTCTTTTTGAGATGTTGCCCTGGGCTGCTGTTGGGAAGCTGCTCTGCAGGCTGCCAGATATGTCTTTTTGTTGTGTAACACCAAGGGTGGCTTAGGACGTGAGGCCATCTGAAATACTGGTTAGTCTGGGAGAAGCCAAACCCGGCGTGAGTCACCCTCACACTGTATCTTCATGTAGTGTGGGGGTGGGACACTGGCACACACCGTCTCCTACCCTCCACCTACTTCTTCCCAGCCCATAAACAATTAGCCTTTCTCCAGAATTAAGCTTGGGGGTGAGCTAACACTCAAGTAGCATGAACAATCAGGAGATAACAGGCACAAAAATCCAACAAGATAGTGTAGACATACTTTATGTTTACTAAACTTGAAATAAGATTTTTCCTTTGTGTTAAATCTTCCATCTAGAGTAAGTCAAACGATTGTAGTGGAGTTGATTAGGTTGGATTGGAAAAACTATTTAGATAATATTGAAAACTCTGCCTTGAAAGCTTGAGTCTAGATAGGAAGGTGTGATATTAAAACACCACTAACAGTAAATATTGAACATGCTATTGCAATATATTGATTTCCCTTGATACGCTCACAATGTGATATGATATTGAAAATACAGCCAATTGTCCCTTACTGATGGCCAGATTATCTTCGTGGAGGTTAAACCCTGTCCTAGGCACACAGTCATATGATCTGGCTGACTGATGGAAACCATAATCCACATTCACTGAGCAGAATGTCTGAACCTATGTATCTTATCAGACTCGTTAACTGCCTCTATAGCTACACTGGAAACATGTGGGATTAGAGGGAATGTGTTTAGGCAATGAACTGCTGATGACCTGTACACTTTAACTGGTGGCACAGTCCTGGGACTCTTCCCCAATGCAACATTAATAAAGCCACCTGCTCTAGGTGAAAGGAGAGTTTAGCTGTGTAGTTGCAAGTTGTAGTGTGTCACTTGCTTTTGGGACCAGAGAATCAGCTCTGATACATTTTATTTACTGACAAATGCAGCCAAACTGATCCATGCAGAGACAGCTTAGCTTCACTCAGTGTGCCAGTTGCACTGGACACATCAGGAATTAGGATACAGATATCTCAAATTTTCTCATTTTAGGTTTGACAACACAATTTCTCATTTAATTTTGGAATTCCAACACCTAAGTTGCTTGGATGAAGGAGAATTGGCTGCAAGTGAACAAAGTTTTGTTTACAGGAACATGTTCAGTTTGGCCCAAGATATGCCACAGGTGCATATGCATTGGTGATCATCATGTTTGCATGTTTTATGTCCTTTTATAGCCAACTTTGATCATCTCAGCTTGAGATCTAGTTTTTTAAAAAACAGCACAATATGCCAGGAGAGAAAGTGATGAGAAGAAGTCAGTAGACCTCTTCTGAGTCTGCCTCCAATGGCATCATGTCACCTAACTTCTACACAGCGCTTATGGCTGAGCTCATCTGTAACCTCTTTCAAGTCATTAGAAACAAATAAATATTTTTAGGGACTGATTCATCTGACCTATTTCAGATACATAGGAACAGGTGGATCATACCTTAAAATTACCTGTTTCTCTCTAGTTGTTGTAAAGGAAGTACCTGGCAATATTCTCATGCATAATTTCTTCCCATTTACAGGAGATATATATAGCTTCTAATTCCTCAGTCTACAAGGGTGCCATACAATTATTTGTTACATTTTCCTCACCCTTTATGAATAAATCCAGACACAGCAGAAGTAGTCTATCAAGGCATAGCTTTTGCCCACGTGCAGTCCCCCCATGGTGGTCAGGCAGACCTCAGTGGGGTGTAGGTGACACGCGGTGGCACGAGGAAAGGGGGCAGCTTGGGGGGCCCTCCTCAGCTCACAGCAAACACAGTGGCTGTGGACCTGGTGGGACCTGGGCTCTGCTGAAGCTGCAGATTTACAGAATGGTAAATCTTCGGCTTCTCCGCTGCCAAAGGAAACAGGAGCGGCCACAGGAGTTGTGCTCTTTATAGGAAATGAATAAGCACAAAAGGGCCATCTGATACCCCACAGGCTAATGTCTGAGCACTGTCTTGTTAAGAACAAAAGAGATCTGAGGAATTTGCAGAGATGTCAAATTTAGTACTCTGGTTTTTTTTAAATATATTAATAACTCAGTCTTCTCTAACCCTTCAGATTTTGTCTTCTCCAGAAGAAACAAAAAAACCTCAAAAAACCCAGTAACTTTTGGACTAATTTCATTTGGTTTAGTATATCTTGCATTTTATAGTACCAGAAGGATTTTAAAATGCTATATTAATTATTGGCCAGATATGCAGGGCCAAGCTAAATTGATAGAACTATTCAGAGCTGCCACAAAACTGTATTTGTTGTCAGCTCTCAGGAGAAGGTTAATGTGGTCAACAGCTATGTATCACTGAATAAGAATTTTGACTGAGGAAATCTGTATGATTTTGAGAGTTATACTGTCTTTTAAAATGTTTTCTGCAAAATTTCTATAAAGGATTTACACGTTGGTATTCAGGAACTGAACTAAGCATTGCCATTGGATTATTGTATTCACCTCAATTTGCTGCAATGCGCTCTTTGCTCTTTTTGGGTGCTGTTTAAATGCTTTTGTGCTTAGTTAATAAATCATACCTGAGATTTTAAAATCTTTCCAAAAAATGTGGACACATAATTTCCACTAAAATGAGTGGGAATTTTTAACCCTGTCCCTAACTTGGACTATTATCATGTTGTACAAATAATTATTCATCTCAGTATATTGAATTTCACCTTTTCTCCTTTCAAAATGAAGAAAAAAATAGAATAAAAAGGCACTTCTGATAAGGACTTAATTGCAACATATTTGTTTTGAATTTGGATTTTTATCAAGAACACAAAATCCAAATTAATGTATTTTGAAGTATGCCACTTTTCAGAATCATCTTGCTTCTGCATTCAAAAGAAAAGTAGCTTCCTCCTATGTTTTCTATATTTCTAGCTCCATGCAGCAAGCCACAAAACTCAAGCTTTTCCTTGGCTTTCCATTTTGTAGAAGATCCCATATAAGTGTGCAATGATATTTTTAGCAACATATAATCATATATATATATATATGCAATTTAATATATATAGACTTATTACATATTTTGATGTAATAATATAATAATATTGAAAAGTAGCTTTTATTATGCTCCCCTCCATGTGGTACATACCCCCAACATTAAAAAAAACAGATTCTCAATTAGTAGGGACATGTGACTCCCCAAATAGCATCTGATCTATTTTAGCTGTCTGTTTTAGAATGTAATAATACTTGCATAAATTGGATATAGTGTCTCATAATCATCTTCTTCATCGAAACTTTAAATCAAGAGGTTTTGTCTTGCATATAGTTTTATTTAGCAATCTTTGGTATGACCAGTAGGAAACTTGAAATATGTTTTGCTGGAGCTGCCTGTTTGTGCAAATCCTACTAGCCAACAAAGGCCACTTAAAAAGATAAACGAAAGAATTTTAGTATTTACTTCTTTTGGAAAAACTGAGCCCAGATGACAGGACCTCAGAAAAATAGAGCCTTTAGGTGTTCTGCTGGAAGATGGTACTGACATTCTTCATGCTGTGCTGGTGTTGGGTTGAAAGTACGTTTTTCCTTGTTGTGGGGTCTCTGTTGCTCCATTAATGGCAGATTCAGAACAACTTAGAACTGGTCTCAACATTTTTTTTATATTGGATGAGGAATGGAAATAAGCCACTCTCAAAACAATTTCAGCACAGTTGCCTGTATGATTTTCAGGCAAAGCTTGTCCTGATAAAGTTCTCATCATTTGGGTTGCTATAATGCAGAACTATGGAGCAAGACAAGCTGTCTGCAGAGGAACTTTTCACAAGGCTATGCAGCCATAGGCAGCCATAAGGAAAAAAGAAATGTCCTTAAGCTGAAGGACTGCAATGTTTAGATTAAATATGAGGAAAAATATTCTCTCTTGTGATGGTGGTGAGGCACTTGCACAGGTTGTTCAGAGCGGTTGTGGACTCCCCATCCCTGGAATTGTCACATGCTATTTGGGATGGGGCTCTGAGTAACCTGGTCTAGTGGAAGGTTTCCGGTCCATGGCAGGGGGTTTGGAGCTAAGTGGTCTTTAAAGCTCCTTCCAATCCAAGCTATTCCACGATTCTTTGATTCTATGATATTTATACAGAATCTCTCAAAGAACATGCGCCCCACAACATTCTCTGGCGAAAGAAGAGATGAGACTGAGTCTGCAACAAGTGCTGATAAAAAGTAAAACAAAACTAGGGGCAATATGCTCTCTCCAACTCAAATGCACGAAGGACAGTTGCCTTGGACCTATATACATTTAAACCACAGCTGTGCTGGAGACCATTCAGTAGATCTTGCTGTTCAAATTACCATGTGTACCCAAATGGCTGTTGGCAAGCTTTGCACCTTGCTGCAGGGTCTCCTGGAAATGGTAATGCCATACTTAGCTGAGTTTGAAACTCCTTGCCTTTCCTCTTCTTCTTTGCAGCCTGCCAAAGCTTGGATCCAGAAGCTTCTGGAACTGCAACTGTTTTCCTTAGGTATTAATATGGTAGTGGATTTAATGACACAAACAGTGAAAAAAATAAAAACAAGCCTAAACTGAGAAGAAAACAGGAATATTTTAGTATTTTAGCTGCAATCATAAATCCTGGAGATATTAATCTGTGTAGCCAGCATTTATGTATTTGTGTAGCCACTGTCTGACATGCAGTGCCAGCAGCAGTTTCCTAGTTGGAAATGGTCCCTGCATAGTGTTTATTGTTATAGTGCCATTTCCTCTCCTTTCCTGTCATGAGCTCATGGCCAGAAGAGCATAAAACATCTACCAGATCCCTGAAAACAGAAGAAGGTGGGGGGCTAGTGAGAGCCTACAGGGGGTCTCCCTTTTGCAAGTATGTATTTTCTAAACAAATATTTCTTCTTTGAATGCCCCCTATGCAACAGCCCTTGAGGATAGCCTGGAAAACACTTGTTTTACTTCCAGTGCATTCCATGACAAGGCTCGTGAGTCAGAGCCTGAGGTGTCTCAGGTCCCAGCCCTGGGTGCTCATTAACATGTTTTGGACTGTGAAGTACAGCTGAGCCATGAGGATGCAAATCTCCGGAGAAACAGAGGATGGACAGATTGGGTCTGTGACACCTTAAGTGGCTCAATGGTTTGACTCAGTAATCTTAAGTTTTTTGGTTTTTTTTAACCTAAATGACCCTGTGATTTTAACATGAGCTATCAGATCTTGTAAGCAAGGGACCTAATAGGGTTCAATGACACTGAGATTGGACCATGTGGCTGGACCATTGCAAAAGCAGGAGACAGACGCAGAACACAGATATTCATTTTTAAGAGTAGAATGTAACCTCAACAGGGCTGGAGAAGTCTTTTTAAATTCCTCTTCTCTGTCCTAATTCATTGAGATAATGAGGCAGAACAACTGCTATGACTATTGGTCTATCTATCTGTCTATCTATCTATCTTAGAGTGACTAGGAGCCAGGACTAATGATTTCGTTCTCCAAAGGGTATTAGTCTCTGGAAGATTCAAAATGACATGTATGTATCTTAAGAGGACACAGGTCCAGTACCTAATCCGTACCCACAGTTTGGTTTTCACCTGTGAACAGAAGTGTTACTGCCTTGAGTTAATAGACTACCTGGGCCTCAGTCATTGGTCCAAGGCATTTTACACTCCAAATCTATTTGACCCTAAGTGCTCTGAAAAATGAGGTACCCATAGAGTACACGTAACAAATGCAGCTAATGTGGAACACACATTTCAGAGCAAGGTAAGGAGCGGAGAACCTGGCCCTGGTAGCCTACTGTGTCAGGGTCTAATCCTCAGCCACTGAGTTTGCCATAATGGTTTGCTCTTACCAGTAGGATCCCTTCTGTCAAGCTTACTTTTTTTTCAAAATCAAAGTATGGGCATCTAATAATGTGGCTCTTTTCATACTGACTGTGTGAATACAAAATTTAAGAAGACACGTTGTGGAGCTTGTTTCCAAAGCTGAGGACAGAAGCTTTCTCCTAGAGTTCTGCTTGACCTCAGCCTTGCTTTTCTTACTCTGGGGTTAGGTCCTCAGAAACATGGAAATGACTGTTTTCAGAGGGGAGGCTGGGTGCAAGCACTGCACTGGGTATGAATGGTGATGAGAGCAAGAGTGTAAACACATAAGGCAACTGAAAACTTTTTATGTTGTGAAGATTTAACATAGGATTCATTGCTTTAAGCACTGCCTTGTCAGATCATTGCCCTTTGACAGGGCTTTAATAACTGGAATAAAACAAAGTGTCGGGATTGTCTTCCCAGCTCTTCATAACAAGGGAAGCATAAATGCTAGAAATCAATGGCACTTGGACAGGGAACTTGTGAAGGAGAACTTTCTTGTTAGAAAATAAGATATATGGGAAGTGTGGCTTTTGTGGGAGATAAAGAATAGTTAAAACATTTGGAGAAAAAAAAGAAGGAAAAGTTCACCTTTTTCTATCACTTAACACCAAGCATTCAGCCAAAGGAAAAAAGGTACGGATTAAGCAAAAAAGTGCCAAAGTTAGTTAAAGCTTATCATTCACATATTGCCTAGAAAATGTCATTCATTCCTATCCTAATTATTCCATATTTGGCCTGTCTGGCATTCAGTAACAAGTCATTAGCAAGATAGACAAGCTGCCATTGCAGTCTGAACTCCTCTGGAAAAACTTGCAAAACATTGAAGGGCACAGAAGTGAGCAACGTGTCCCTATTTCCCCAGGCTTACCAGAGAGCTAAGGTACATGATAGGAAGCTAAGACAACCTTAATCTATTTCAAAATGTGTTGGAAAAATTGGGGTAAAAAATTATGTGCAACTCTTCTGTAACACTGAGGCCAGGAGTTGATAAGAGGATGTTGTATAATTTGATTTAAACTCTATTGGGAGTTCAGACAGAGGAGACCAAACAGGCGGTCTAGCTACAGTTCCACCACAGGATTTAAGGATGACTGCTGCTGTTCACTCAACATTCAAAGACTCAGCTGTTATGCCTTTACTGGACCCTATTGTCATGGTACAAACTGAACACACCAAAGGTGCAAAAGCCACTGTCCTCCATGCCCCTGTACTGCAGAGTGTTTCTCTATGTGCAGTCTGGCCAATCCATGCTCTTTGTAACAGGGAAGGCTATTTAGCAGCAGTTTTCTGTGATGTGGAGCTGGCTACCATCTGAAGGTTTGCCTGACATGTTTCTGCTGTCCTGTCTCCTCACCCACTCTCAGGTGCTTAATATGTGGAAACTGGCCATCAGATGTGGGGTTGAGGGGCCTCTCACCTGACACGTGTATCAACTGTCTGTTAGAATACAGCTCACAAGAGTATTACTACAGCACTTGATATTTGACAGGACCTTGAATAACAGGCTAATAGTGCTGTGTGCTTATTTATACCAGCAACAGCACAGCAGTCAGTACAGGTGAAATTGGGAAGTCACATGCCATGATAATGATAAGCTGTCCATGTTTCACATGAGTATGAGAAAGTGGTGATGACAGCTGTGTGGCACTTTGAAGCCAGATGCCTCCTGTATTTCAGACACAGTGCCCTTTAATCTCCTAAGAGCCATGCTGGATTTTGCCACGCTCTGCAGCAAAGACTTCATGTCTTGCTGTGACACTCTTGAGACAGCCTCCTGCTGAGGTGCCCTGAGCAGAATTGGTCTGCAGGCTTCAGAGCTGTGTTGTGAACACATACAGACAAACCACTCTATTTTCTAGCATGGTGAGTGTGGAAAATAACCTCCATTTTCTTTCTGCTGATGATCAGGCCAAATTGCCTGGCAGCATTACTGAAATATTAATTAATGTGCTGTACATCTTCTCCTGGATGCACAATGATGGCTCAGCTGCTGACAAAGAGGAGGTTCCCAGCACAGAGGCTCTGGGGCAGCAGGGGGGAAAGTAGCTCTCAAGATGTTATTGTTATTTCACCTTCTGTTAGTTCTTCTGCACTGGAAGAATGTTCTTTTGGTTATTATGGATGATTTGCAAATATTAAGCTATTTTAGAGTAACTCAACCATGAACAAACATAAATACGTGAAAAGGTATTTTAAGCCATGTCTCCAGATATCTTTACATGTAATAAGCTTGAGTATGATGTTTCATCAAGTAATCATTCTGAGACTTATTAAGGCCAGAAAAATAAGCCTTAGCTAAGTGCAGATTTAGACCACTCTGTATGTGACTAGCTATTTTCCTGAGAACTTTCTGACCTAAGTGTGTGACAGAAGCTTTCTTTTTTAAATAACCTTATGAATGTTTGCTGGCATGGCAAAGCAAAAGAACAAGATACAATAGCCTCTTGGTATAAATCTCTGTTAATGAGTCCAGGACTAGAAACCTCATTGTTCAACTCACATTCTGTCTGAACACAATCTGCTTCTCAAATTATAAATCAGGGGCAAGACACTGTACCATTGTGTAACCCTACACTCTGGCTCTGGAATGTTTCCTAGTCATAAGAGGATTGTCATCATTTCATTTACGAGAGAACTATCAAACAGGCCGGGGCCATATTTGGTCTACAACCCCCCCTTGAAAGAAGACAAATACCCCCACTTGCAGCAGGGTATTTTTGCAGCAACAGCACAAAAGCATGCATTATAGTGTGCCATATCCTGGAGTCTAAAAACAAAAGAAAAAAGTGCTGTCAGAAGCAGTGCTCATTACTAAGGAAAACTGATTTGTTTATGCATACCCTATATATCTGTATCCCTCTATATAACAAACACACATGTGTAATAAGATCATGGAGTTGGAAGGCTTAGTTTTGTCTGGAAAAGGGCACTGTGTGCCTGAAGCCTCTGCCATCCCAGGAGACCTTACAGCACATTCTGCTTCAGAAAGAAAGAATGACCCTCTGACAATCTCTGACGGACAGAGAGAGGGACTTAGTCCCAGGGCGTGGATGGTGCAGTCATTTGAAGAGCTCTGAAGGACATAATTGCTTGCACATTTTCATCCAGCTTTCTAACAATCCAAAAAAATGGGGCAAGACTTACTAATTTTTTATTGGTTTAGGAGCTGTCTAGGAAATCCCAAGCTCACTTGTCAGCCCTGTCAAATGCAGGTTGTTACACACTTAACCTAAATGCACAACCTGCCAGCCAAGTCACCTCTTGTCTTTGGTAGGGCTCACTCTACAGAAAGGGAAAGAGGTTCACCCTTAGCAGCCTGTGCTCTGTCTCCGTAGTTCTGCCTGCTGTTTAGAGCAATGTCATGAAAGGTCTGTGTAAATATCATCCTGTCCCCCATATCCCCACACAGCTCTGTTCTCCAAAGGGAGACCGTGGGCATGGGCTGACTGCACAGTACGGAAGTCAGTGCTACAATGTGAATAACCACGAGAGAATAATGCCAGCACTCTGACCAAACGACCTCTGAAGGCCGTGTTCCCCAGCGCCAAAGACTTTGCCTACAGCTGAGAATAGAGTTCAGACCTATGAATAGACTGTGTAGGTTTTCCTTTTTATTAGATGGCCAAATCAAGAGATCAGAAAGGGAAAAAATTTCCATGGGAAAGAAATTACCAAATATTTAAGTGGACCTGAACCAAAACATTTCACATGGCTTTTGACTAATCTTATTAAGCTAGTCTCAAAACCTTATCATGAAGTGAAAAGTCAAACTTTTAAATATAAACAGAAATATTTAAACTTTAGTGGGTTTTTTTCTTTGATGAAAGCTCTGAATATGAATTATTTCAGCAGCATTTCCTTTTATAGAAATATGTGTTTTCACTTTTTCCATTTGCTTAATGGCACAGCACTTCAATGATCATTCAATAACATACAGTGGCACAACCTTCAAGAGATTCAGTGTCTTTTAGAGTCTCGTCACAGTACAAGTAAGAAGATCAAATAAAAACATTGCTGAAAATTGAATAAAAAGCATAGGAAAGTGATCTTTCTCCTTTCCTTTCCTTTCCTTTCCTTTCCTTTCCTTTCCTTTCCTTTCCTTTCCTTTCCTTTCCTTTCCTTTCCTTTCCTTTCCTCTTTTAAAATTTTTCTTTCTCCTTTCCATTTCTCTTTCCTTCTTTTTTTTGTTTTTTGTTTCTCTGAAAGAGCACAAACAACTGGATACAGACTAAATAAAAAATATTAAACAATTGTTTCCTTCTTGAAAAAAGAACAATATATATACAATACTAGAAGCTTTATATGTAGATTCTTGTCACCCATAGATGCTTTGGTCACCCTGAATCACTGCCACCATTGTTGCTGGTTTGGGATTTATATTCAGTATTGAAGGAATTGTGTGGCTATGATTTGAAATACAATTCCAAAAATATTTAGGAGTCATCTCTAGTTATAGGGGGTCAAATTCAGTTTGGGTGAATTTTCACATATAAAAGCAATGGTATTAGGGAAGGAATCATTATGAGCCAGATGATTATGAGTATCATGATGAGGATGATAAAAGGATATGACACCTCCTGCCTACTTGATGGAGCAGATGTGTTTTAGTATATCTGGTGAGAAGTCTGGCCATTCCCACACACCACCAGCCATATTTTAGATGGCACTCTGCCCATATGCTTCTGGTTTCTTTTGTACCATGCACTGCACTCCTGCTGTGCCTGCAGAATTTGACAGTGTCAATCAGGTTCTCCTCCCAGCAGGGGCTATACCAAAGATGCTGCCACACAACTCAAGACTTGCATACGATATACTGGCCTCACACAGGAAAATGCATATTTTGAGGGAGCCCTTTGGTCTCAAATGCTTTGATGCACCCTCCTAGCAGCCTGTGGTTGTATAGCACAGTAGTATTCACTGCTGCAATTTTACACACACGTTGGCTACCCCCAACACTGTCACAAGGGTTGACTTGTGCCTGTTTTGGCTGCAAAACAGTGTTCAAGATGTTTGAAACATCACTTACAGCTGTCAGTAGTGGTTCTGCAAAGACCTTCCTCCTTCACAGGGATGCAGTTCTTTTAGTCTGTGAATCTGGTAGCTAAAGAAAATACTTTTTTCTCCTTTAAAGCAAATTGGCCAGGAACAGTGGCTGGAGGAGGAGGGTCTCTGACTTCTCCTAGTCCCCCTCTTCCCACCCGTTATTGCCACTGCCAAGACTTTATCAGTGAGCACAGACAAGGACCCTGCCTGAAAGAAAGTTCCCAAAGAGAAAGGAGAACTAGAGTTTTGTTCAGAACTCCCAGGCCGCTGTGGCAGCTCCACCTGCAGCCCAGCCAGACCCTGTCTTGCTGCCTGTCCCTGTCAGCACTGAGGACTTGCCATAGTCCCCATGCTCTGTAGCTGCACCTATCCCTCACATCCACAGCACTGTCATGCCTGTCACTTCTGCTTCCTGTGCCAATGGCAGGCCTCAGGTACACTGGCTGCTGCCACCCTAAAGCTTAGCTGCAGGTGCTGGAGTGGATGGTGGCTATTGGCTGTGGTGCCCTCCCAGATTAGAGGCAGGTAATTTTCTTCCTGGCAGCACTGGAGGCTGCTACATAGGTGATGGAGGAATAGGTGGACCTTGGTAGGATAGGGGTGCTTTCACACCCTGTAAAACCCTGATGGGGCATAAAGGTTATTAACATCAGCCCGTTTATTCTAACTCTGGCCTTCTCCTGGCCGTGTCTGTGCTCAGGAGGCTGCTTGTCAATGACACCTTCATGAAGCTCTGCTCTGGCTTTTCACAAGTGCTCAGAATCCAGCTGCTGCCCCTGGGCCCACTCTCATAGTGCACATTCCTGATGCCCAAGGGTCACCCTGTTTAGACACCTAAACAAAAATTAGACTTTGCTGTTGCCATAAGAGCCAGAGTGAGCTCAGAAACAAGGTCATTACCTTTGAATTGAAGCCTGTAACTCTAAATCAAAAAACAAATTTGAAATTATTTTCCCAGAAATGTAAATGTTGGCACCTGCTTTTGAAAGAATACCTTCATGTAATTGAGGAAGTTGACTCATGGGCTTTACTTTTGCCACCTAAACTAACAGGAGTCAAAACCTGGTTAGGCTGCTGCCCTGGCTTGCTGACCAGCCACTACCATGGCTGTGGTGGTCTTTGTGCCCAGCCTGGGACGCCACAAATGTGGGGATCTCCTTAACCCCAGGAGACCCCGCAATATGTAGAAAAGTCCAGGTTTCCGGCCCGTGCTGTTGAAGGAGTAGTCTGGAGTCNACCTGGTTAGGCTGCTGCCCTGGCTTGCTGACCAGCCACTACCATGGCCTCTGGTATTTGGATTATTTGCTTTCCCCTCTCTTAATCTCTGTGGGGAAACCTTCCCCCTCTATTTAAATATGAAATCCTCACCATACTGGAATGTCACAGGGGACTGCGGACAAACAGAGATGTAAGGGCTCAGTATTTCAGGGCAAACCAATTTTGAGTTCCAACTCAAAATGCTCCTTGTTAGTTTGTTTCATGCCTTTTGCTAGGAATTCTACATGTATTTGAGCACCAAAGACCAAGTAAGCACTGACACACCTCAAAATCCTTTAGGCATGTGGACTTCAGCTATTGTTTCCCTTTTCTGGCAGAACTGTCAGAACAGATGGCAACAGCAGTCATAAGAAACCAAGTTCCTGCAATTTTGATGTTTAAATACAGTTTATCTTAACAGACTCCAGACTGAAGTCAGCCCCTTTAAGCCAGATTTTTCCTCCAAAGACATTGCAATGCCTAGCTAGAGGAGAAAGGTTATTTATTATTTATTATTCCATTCTTAAAAATATTTTCTTGAAAAAAAATCAACCTTTCCCTAGACATTCTTTGTAAAATTTAAGCTGCTGTTTGCTAGAACTAGTTCACCTTAGTCTTGACTGACTCAATGCACCAGCAGTTAGCTCTAAACCCTGATAAACTGTCCATTGTTATGATGAGCACATGTTTTCCTCTTCTCTTTGTCTTACAGGCTGGTTCCTTCCTAAGCAATGGCAGCACTTTTTAAAGACAATGATATGATGATCTTGGTATGATGGGGAACAACAAAGTTTTTAAAATACTTTTGCCAAATGATAGTTTAAGAGCTTCTTTTGGGAAGATGCATTCCCTTTATACAAAACCAGTCTCTAAATGGGGTGACATGTTCCCGTGGTTGCACTGTTATGGCACTGAGCTCACTCCTGAAATAAGGCTCTCCTAAACTTCTGTGCATTTTGTTTCAAAGCCTAGCAGTAACACTGGGTGGGGATGAGGCACAGCTCTGGTGGAAGTAGGGGAGTGATTAATCCGGCAGACAAACCCTACAACTGTTACTGTGTAGATATGAACAGAAAATCAGGCATCTAATATGGAGTTATAAATTGAGAGATTTTATAAATTGTTTTTACTGCTTCTTGCAGCTAATTACAGCCTAAATTTGTTGACTGAATCTGCTCATTTAAAAAAACAGAAGAGATGTGGATGTGGCACCTGGATACTTGGTTTAGTGGTAAACACAGCAGTGTCAGGTTGAACACAATGATCTTCCAACTGAAATGATTCTGTGATTTTATGATTCTGTGAATGCTTATCTACTTTTTATCAAAACAGCAGAGGAAGTGAAAAAAGGAAGGACTTAAAAAGCCACCATTTCTTAGCAATTAACTAACTTCACAGGTTAAGGTATCATGTTGGTTAACAAAAGGTCTTTAATCCAAAACTGGCATAATAATTCAGATGGGTTTTTTAAAATTGATTTTACATTAAAGAGCAGAATAAAATAGACTTAGTTATCCTAAAAATGCTCACCAGTCAATTGACATTAATTATTTGAGTTTCTGCTTTTTTCTTAACTTTGTTGCTAATTTTGTAGTGTCAAACACTATACACACTGCATATAAAGTATATAAAACCACAAGATCCTGTAGCAGATGATGCCAGTGTCTCCTGTACAATTGCAGTGGATTGCCAGCTGGAGGTACTCTGGTACTGCTCTGAGGCTATTGCAGAGCTCACCCAAGGGGAGGGCATGCATTGCTGAATACTCTGTAATAAAACAGAAAATAATGAGATATGCATGTATATAAACAGAAATGTGATTATGTATAACATTAAAGAAACATCATTTGATGATATAATGTGATCTGTTTTCCAATCTATAAACAACTGCATACCTTAATCTGGATTTAGAGGTTGATATTATAGAGTACAAGGTCCTTCACAGAAATTACTGAGTAAATATCCATATTTTATTTGGGTGTTCTGACATAAGGAGAGATGAAACAGATTGTTCTCTTGGTGAAGTAAAAATCCAAAATTTCACTGTATCTCCTAGGAGATTTGATGAAATCTTATTCATCTGTACTTTTTCTGCAGCTGGATACTTGTATGACAGATCATTCTTATCATCAAGAAGAATTCCAAACTAGTGGCTGAGATTTGAATATATATATCTGTAGCTGGACACCTGTTTCAATGTGTAAGTATATACTTGTAGTGACAGAAGGGTCTTAAATGTCCGTCAGAGAACTTACAGTTCCAGAGACTGGACAGCCTGAGCAATATCTAGGGATGCTTCCTGGGGTGTTTCGGTCTCAAATTCAGAAAGCTGCAAAAGCCTTATGAATAAAGAATATTTTCTTTATCATTTTTGGTAACAGCTTATCCAGTAAAGTATTTGCAGTATGTGAAGCAGATCATCTTGAGTGCGATCACACAGCATGTACAGGACCACCAGGGTATCAGGCCCAGCCAGCGTGGATTTAGGAAAGGCAGGTCCTCTTTGACTGACCTGATTTCCTTCCATGACCATTTAGTGGATGCAGGAAAGGCTGTGCATATTCTTTATCTTCTTCAGCAAAGTCTTTGGCACAGTTTCCCACAGCAGTCTCCTGGAAAACTGGCTGCTTATGGTGTGAATGGATGCACTCCTCACAGAGTAAAAAAGCGTCTAGCTGTCTCAGCCCAGACAGTGGTGGTGCCTGGAGTTACATCCAGCTGGCACCTGATCACAAGTGGGTTTCCCAAGGGCTCAGTGCTGGGGCCAATTATTTATGACTGATCTGGATAAGGGGATGAATACACCCTCAGTCACTTTGCAGCTGACACCAAGTTGGGTGGGAGTGCTGATCTGCTGGTGGCTCTGCAGGGCAATCTAGACAGGCTGGATCAAAAGGCAGAGGTTCAACAAAGCCAAGTGCTGGGTCCTGGACCTGGGTCACAACAACCCCAGACAGTGCTGCAGGATGGGGGCAGTGGCTGGGAAGCTGCCCAGTGGAAAAGGACCTGGGGGTACTGGTGAATAACTGGCTGAACATGAGCCAGCTGTGCCCAGGTGGCCAAGAAGGCCGATGGCATCCTGGCCTGGATCAGCAATGGTGAGGCCAGCAGGAGCAGGGCAGTGATTGTCCCCCTGTGCTGGGCACTGGTGAGGCCACTCCTCCAATCCTGTGTTCAGTTCTGGGCCCCTCACTGCAAGAAAGACACTAAGGGGCTGGAGCGTGTCCAGAGAAGGGCAGCAGAGCTGGGGAAGGGTCTTGAACAGAAGTTCTATGAGGAGTGGCTGAGGGAGCTGGGGGTGTAAATTTAGCCTGGAGAAAGGGAGGCTCAAGGGAGACATTACTGCTCTCTACAACTGCCTGAAGGGAGGCTGTAGCCAGGTGGGAGTTGGTCTCTTCTCCCAGGTAACAAGTGACAAGAGAAGAGGAAACAGCCTCCATTTCTGTCAGGGGAGGTTTAGATGGGATATTAGGATGATTTTCATCATAGAAAAGGTTTTCAGTCTTTGAAACATGCTCCACAGGGTAGTGGTGATGTCCACATCTCTGGAGGTATTTAAAATATGTGTAGATGTGACACATAAAGATGTGGGCTAGGGGGCAGTGCTGGGTTAATGGCTGGACTTGATAAACTGAAAAAACTTTTTCAACCAAAAGAGTTGTATGATTCTATGTTTCTAAGTATATGGTCATATCTATAATTTTTCTTCAGTGCAAATTTATATAGGAGAAGGCTGATGATACAGAATTATAAATACTAACTCCTGCATCATACATTGAAAAGTAAATTTTGTACTTCAGACACTCACATGCCTATTCATATCTTTACATTCCAGGTATCATATTTTGTTTCCAACTGACAAGAGCTATAATATATTACACAAAACACAAATACCTATTGAAGAAAGGTAATACCTATCACTTGTAGAAAATGCTCTATCTTCAGGTCAAAGTAGGAATTCATTGCATTAACAAATATTTCATGCATAATTACCCCTTTTCTCTCTATGATGTTAAGAAATAAAAAATTATTTATTAGTTATATATACTTCAAATGGACTCTCCTAAATTACTGTTACTTAAAAGTTCTTGGAACTTCCTGGACTTAGCAAGTGTCTTCAGATACCAAAATGAAAATTAAGCCAGAGGATGAAGCAGTCTGATATAAACTGTTAAAGCCTGTTTACAGTAATAGAAAGTTCATGTTTGTTGGGGCTTTTTTTACATAAACAGAAGATAGGGCAAGCCAGCTAAACAGATTGATATCAGTATTTTCAATTGTATTTTTACAATTAAAAAAACCCATAAGGTTAAGTTTGTAGAAATTAAAGATGAACACATTTAAATGAAATACTTACTAAGGGCTGCTTATCTGCAAAACATGTGAAGCAAATGGGTTACTGGTAATGGCTGCTTGAACATCTGAAAAAAAGCATGAAAGTATATAATGCATATTATATAAACAAATTACTTCCATAAAAATAAGATTCGCAGTCAAATTTTCAACTCAAAACTTTCTGAAGATTGTGAAAATGTAATTTAATAGCACTGGTTTTATTTCCCCTACCAACAGCTGCTGAAGTATAGGCTATCTCTATTTATAAAATTTGCATTTAATAGTGTATGAACAAAAATTTAGTATGAATAAAGATATCTAAAGCTGGAGAAAAGAAGGCCATCTACTCTCTGACAACAGATATTCTGGATATAGATTGGCTAGTGATTGACAGCTATTCACTAAAATGACCAATATAAAGCTACATGTTTTTTAATTTGATAACGTGAAAAAAAAGCCAAAAGAAGGGGTGTAAAAAAGTAACAGTTTAGAGAAGCAATGTGCTATATGTAAATACCTACAACACTTACTTACAAGTCCTTACATGTAAGTCTACCTGTAAAATTTCCCAGCTGCCTATTACTAATTTTAATCCCCAATAATTAGGCAAGCTAATTAAATTTCTGAGATACATATGTACCTGTATGTATTACATTTTCACAGTTACTTCATTTGCAATCTGTAAACTCCTATGATTCTTTCACTGTTTCTTCCATATTGCTATGTACTTTTCTTACAGTTTTTCTTTTCACACTTCGAAAACTTCAGCGTTCTTGCTCCATTCTTTTGCTGAATTTACCTTTCCCTTCTTCGTAGGTTCTCTGTCACTTATACAGAAATTTAGTTTTATATGCTCATATTTCTCTTTTCATATCTACTTTCTTTACCTGAACACATCATACTGAAACACTTCTCTGGTTTTTCATTTCCATTTGCCTGGAAGCAATAACCACAGGTTATGATAAAATGAAATTCTGAACCACTGTTTGACAGGGTAAGAATTGTAAGCTACAGCTGCAGAAAGTTTCTAAACAATTGCAAAGACCTTTTATTCTGTTGTTGTAGTTTATAGGAAACTGAAGCCTTTTTCCTCAAAGTCAGACTATTCACCATGTAATGTAGAAATATACGAATAGTGCGCAGAAGTTTAATAAGCCCTGGTTTAGTCTGATTCCAGTCAATAAGGGGGTAAACTTGGGTAACTTGACCATGAAATGGTGCAGTCCAGAAGCAAGAGTGGAATAGTAAAGTGAAATAAACAGACTTTAAGAAAGCACACTCTAACAAACTCAAATAATTGGCATGTAAAATTTTATATGAAAGAAGTCTAAGGAAAATGTAAAACTCAGGAGAGCTGGCAATTCCATGTGGAGCACAAATGACAAGCAGTTATTCCAGTCATATAAAAAGCCAAGCAGATCAGTGAAGACACTGAAGTCATAAGGTCCCCACTAATTTGAAGTACAGGATGGAGAAAAAAAAATAGTGAAACTATGCCAAACTAATGTGAATTTTTAATGGAAGACCTGTAGGATCATATTGGTCAAAGCAAATCCTAAAGGAGCAAGAGACTCAAGAGTAAGCTTCATCTTCAAGTGTAAGAGTTATCATAGGATGACTAAAAAAAGTGTTAGCTAATTAATCACTGGGGAAAAAAATGATCAAGAACAACTACAGAATTTCCCCCACATTCTTTAGCAAAATGGAGGCTGTGACTGGGGAGTTCATATAAGGAGCACCAGTATAAAGCAGGTAAGAAATCCACCTGGTATAAAGGAAGAACAAATTAGAGAACACTTAGGTAAGTCTGACGCTTTAAAAATGGTTGCACAATTAATATTCACTTAGATTTATCTGCAGCAATGTCAGAACTCATTATTTCTAGCCTTTCAGAATTCATGAAGAAGAGGAACATCCTAAAATATTAGAAGTAAGAAAATGAAAAGCCATTCATTTGCTACATTTGCAAAATTATATGACATAGAGAACAATAATTTGAAAAAAGGAATTGCAAAAAAATTAAGATGGATAAGCTTTGGAACAGATTTCCAAGTGAGGCTGATGCACCTGATGCACCTTGAAAGAAAAATTTTGACAGACATCTCTAACAAACAACATCTACAGTTAGGCAGAGCCAGTTTCTGAAGGTTTGTTCCTATCACATGTAGAGTTACTTTTTACCAAGACTAAGTCACCATTATTTTAAATTAATTTCATTGACTTAAAGAAGGGTTTCCTGATTTTGATACACTGTTTGCTACATTTAGTAAATAACAACAGCAATAATAATAATAATAATAAAACGACAACAATAACAGGAAATATTTTCATTACAGGATTCCTGTTTTTAATACAAAAGAATCTATGGCAACAAAATACAAAGTTATTTAATCAATTGATGTAGCATTCTATTTATTATCCAACTTACTTTGTAGCTCTTGATTCAGACAATACAGAGACTGGACAATCTTCTGTTCTTCTACTGAAAGAGCAGTCCCGCCTGGACATGGAGCCCTTTTAAGCAGTGAGGGCTGCCTGGCTGGCTTCACACAGTCCATGGCTGCCAGGATTTCACCCTCTGCAATTGGTGTACTTGCTAGTTTTTCTGCCACTAGAAACTGAACAGTGCTTTCTGAAACTGAAGAGATTACAGGGGGATCTTCAAATAAGAAGGGCTCATTTGAATAAACATTTAAATAAACTGTTCATTTTCATGACCATAGGCTTCTGAAACACACAAAAATTACATTAAAAGAAGAAAAAGGTGGCAAAATCAAGAAACATCATATGTTAGAAAATTAAATAATTAAGAACACGAATGCATTTTACAAATGGCACCAGAACAAGTCCTAATGAGTTTGGAAATATGTAATGATAGCAAGCAATACCTGTCCACATCATAAAGTTATGTGTAACACATGCAGGTAAAAACAAACAGGAACGGAATGAAAATTGAATATATGTTCTATGCATTTATAAAACCATTAATATCATGCTATATGATGCTATATCTTACATTTACAGGGAAAAAATTGCTTTATAGAATTCCCTTTCTTACTTAGGATCACTGATGCCAAAATACCCAAGTCATGTTACACAGCATGTATATTCTGTCATTCTACTTTATGCATAACAAAAAACTGAAGTGAATTGTGTTACTATACCTTCCTCAGATTTAGAGATGTCTTTCACCTTTTGTACTGGATCAAATGCAGATTGAATGGGACTCAGCTGGAGAGCACATAATGAATTCTATCAGAAATATTGTAAGAGTATTTTAGGTATAATTTAAAGTAACTATACTACCTTCTGAACATATTTTGTTTATTATTTTGTATTACCAAATGTTTTCAAGTGAAAAAGATATTACTGTACACAAATATAGAAATGTTTTCTAGTTGGTTTTATTCTTTTCATTAGCAATGACAGCAAGCTGACTGAGCACATTGATTCAAAATCATGTGACAATGAACAAATCTTTGATATTCCTGAAACTCTTTCCATTTTGAAGATTAATAACATTTTACTTTTTTATAGTATTTTATATTAACCTGTGCCTGATGCGCAGCCTTCCATGTTTTAGAGACGACATTTTGTCTTCGGCATTCTGAAAAAGCTCGGTGTTTATTTTCATAATTGTTAAAAATCTGATTTTGTGTTGTAACAGGAACACCACCTTAAATGACATGCAAACAAAAGTAAACCAAAAATGTGTAAACAACATGATAAATACAGTAGTAGCAAAACTAATAATGGTGAGTAAATTACTCTGTCCAGATTTAGATATATACATCTGATCTCTTTAAATTGTCTTGGATGTGGACATAAGCAGCTCAGGTGAAGCCCCATGTTGAGTACCAGATAATAAAGATGGTCTTTACAGGGTTACAAGGTGGTCTTACCAGGTAAAAGGAGAATGAAAGGTGAGCTGTGATATAAAAAATATCAAATAAGTAATGTTTTAGAAAATAAATTGCATTTAGGCAATAATCTTAAAGTCTAACTGTTCAACACAATAAATCACTGTTGATAAATTTTGTATCTATATGTAAATTGATTCAACTTCTGTTAAGATTACAGAGTAGTGTGCAGAAAATGTAGTAGTTCACAAAATCTATTTGATTGACAAAAACACAGAATGGTAGAGGTGGGAAGGGACCTTCTGAGGCCATCTGGTCCAGTGCCCCCTCTCAAGCAGGGCCACACAGAGGTCATTGCCCAGAACCATGCCCACATGGCTTCTGAGTGACTTCAAGGATTGAGACTCAAGAAAGTCTCTGGGCAATTTATGCCAGTGCTCAGTCACTCTCACAATAAAAAAACGTTTCCTGATGTTCAGAGGGAAATTCTAGTTTGTACCCACTGCTCAGGTATTTTCAGTGGGCACCACTGAAGAGAGCCTGGCTCCATCCCCTTTGCAGCTTCCTTCCAGGTATTTATAGACATTAGTAAGATTCCCCAAGACCTTCTCTTCTCCAGGCTGAATACTCCAAGCTCTCTCAGCCTTTCCTCAGAGGAGAGGTGCTTCAGTCCCTTTATCATCTTGGTGGCTCTTTGCTAGACTCTCTCCAGCATGTCCATGTCTCTCTTGTACTGAGGAGCCCAGAACTGAACACAGTATCCCAGATGGGGCCTCACAGGTGTTGTAATGTTTAAAGTCATGGATTTAAACCTTATTTCTATAGCTTGGTATTTTGTAGTTAATCTTATTAATTCATACATTCTTTTGCCTAATTTGTAGAAGGCAGTACTGCTGTGTAGCATTTTCTCTCAGCCAGAGAGGTCTAATCTAGATGCTGTACCTCAAATTTATCTCAGTTTTGTCTGGTGCAGCAATACATTTTCAAAAAGTTTCAAAATTAAAATCATGTTCTTAATAAACTTTCATGCATACAAACTCGAGATGAAAATACTAATTCATAAAATACTCCTGCAACTCAGGAATCTACATACCAAGGAGATACTATATCCTTATTTGTAAACACAGTTAATAGATTTGTAAATGGATTTACTTGGTTTAAACTTGGGAAGACAAATTATCTATTTATTTACACAATAAATATTTACATGTGCAGTTTAATGTGCAGTTCATAATTTGACCAAGAGTTGCATTAATGATTCTAAAAAAATTTTATTGCTTTCCTGGTTATTACAGTGACATTAAAGCAGAATTCTTATCACTCACAGAAAAAGAAAAGAACTGTTCCTAGAAACATTTTTGAAACTAGTCATCTGGCTGAGCCATCAATAGTAACATGGGACACATTAGCTTTAAAATGTTGCCATTTAGTTATATGCAAATTATTGTAACAGGATACATAGTGCTGAATAGCACCTGACAAGGAAAGGAAATGTGATCATGCTATATTGAACATGAGAAAAAATGAAAAAAAAAAAAAAAAGAAAAAAGAAGAACCCCCTTGTTATATTAGTAATCACATCATGTTTTTCTGAAAAAAAAAAAGATTTCAAAGCTTCTCCATGTGTATGCATCAATACTTAATTTAATTAATTTGCAAGACTAGATCAATGCCAAGGAGAAGATTCCTTTGAGACATATAAGACAAAATAATAATAATCAACAGTATCTTTAAGGGAATGAGATACTGAGTAGTCTAATGCTATTTAACTGTAAGCATGTTAATTAGCCTCATATTTGTCACAGGCTAAAGGTTAAACATATTTTTAAAGCCTTTACTGACTGAACAAGAAAGGTGTTATAAATTCTAATATCCAGCTATAATGATCTGCTATAATGTGTCAGGCAGAAGATATGCAACCTGAAGCCCAGAAGCCAAACTAAATTAAGATCCTCATGGACAACAATTGTATTCATCTGGTTCTCACTTTCTGTACATTTGGCAAAGCATTGCAACAGATCACATTTTCTAGACATTTTCATGTGTCTTCACAGACCTCATGGAACTCAGCAGATATTTTACGAGAATAGTGCACTATTCAGTCTCACTGCAAGCACTTTAGGACAAGATTATGTCTGTGTGCACTTACAGGCAACTGAACAAATAACAGCAAGTCAGTGAGAGTTCTCAAGAATTTTAAAATAAAGAAGACTTTAAAAATACAAAATATAAGCAGATACTCAGAAAGGGCAACTCACATAAATTTTAAAAGGCAGTTACTCAACCCTTCGCTAAAAGAGCTGGAGGTATGTGACACTGGGGATGTAGCATTTAGAGTTGCAGTGAAGACAATGTTAGTAGTGCACAACTTGGACCCAGGATATTTCCTGATTCGTTGATCTGATCTGCAGATAAGGACAGCAAGAGACAAAAATCTCTGCTGGAGGCAAGGTGTGGTAATCCAAGTCTTCATTCATTTCCAATGTAAAATCAAATAGGTTAAGTCACACAGATCTTAAACTCATCTGTTTGACTTTGAACTGGAACAGACAAGCAGATAATATTTTCCTGCCCCTGCTTTAGGCCAGGAATATTCACCTGCCTGCATCTGCTCTTACACAACAGAGTTGTTCTGAATCACTCCATAGTTAAAACTGTGTATTACTTTAGATAACAGTAGAAATATGGGGATTTTAAAGTTATGAGTATTCATTATTTTGCTAGAAAGTAGCCTTGAGTTGCATGGGCAATCCTTGGGGTGATACCAGTACCTGAAGTAGGGACTACAGCTCTCAAGAGCTCCAGCTACAGTAGGAAGCAAACCAGCATACTACAAAGAAATTACAAGTATAAGGACGTCATCAGTGCCCAAGGCACAGAATATAGCTAGGCTGCACAGGACAAGGAAAGCAAATAAAAAAGCCTGAAATGTAAATTGAAATGTAAAGTCCAGAGATTAAAGTTTATTCTCCCAAAAATTTCTTATCCATCTTTCCTGTACCTTAGCAATAATCTGTGCTTCATATGGTTTCCAAGGTTATTTTTAATAAAATGCAGGACTGTTTCTCAAATTTCTTAAAATTCTTTATAAGATATACCTTGCAGCAGAGCAAAGTTTGCCTGGCAGAAGCTCTTTAACATTTTTTAAATTTTTGCTCAGTTTTTAATAGTATTATTGTGGCTAAGTCTCAGTAATGGTAGGCATTCACACTGTCAGCATTTTAACAACACAGTACAACTAAATTTATTTCACTCTCATGTGGCATGACTGTTGGACAACAACCTATCACTCCCAGTTACCTTGTAAAACACACTTGTATAAACTCAGTCACTTCCTCCTATATCATTATTTAGACCACCTGTCACATCTGCTCATTAGTCACGAATCTAATCTCAGGGAAAATACTTCCTTTTCATTTAATATTGCAGAGAGCTATTAGAAATGAGGATTGACGTTTGAGAGGCCTCTGGGCACCACTAGAATAGAAATGAGAATGACAAATGGTGAAAGCTTGTTCAAACTGGCTGTGTTGTGTGAATGGATGAAAGGTTGGATGTTTTAACTGAAAGCAAATCTGTGATGTATTTGAAGAAGACTTTTGTCTGAACATCCTCCCCACCCCAGACCCAGAAACATGACTCTTACCAGTAGCAGAGTCTTTTGGAGCCTGGGTAGAATGTGCTCCGTGCCAGAAGGTGCTTGTTTTTCCAGCTGCTGGGATATGATGGAGATGTAATCCATTTTCTGTGTTAAAAGGTCTTCTCTCAGAGCAAATTACTGAATGATCTTGACAGGCGCTTGCCTGAGCATTATTTACAGAACAAGTATTTTTTGCCCGAGGTTCATATTTGGCCGTGCGGCAGTGAGGTGTAGAGCTGGCAGTGGCCAAGGCAGCCCAAGCAGCAGCACTCCCAGTGTTTTTTGCACTGCTCCTATTTAAAACCTGCCCTGCTAGCACAACGGGCCTGTCACTGAAAGCAGGGTTGCTAGCAGCAGTAGCTGGCAGGCTGGCAGGCAGCAGTGACTGACACCCAGGGCTGGCTCTGCTTTCAACACTTCTGTTTCCCGGCAGAGGTGTGGAAGGTGGGTGAGGTGCGAGATACTTTTCTGGAGCTTTCTGAGTTTTGTTGGCTTCAGTGGCTGACTGCGGCTGGATCATAGTGCCTCGTCTTTTCTTGGGCATAAAACGTGACTGGACACTTAGGGATGTTCCTCTTCTGGTTATTTTTGCCTTGTTTTCGAGTTGATCACCTTCTTCAATTTTAGCATTATTGCTACATACTGGGGGTTTACTTGCTTCATCTTTTGATACCACCCAAGCTTTCTTAGCAGAAAAGGATCCTGTAGACATAAATATATTCTGAGATGGGTATTCTTCATTTGATTTTTTGGTATTAACATTTGGTTTTAACATATGAGAGTTTTCCTGATGATTTTTTATGAACAGGGGATTTGAAGGCTGAGCAACAATACTTAAGTTATTCTTAGGAGCATTATTTGCAGCTTGAACACATTGCAGCTGTGAAGAAGATATTTCACTTATGTTTTTTTCATAGCATTTTTCATTATTTTCTATTATTATCTGGTCAATTTGATCACACCACTTTAGTTTCCTATCATATTTTTCATTTTCTGCACTTTTCTTTTTTATTTTTGCCAGATCTAAACTGTCTCTGATAGATGACATGAGTGGAGTTCCAGAACTGATCTCATGGTCTGTAACCACAGCTTTGAAATGACTGGGTCCATATTTAGAACCCTTCTTTAAGATACTTCTGAATAACCTTGCTCTTTTTCTTTCAAGAATATTATTTTTCAGGATTTTGTCCTGTGCAGGAGTGTCAGAATTGAACTCTGTATCAGGTAACAGTGACATATTTTCAATTGTATTTCCCTTTTCTCCTTTATTATTCTGTTGCTTAACTTCCAACAAAACTGAGGCATTTGGTATGTCCTGAAATAAAGAAGCTTCTAAAATAATATCATGCATACATTTAATATTTTCTTCTTTTGTTTCAGTCATTTTTCCTAAGGTATTTTTTAAAAAGCCTGTACTGATGTTTTTGTGCTTTGGTAATACATCAGCTGTGCTGGGAATGCCAGTGGAACATCCCTGATTAGGAAACAGGATTACAGATGTTGCAATAGGTTGACTGGATGCTTGCATAGATTTAGTTCTCTCTTGTGGGGTCATTTTAAAACTCTGATCTTGCATCAGATCCTGAATTCTTTCTCCTGGAATAGAATCAGGGCTGTCCCAGGCTCTGCTAGGATTGAAAACAGGATGACCAGTGGCAAATGGGCTAGCTGTACCAGAAGATGGCTTGCTTCTGTCTTTTATATTTTGCAGAAAACGAAATACATTACTTCCAGTGCTCTTTTGCTTACCAGAGGCTGAGAATTTTGCAGGTTGTTTTCCAGATCTGTGAGAAGCAGATGATTCCTCTTCTGAAGTGTTTACATGTTCAGCAAGAGTTAGAACATTATGTTTAGCTAAAAGATCATGAATAGGTATGTTGTGGTAGTGTAGCAAATCTACATTTCTCAGACAATTATTTAGATGTGCATTTTTAGAAGTACTTTGATCTGTGTGAAGTAAACCATTATTCCTAGTCTGGCATTTTTCTGGATCACACAGGGCACAGTCACACTGTGTGGTAAAAGATGATTCACTCTGTGTTGTGCAATTTCCATTTTGTTCTCCAGCCTCAAGACTGTCAAGGCTCATCAGGCTTTCTGAATCATCTGTTTCTTTGACTTCTTGATGAAAATTCTGAAATACAGGCATAAAACCAAGCTTTCAGATTTATCAGAAATGTGGTTTTGCTTGATAATAATTTTTGAGAGCTTAGACCAATAATAATTAATGAGACCTTAGACCAAATCAATACTGAGCCTAGTGTTTTTACAACTTGGGGTCGTATCTCCATGAGTGTTTCCATCACGTCAAAATTTACCTGTGTTAAATTGCAAAAGAAAATGACATTGTTTGGGAAGAAATCCAGAGGAGAGAGCAGCATAGTTCAACAAATTTAATCTTCAATTATATATAAATTCTGCACTATTAAAAAAGGAACTAGATTTATCTGAACAACAGTACTGTTTCTGAATTTCCCTATTAGACTGGGTGGTTTTCATCCTCTGTTAAGGGTACTTGAGTTATATATTGAAGGAGAATCCATGAAAATGAAGGTTTGATAGGGGATCTACCCCAAACTGCAACTTTTCCATAATACTAGACTGAGTATATTTCTTTTCATACAAAGTACCACAAGTGATGAGGAGTTAAGCCTTGTCATGGCAAACACAGAAGAGTCTCTTGGTTATCATAACCACAGTGATTAAAAACTCCCCTAGTGAAACTCCTTCTTCAAGTCTTTCAGAAAGAAGAAAATACTTTGTGTTCTATGAGGATAGATCAAATCCCAGGGCATAAGGGATTCTCACCCACTTCCCCAACCTTTTAATGAAATTTTAATGGAGTGATGAATAACAGCAACTGGCACCATCTGAAACCCCAGTGGGACAACTGTGTGCATGTATTATGCAAATGTTTTCTTCACTATTACTCCTCTATCCAAGCACTGAGATGCTGACGTGGTTGAAAATACATACTTTGTGTAGTACAAGACTTCAAAATACACATCAACATAGAGGGAAACAAGCATGTCAACAATTTTCAGTCTCATACACTTTCCTGGAAGTTCATTTTCCCACAGCTCAGCAGCAAAGTAATTTTAAACCTTATGTTGGACAAAATTGGTGTGAAAAATTAAGAGAAGTTGAATTAGATATGGAATCTTATGCAATAAAGATTTTGTTTTTCATTAGTGACTTCAAAAGAAAATGTTTCAACTATCAAAATCTGTTAATCTAGGTGAGTGACTATATATCCCCTAACAATGACATGAAATTAACATTTTGAAAACTCACCAAACAAACGCAGAATTTTTAAGCGAATTATAATGCATTTTTGTAGTAAACATTTCTAAATTCCAATAAAACTGTTATATCTAAATATTGTATATTTTATAGTTGTACAAATATATTAAATTGCAAAAGAAAAAGCTTAGTAAGTCCTGAAAGACTTTTTAAGATTGAATTAAATCTTACCTTGCACCAAATGTTTAGAGGGTGGTGCAGTGTTCCATTATAGTTATGATCTGACATAAAGATACTAAATAGAAGATCAAAGAAGGAAGTGTAGGGAAAGATCCCTTTAGGGAACATTTTCAAACTAAACGTATACAAACTGGTGTCCTTCTAATAAAAAAGAATAAGTAGCACTTAGTTAGTTATTTATTAACCTTTATTTTTGCCTAAATCATATTGTTAACCTCTGCTTGAACTTCCCCAAACAAGGAAAAGGCATATAGTCAGAGTTTTCTGTACCATGCCAAATTTAAGAACTAACTTTAAAATTTTCAGACGGGGAAAANTATAGCAAAACACGTGTTTCTCAAATGACAGTTGGACAGAAGAAGAATTTTGTAAAGATTTATTTTAAAAAACCTTCTCTCGATAGCAGCTTAAGCTAATAAATCTGGAGGGTGCAAGAAATTTTCCAACTTTTAAAATTAATATTAAAAAATTCTACACAGTTGCACTCCAGAGGTTGAAAATAGACTTGTTCCTACAATATATAAATAAGTATGCTCTTCATAAAGCAAAAGAACAGGGAAAACAAAATCTCAGTTGAGGTAATACCCAGAAATGTTAGGAACTAAAGAACAAAGAAGTTCTCATTTAAACACACACACTCACTCTTAGTTCATGCAAATTTAGTTCATTTACATTTATTTTGTTGCATCATGCAATTTCATCCTTTCACACATTAAAGATGCTTAACATTCACATTACAATATTTACATCTTTTCCATTTTAGACTACTATGTAATGCAAATGAATGTCCCATTTCCTTGTGAAAATGTGTAATTAGAAGTATCTCTGCAGAAATAAAAAAAACATTCAACAATTATCCTTTTTAGTGACCAGTAAGTGCAGGGAAATAAACCTGGAAGTCCCAATGAGCTAATTTTATTTAAACTGTGAGAATATTGGAGGAGGATGAAAACAAAATGTTCATAGAGTACTATATATTATTTACAGGATTTGCATTTTTCCTGTTATATAAGTACAATTTATTGCATTGCCTATAGCCTGCATTATCTTATGTTTTAATACATGAAATCTAACACCCACACATATCCACATCCCTAGTAAAGGAATACTTCCGAGGAGTTAAAGAGGTCACTTGTATGTCTTAGGACTTAGAACAGCTGTGTCAAGCAATTTCATTTTAGTAAAGCACTAGAACAAAGGGAAAACATGAGCCTAAGAGAGCTTTCATAAGGCCAGTGAAAAAACAACATAGCAACAAGTAAAATTTTAAGTGAACTTGACAAGTGAATTTTCTGCCAAAGGACTTTTTCAGAATACTATTACACTAAAGAGCTGCTACATGTGCATTTGACATTTCCGCAAAAGAAGTGCTGACTGTTCATAATTCCAAGAGGTGAATGGGAACACTCATCTGAAGATAAGATTCTGAAAAAATGCTACCTATTCTGAAAACTGAGGCCCCTCACACCTCTCACACTACTTGCTATTTTTGATAATTTCAACTGGTTTCTTTACAGAAATTCTTTGGTTTTGTATGTGTATATTTATCATGTTACATTTGACATTGACTGTGAAGTAAAAAACACCACTGGACTCAGACGCAAACCTAACTTTCAAAGTCAGTGAGGTACCTAAACAACTCATTTCAAATTTACCAGCTATGGAATGGGAAAGTCCATCTTATTTCTATAAGAGTTTGAACAACATCATGTACATAGCACTACACAATACTTATTTCTCAGAAGATCTGTGCAGACTCAAGAGAGCAACTTACACAGTGAAAGGACAGTGGTGCTTACCTTACATAAGAGATGCATTCTATTGTGCAAAACCCACCAAAGAAGCTATGAAGGTATACAATGACCAGAGAAAAGCCTATTATCAACACAGCTGTCTTTCCCAGTCTGATGCCTAGATGCCTGATCTCCTCCTAGGCTAAGGATACAGAAACTACCTATCTATGAATCTACGAGTTTTTGAAAGGACCTGATTTGCCTGTTTGGAAAATCATCACAGCACGCTAGAATTGCAGGTTCAAACTTCTCAGGATAAAAACTTGTTTCTAATTTCACAGGCATGCAGGCAATTTCAGTAAGCCAAACTATCAGAAGATTTTAAAAGTAAAGTGATCTGAGCACTGAATACTAATGTTTCATTCTGATTTTCAGTTTTAAAAAGCCTTGAGGTAAATGTACAAAATTGTGTAGGAAACAGATTTTCAGCTGAACTTGTCTCTCTGTTGCTTTAGCATCTCAGTATTCAGAGTACCTTTTCTTAGGTACCCTATCCCAGGTGTCTAACTCTCACACACTAATCTGGTCATTAAGTTCCAGGAGTGCAATTTAAAATGCTAGGTACAAATACTGTTAAAATTGTTAAATGATGAAATGGTGAGACAGTGTGCACCATAGTGCACTGTTCCCTTTTTTTGTTTCTAACCCATTAATAAATTGTGAGCAGGCACCATCTACCCCACAAATTTTTCATGTAACAATAGCATAGAATTGCATAATTAAAAACCATGATAAGGCAAATAGTCACAGAAAAATACTGGGCATGGATATGAACTATGAATTTTAGAAGTTCTTTAGTGTTTAACTAATAATAATTTAAATGATTACAGTTAACAGATTTGAATGAACTGGAGCTATAACATCAATAAAAAAGAATGGATTCATACTATTTGACCAGTACACAGTTCCTGAATGAATCAGTGTGTGAATACAATTTTTAAAATAATCTCTCATTCAGCTGAGGAACTACCCTACCAGAGCTCTTTATTTTCTAAAAAAATAGTATACATTTTTGTAGTCAATGTAAAAGGATTGTTTTTTCTTTTAGCAGTATACTCTGTAAAGATGGAAGAGATTTTAGCATGGTCCCACTCTTGTGCACTGCACAGCAGCAGCCAGGGCAGAAGGTGGATTTATGTAAGGGACTCCTAAAGGTCAGATACAGAAATACTTTTAAAATTATGCAACATCCCGAGTTGAAAGGGATCCACAAGGATCATTGAGTACAAAGCCTGACTGCATTTCCTATTACTTATATTTGTATCTTTCTAGAAATAAATTTACCTAATAAAGCAGTTTCATGTAATTTCCAACATTCACTTCATTAATATAATCACTTATCTTGAAAAAAAAATTCTGTGGCTTATATGTTACCTGTTTTACAAATGCAACTTTTTTTCAATCAGATACATTTCAAGACATACATTCTTCCTTAGAAATACACAGATTTGATTTATAACAACTTGTGCAAGCTTTCACCATCTACCTTCCCCTAAATAGCCTACTGAATTTAAAGGTTATTTTTTTTAAATCTTCCCACTGTTTGAAATAGTGCAATTCTTTGTTTATTACAAGAACTTTCAGTCCTCTGAAAGAGGTCCCAGTTACTCTCTGCTTATCCTTGTCTTCTGAATTCTGGTTGTTTGGTTTGATGCTTTGTTTTGTACTTTATTCATGGTGAACCATACTTATGGAGATATGCAAGTATTTAGCATAAACTTCCCAGCAAAGCTCAAGCTACTAAATACCACAGAAATGCTGGTACAGCTTTATAATAATTAATATTAGAAATAAGGAAATAATTGATTAGGCTCCCGGGTATCCAGGCCACCATTACAATACCAGGACAGAAAAAGAATACTAGGATAGAAAAAAGTAGCTGAATTCTGTGTTCCTTTACAATTCACAAAAGTTGAATATTTTTAAAAAAAACCTAAAACACAGCCCTGCCATCTTCAAAGGGGCAAAATTACTTTGGAGATTCATACTGTAATTTTCATGAGAAATCAATAGATTTTCCAAAATCCCCATGAGACACCAGTATAAACTATCACTGATAATACCATGTTAGTATAATGCAGCATTTTGGTAGATCTGTATGCACAAGCTTTACATCTTCCAGTCCCTTCCTCCAAGCAAACATCTTACTGTAACTGCAGTACACTAAAGATTTCATACTGCTCTTTTTTACTGTTCCTTTCTTTCAGCTACATTTATTAATAACTTACTGTGTTGCAGTAAAACAAATCCCTCCAAAAACAGTCATTAAGTATGGTAAAAATACTTTAGTNTATGAATGTAAACCCAAAAATGGAGTCAAGCTCATATATATGGCAATTCTAATGAAGCAACTATATGCTTGGAGAAAAGGAACATGGGAACATGTATATATTAAAGGACAGTACCAATTTCCTTGATCCTGTGGTTTGTGAGCTATACTGTATGTATAACAATCATAACTTATCCACAAGCAAAACCTTACCCATGTATTAGTCTAGCTCTGAAACAACCTCTTTTGCACTGAAAAGCTGTTTCAGCTTCAATCCTATTCCATTACCTGTCCAAGAAAGCTTTGAACTGAGGAAAGACACTGTTGAATGAACTCCAGACGGTCAGGTATAAAGACTGTCATGTGATTTTATACAGCACAAGCTCAGAATAAGTTATTTTATGAAAAACCTCCCCCAAAACCTCAAAACCTACTCTTGAGGAATACACAATAAAAACAAGTAGGAGTATTTGGGTAAAATAATTTAGTCTGGAGATACATTTCAATTTGTCTTTATAGCACATGCGAATTTTGGATTACTGAAATAATGTGGAAGATAGCTGTTAGTTGCAATATTGGTTGAAAGCCAATGAAAACTGAGCACCTCTCCTCTTGCCAAGAGGAAAATAAGTAAGGAAATCAGGCCTGTCACATAATTTAAATGATCAACATAAAAATGTTAACACTCACATTTACAAGTAAAAAAATGGCCAACATTTCTAGATTTAAGGAGACCTATTTCAAGTTGTTGAATGGTCTCTACAAAATCGAGTTTGACTTCTGCTTCAATGCCATTTTATCCTAAGCATCCCTGTCAGAGTCTGTTTTCCCACTAACTTGCACAGAGAATTCTAAAAGTTCTTGATGCTTGGCAGAGACTTTGTACACAGCACTCCTTTTTTCCATGCTGGTCTTGCCTATGGCTCTGAAGAATTAGACTGACACGCACCCCTTGTGGAAGGAACCTTTGGTTACCTTATTCCAGTCATACTACAGTTTTTCCATCAGTTACTTGAAACTTTGAAACTCAAAAACACAGAAACACAAACAGCTAAGAGTTTTACAAGTGAACTCCTGCAAGGCAGATGATGTCCAAACCATTCAGTGGAATATATTCTTCATTGTTTCTCAAAGACTTATGTGACTTTACATGTAACATGCAGAAACACACACAGTACAGTAAGATACAAATTTTTCCTGTATTGAACATAATATAAGAATAACCTGCTGAGCTTAGGGTTTGGGTTGCAATTTCTGAGAAAGAATACCAATGTTCCATTCCTATTTCAAAAAATATTGAAGTGTTTTCTTCCAAGGGGAATGGGATCCATAGAAAGAGTGGTACTGAGTAATTCAATGGCTGTACAATATGCTCAAAAAACCAAGTAAACCAAGGTAAAAATCCTGCTTCAAATAATTCAGAAAGGGATTTAAATTCAGATTTCACAGATACCACCTGAGTAACCTAATAATTGTAATATAAAGGAGGGAAGAGGAAAATACAATGTCCATGTGATAATCCATACCTATTTTGTCTTGAATCAGCTCTTACTTCCAAGTATTTTGTTTAAAAAATGAAATGATAGACATAAAATGTTATGTTAACAGTTTGATTCAAACATAATGTATTTTTCTAGTAGAGCCTTGAAATATTGTACTGATCAAAATAATGTTGTGTGGCCATGAAATTGAAGAGGTGACAAAAAGAAAAAGACAAAACATACCTGAACAATACTCTTCCTTGTCACATTTGAGCCATTTAGGGGAAATTTTCTAAATTATTCTGTTCAAAGTAGGTACCAGAAATAGAAAATTTCAATACAATGAGTTAACAGTTTGAAAAAATGTTAAGCACCTTGAGACTAATGTCATTTGGTGAAAAGCTGCAAGCAGTTTTAGCTAAAGACCATGCCACCAGCTCCACCTTAAAGATTTGATTTATGCATGCAATAAAACCAAGAAAGGATGGGGAGACAAAACTTTTTTTGTGAATGAAGTTAGCAATATTAAATTCTTCAAAACGGAACATACTTGTGAACATAAAAGTTAATGTAGTGGTTTGGATGCAACTATTGCACAAAATAAACTCTACTGCTCTCAATACCTTACACAAAAATAATTTTGGAAAACGGTAGAAGCCACTAAAACCCTTGGCTTACCGATTAATCTGTACAAATATTTAGAAATGTAAAGCAGGGAACACAACAAATCTACTGGTAAAGGTTTACATAGAACTTTATTGCCCTGTAGAAAAGTAAAGAATTTTAGGAATCTTTATAATCCTGTTGGGCCTGTAAAAACAGAAACAAAGAGAGGTCAAAGGATCTCAATGGATGGCTACATTGCAAAGCATGTGCACAGAGAAACACTTTAATTTCAGAAATTACTTTGGACAACAGGTAATATCAAGACTACTGAAGTCTATTGATTTCAATAAGAGTATTCTAAATCATTATAAATTATAAATTTTATTAGCAAGAGTATTAGAAATACTATTTCACAGGACAGGAAGTCACAATGCACATGCACACCATCCATCAGCACAATCCAAGTCTTAAACTTCCAAAACTCAGGTCTTAAAACAAGGTCAGTAGCTTTCTTGATTATTTTTCTAATCAGTCTCCAAAGCATGCAATTTCAAGAAAGCAAGTCCAAATGTCTGAAGTTATAAATATTTACATTTTGAAACTATTCATCAGAGGAAAGAAGCTGAGCAGCCCCTAGTGGTAGCAGAAAAATACCTTCTGGAGAAAAAGCAAAAATTTTTACAGGTATTTTCAAAAATACATTAATTTGTAAACACAAACTCCTATATTATATGCAGTGTCCAAAGTTGATGAAAACACTTAGAAAAAACTAAAAGCAAAATATTATGCATGACTCATAGCTGTATTTTCCTAGAATTCAATTAGGAAGTGATAATTCTGTTTGATAAAACACTCCAACACAGAAGTCTTAAAATACATTCAGAAGAATATTTTAATATATTTTTCTCAAGAGAACATGTTTTGTTTTATAATTCTAAGACATCCTACAGTAACTACTGCCAAATTCAGCATTATCATTTAGGGAGGAATTTGCAAACTCTGTACCAGTGAAATGCAAATGTGATATTATTAAAAAAAAGCCTAGACTTTTTTGTATTCTTGAAATGTGGTTATCTAGAATTAAGTTTTATCAGCTGTCCTCTATAAATTGTCATTTTCTCTTCCTTCTTTTATGCTTAAAAATAATAAAGAACATTGCCAGTACAAACTTTAATTTCTCTCCATTCAACATTTTTGAACATCACTCCAGCTGAGTGAGATTTTCTGTTAGCCATCAGCTGCTCAAGATTTCCATGCATAAGCATCAGAACAAAATAATTACAAAGGCAGAGATGAATGCTCCTTGAAACATCAATATCAAACCATATCTGAACACTCTAAAGTCTTTCACAAGTTATCCATACACTTGTATTAAAAGGAAAAGCCCTTGCTCTATGGCCACCAATGATGCCATGCCTCCAGCCACGACCAAAATAGAGGGATGGGCCTTGTGGAGTCCAGGTCATTTCAGATACTACGACTCTGGATACCAATAGATATTTTAGAAATAAAAGAATAAGCCCCAAAGTATGCCATCTTTTTTCTAGAAAATGTAACGTTGAAGACAGTATTTCCAAAATCAAAGACAACACTGAGACATAAAATCACACTTTAAGGTGCACAATTAAAAATCATTTCAAAGCTTAGTTTCTGATTTTCACTGTTTCTATGGTGACTTTTCAAACTGATCTTTGGTCTAAAAATTAGTTTAGGCAGAAGAAGCTCATTGCTAGAACACCTGCAGCTATTCCAAAGATGACAAAAAAGGATCTCAAGAGACTTGAAGTCAATCTCTAACATATCACCACACACTGAGAAAAAAACAACCAAACAAAAAAACTCCTCAACATTTGACATGCCATCATTATACTGCTATAGCATTTTCTGCTGAGCTGTCACAATCAGCAGAGTAGAAACGTGGGTGTACACTGAAAACCATCAGTTTAAGTTCAGAGGTAGTACAAGACTCCTGTGATTGACTAATGGCTACCAAAGTCAGAGACAAGAAGTCTGACATACAAATCTTATATTAACAGGAAATAAAGGACAATATAACAGGCATCTTGGATGGATTTGTGAAAATATTCTTATATTTTTAAAGATCTCTGACTTCTTTCTGGAAAATATGTATAATTTTACTAAAAATAATCTATAGATAAGTCATTGTACCATGTTATCTAATAGATAAAGACAGCTGAGCAGAACTCTCATTTGTATCACAGTCAAGAAACTTTCTGTCACATTTAAAAGCATCTTGCAATGAATCACATGAAAATGAAAATATCATACCTCCAAATTGTTGAGATGCTGTTTTTCAAGGAGCTGTTGTATTTCTTTCAGATTTTTCTGGAAGAGAAGTTGTTGACTATCCATGTCTCTTCTATTGCTCTCCTGTATTGTTTCATCACTGCCAAACATTGCTGATTTCTGCTTCTGATGGAAAGAATCACTTCTACATGCTGATGAGGATGAAGAGTCATCCGCGGTTCTTGATACAAACAAGCAAATGATTACTTGGTCATATTTTTATGCATCAATTGTTCATCTTTAAATATGTTTCTTATCAAAAGTATACACCATCGGTAAATGATGAAAAGCCTGACAAATGCTGTTAGTACTATCTGAAAGTGTCCAACACTTTCAATTTTAAAACTTCTAT
>VXBU01006149.1:226305-260483 GCA_013400315.1 Bombycilla garrulus
GGCTTAATTGCAGTGACCTAAGGAGAGCCTAAAATGGAATTTAGTATTTCTCATGAAATGGCTGACAGCAAAAAGGAAGAACAAATTCACATATTTATTTATTGAACTCAGAAAACTGCATGCACTTTTCTTTGGAATGGCAGATATTCTCCCTATCCCAAAACATTTTAATTATTGTGAACCAGACTGACTGATACAAGGCTCCCAAAAATNCTCCTCAACATTTGACATGCCATCATTATACTGCTATAGCATTTTCTGCTGAGCTGTCACAATCAGCAGAGTAGAAACGTGGGTGTACACTGAAAACCATCAGTTTAAGTTCAGAGGTAGTACAAGACTCCTGTGATTGACTAATGGCTACCAAAGTCAGAGACAAGAAGTCTGACATACAAATCTTATATTAACAGGAAATAAAGGACAATATAACAGGCATCTTGGATGGATTTGTGAAAACATTCTTATATTTTTAAAGATCTCTGACTTCTTTCTGGAAAATATGTATAATTTTACTAAAAATAATCTATAGATAAGTCATTGTACCATGTTATCTAATAGATAAAGACAGCTGAGCAGAACTCTCATTTGTATCACAGTCAAGAAACTTTCTGTCACATTTAAAAGCATCTTGCAATGAATCACATGAAAATGAAAATATCATACCTCCAAATTGTTGAGATGCTGTTTTTCAAGGAGCTGTTGTATTTCTTTCAGATTTTTCTGGAAGAGAAGTTGTTGACTATCCATGTCTCTTCTATTGCTCTCCTGTATTGTTTCATCACTGCCAAACATTGCTGATTTCTGCTTCTGATGGAAAGAATCACTTCTACATGCTGATGAGGATGAAGAGTCATCCGCGGTTCTTGATACAAACAAGCAAATGATTACTTGGTCATATTTTTATGCATCAATTGTTCATCTTTAAATATGTTTCTTATCAAAAGTATACACCATCGGTAAATGATGAAAAGCCTGACAAATGCTGTTAGTACTATCTGAAAGTGTCCAACACTTTCAATTTTAAAACTTCTATTGTCTTATTTATAAATAGAATTTTATGATTGGGTTGTTGGGTAATTGCCTCAGGCTGCATTAATATGGAAAATGTCAGCCAACAGTTTGGTGATTTACAGAAATAGAACACAGAGGGTTGTTTGTTTGTTGTGATTTTTTTTTTTAAAGAAAGAAACTAACAGGAAATTGGGCTTTATTTTTCCTTAAAGTTGGCTTATGCAGAGCATAACTATATTGATGCTGTCAGGTATGTCCTTTCTTCAAAGAGCAAGAATCTAGTATCCAGAGAGCCTAAATCTACCAATGATGTGTAATGTCAGTATTGTGGTGTATTAAAGAATTGGTATTTGCTGCCTGACAAAAAAAAAATCTTTAGAGTAGCTAGTGTAGTTGGGCCCTGTGACCAGCTCTTAGCTGAAGATATATGTCTCACATATGTACAGAAATTCAATAACTTCTTTCCTTAACTTCTATCCATTTCTTAAGCTTAAGGTCTTTCTTCTGAGCCTTCTCTTCCTGCACCTAAAATTATTCCTTTTCATTTTAGTGGATCTGTTTCAAGTGCGTAAATAAACTACTAAGACCTTTTTCTTTTGTATTTATCACAACACTTATAATTTTAGGGCAATGGAAAATGGAAACAGTCAAACCATTAAGATTATTGTTCTTTTTTTCAGGAGATTTATACAGGACACAAAAAACGTTGGCTTAATTGCAGTGACCTAAGGAGAGCCTAAATGGAATTTAGTATTTCTCATGAAATGGCTGACAGCAAAAAGGAAGAACAAATTCACATATTTATTTATTGAACTCAGAAAACTGCATGCTCTTTTCTTTGGAATGGCAGATATTCTCCCTATCCCAAAACATTTTAATTATTGTGAACCAGACTGACTGATACAAGGCTCCCAAAAATATCTGGTTTGTTGGTTTTTTTGGACACACACACCCTTCTTTATATTTATCTGAGTACTTAGACCATTCATATTTATAAAAATTTCTACATGCTTGGACCCCTTATATTTATAAAAGTTTCAACATTCTGACTTTTCCATAGACCATTTTTGATTTGTCATATTAAAGTTTATATGCCAAGACTGAACTTCATCAAACCCAGCAATTTTAAACACCAACAGGGAAATACATCTTGTAAAATGACCAGCATGCCATTTACATACCTAATGTACAAACATCCCAGCTTCTGTTGGCTAACGAGTTCTCCAAAATCTTTGTTTTGTCATACAATAACTAAATCCTACTAGAAGTACAATGGCTCTACTGCAGCATGGAATACACTTCTTAGGTGTTTAAGGACTTTCGCTTTCTCCAAGAGGAGTTAATGTATCTCCATTTCTTAATTAATCTTTTTATGCCTTTTAAAACACAGACATTATGAATCCTAGAATCTTTTAAAATTCACAGATACTCAGTAGGGTCTGAAGCTATATTTATCTTGCATACTTAATGCAGAATTAATTTCTTCCTTTGAGAGTGGACTGTTGATGAATGCTATGCATTCTCTTTCTGAGGAAGCATAAATTCTAAAGATGACACAAGACTTTTGGCTTCAGTATTCATATAATTGTAAGAAGCAAAAGAAATACAGAAAGGTATCTACTACTTCATATGAGTTAGTTACTACCCGTCCCAATATTTCCAATTAAAGGGATTACAAAAGATGTTTAAAGCTTTACATCTCAGAACTGGTGAGTTTTGAAGAACCTTCACTGTTTAGAACCTTCTCAAAATGCTCTTCTGTTTTATCTGTAGTGGCTGTCTTGTTACCTTCCAATAGGTCACAGTGGACTCAACTTTTAAACCTTTTTGATGTTGGGATCACTTATTTTCATTTTTTTTGCTCTGAGCAATTTCTAATTTCAAACTTACAGAAATATAATTAACTTCTAGATTCTTAGCTCTCTCTCAAATTTGGTTACTAGGAGAAAACAAACTATAAAAGAGTATGAACATATAAATTTAATTTCCTTAGGAAATCAGGTTAAGAAAATGAAAACTGGAAAAAGAACACACTGTCATTATTAAAGGATAGTGAATTTTTTAAAATTATACAAATAAAAATGGAGTGACAGCATTGTAAGAAATGGTAAGTGGTTTGCACGAGTCCTGAGATACCAATGTGTTGCACAAGAAGCAGTTTGAAAAAAGATGAAAAAAATAAAAAGACACTGAGATGCTGTCCTTAATCAAGCCTATGAGTGAAATGAGACAAATGATCAGGAAACCTGAGACAGGACTCAGAAACCTCTACAATTTTTGCCATAAATTAAACTTAGATATAACAGGTAGATTTCTTGTTTGTTTCTTTGTTTTTGTTGCTGCAATCTTCCTGTGAATGTTGACTAGAAAGCAGCATGAGTGTTAAGTTCTATGAGTTACAAAATACTTTCTCAACTGACCAGTTGATCACCTGAAAATGTGTTAATCAGCAGAGATATGTAAACAAGTTGAGTATTAAAGTCACAATGAAGAACATACTGAAGCCCAAAAGTAGGGAGACCCCTTTCAGACAGAATTTATCTCTATTTTGAACATCTGCACAATTTCTATTATGCAGAAAATAACTGAAATACAGAAAGGAATGATGAAAAAAGCAACAACAAAAATAACACCCTGGGCTGAAATATTAAAGAAATGAGAGGTTAGGAAAGGGATAATCAGGAACTAGTATGAAATACAGCACATAAATAAACTACGTATGAAGGAACATTCTGTTATAAGTCAAGGTACCTTAGAAACAGTGCTTGGGTAGAATGAAAAGTATGCAAATAAAATTTGATGGGACATAAAACAAAATTACAGGTCAAATTGTTACCAAGACAGTCTTGATTCATGTAGAGAACGAGAAATATAAAGCAATGACAGCTGGAAAGAAGATCCTTGGGTGAACATATAAATTAGAGTATCCTTGAACGTCAAAAGGAAAAAAATCTGGATAAGAAATCACCTAGACAGAGTAATTCCGAGTACAGCAAATGGTTTGATAACCATGGCAATCTGAGTTGGGCTATAACTGACTGGAGACTGGGTTAGTCTTGACTATTCCCAGAATTCCACTGAGGGGAAAAGGTTTGTATCATCTCCTCTGCTGTCTTACCAACTGGACACAAACAACTCAAGGAAATTGCATAATGTTTCATTGGAAAAGTTAGCAGAAATGCTTTCTTTGCCACGAGAGAAATGACCTACAATTTCTTAAAGGTAATTGTTAGCTGTTTATGAATACAGTAAGAAACTTACTTCCTTTGATCATCCAAGTAAACAGGAATGCTTACCTGAAGTTGATTTTATTTATGTTTGGCAAGCACCGTCCTGGTGTTAAAACTGATCCTTTTATTTGTTCAAGAGCTTCTTCTAACTGAAAAGCTGTTTTTTTCTGGATTGGAGGGATCAGAGCTAAAAACATACAATGGGGAAAAAGTTTTTAAAATTGGAATATTTTTCCATAAATTGTTTGGTTAACTTGCTAAAGTTTGGAAGCCTAAATCCAGACAGTTACAATAAACACAGCAGTTTAGCATTATTAGACATGCAAGAACACCTTGAGTTCCTCTGAAGCAAAATCCCACTCTACATGTTTACAGTCACACATGTATTCAACAGTTTTGCTGTTTGCTTTTAAACTGCAGTGTTGAAAAAAATACAAGGTTAAAAAAATCTAACTTTGTTTCAACATTATGACTATTCCACTCATGCACTAAACCAAAGTTATGGCTTGCAGATATTTTACAGAGGCCAAATTGTAACTTAATAATTGAACCAGTGGGGAAAGAAGGATTCCAGACAGGCACAATGTATTGCCAGTGAGTGGAAGCAGGGTAGAGAGTAGCAGAGGCAGAATTTCTATAAAGGAAAACCAAGAGAAAAAATTGTGATTCCTTCTATTGCTACACAGTCTGGGCTGTCAGTAGAGCTATGAAGAAGCCCTAAACCAGTACTGCTCTATTTTGTTATTTTAATCTGACATTTGATCTTGAAGTCAGAGACATTACCTCACAGCTGGCACAACTGCAGTTGGGAGAGTAAATCTGTTAAAGAATACCTAAGTAATAGACCATATCTTAAGCATTTGAACACTGGAAAGTTGACGGGAAATCAGACTTGGCCAATGCTGTTATAAACTCTTGCCAATCTGTTCTGATTCCAAGAAAGCAGGAACTGAGCTGAAATGATCATTGCTTCCCAGCAAGAGAACAGCTTAGAAAGCGGACTAATTCAGAAAGGAAAAAAAAAGTTGTGTATCATATTATTATATGCTAGGACTGCATTTACTTAATGATAAACAAAATGCACATTTTTGAATATTTTCTATGCAAAGGTTCAAAGAGGGGATCATTATGCTATTCTAGTAACTGTCAGTGGCCTTGTAACACCTCTCACCCAGCTGTGAAAGCACAGTACTGCAACAAATAAGCACACTGCAGCCAAAAATGTTGGGAAAACCCAGGAAGCCACATTACCTCAAGGAGGCCATGTACTTACTGTGACTGGAATACAGTGAAATATCTCATAATACAGTTTTTAGAAAAAAAAAAAAATCTGGTTTTATTTCCCCTACCCAATTGTCATATGTATCAGATCTGAGCTTCTTGTCACTTGTTCTGTTTTGTGAATTAAATTACTTTAAGTGAAGTTAATTGTTCTGTTTACAAATGGAAAAGACTAATGGCCTCTAGAGGTCCCTTCCAACCTTAACTATTCTCTCATTCTGTGAATATAAAAACACTTGTATTGTAAATAATGGTTAATTTTTAATTGACAAACCTGTTTGTTTCTGCCGAGAAAAGGACTGATGAGCATGTTGGAACTTAGCAGTTGCCTCCTGAAATTTAATTTTCCTCTGCTGCAGAACTTGTTCTCTAAATCTTTGTTCTTTTGCTTCTTCTTCCTTCTGTCTTTCTTCAAAGGCTCTGTATTTAAGAAGCAAAAGTAGATCATTCCTATGTTTACGAATTATAGTTACTGAAATGTTAGTAACTTGCTTGCTCACCAACTTGCCATTTTAGTACAACAGCTTGCTTGTCCATAAATTAAATGCTATTAACTTCACCACATCTGGATTTTGAGAGTTTGTCAGAATGTAAATGGGACAGTTGGTGGTGAAGAAGTCACAACATATTTTTATTTCTTAGCCTCAACCAGGGATTTGGTTATTTTTTATATGTGAATCAGCATGCAGACTCAACCAGTTCTTGTCACCAATGTGACTTTTACAACAGCCTTTGCAGTACCACATAAGGATATCACAGTGAGCAGATCAGTAGGAAGGTTAACTGCAAATGCTCTGTGTGTGCTTTCCACAAGCTGTTGAGGAAATAATAACAGTTTAAAAGTTGTTATTTAGAAATAACACAAAGGAACTACAGCTTTTATCTATAAATATGCAAGAGTAAGTATCAAGTTGTAGTTGTTAAGAAGCTTCCTGAAAGACAATCAGATTAGATTTTTTTTAATCAAAGTGGGATAAAACAGTAACATGAAACTATAATTGACATAATCTGTTATTCTTAAAAATATGGCAAATGTGTCCTCTCACTGGGTGTAAAGCAAAGCAGACTCTAGTCAAAAACAACCACCATCACAAAAGTTTCCTTCAGTAGGCATAAGCTTCATGAAGCAATGCGAAATCTTTTCTCCTGCTGACAGAACCATCAACTTTTACTGACAAACTAGCTCCTGAGTGAAATATACACAGAATATTTATTGGCACAATGCCTATGTAAGCAAGTCATATTTCATGGTTTTAAACTAAAAGAGGGTAGTTTCAGACTAGATATAAGGAAGAATTTTTTTACAGTGAGGGTGGTGAAACACTGGAGCAGGTCACTCAGACAGGTTGTAGATGCCCCATCCCTGGAAACGTTCTATTTTAAAAGCAGTAATGCTATAAAACTATGCTATAAGTTTCACATGAAACTTCCAAAGCCTGCCATGCAAAGACCACTACAGCTGGGAGCTTCCCATCTGTGTATTAGTAATGTGATTTAACAGGTCACTAGTACACTAAGTAGGGTCCCCCTCTAGCCAGCATTAGTGGGAAAAAATGTTAACCATATGTTCTTTGCTTCTCTCATCACAATAAGATACCTTCCCTTAACTCTAATCCCTAGAAATTGCTTCATCATTCTTCTTGGTTAATAGAGAAAAGCTGCTGCTTCACAGAGCTACTCCTTAACTCAAGCTATTTTAATTATTCTTCCCTTTGCTTTTCAGGGAAAAAGTTCAAACTGAAATATTCAACTTGACCCTCTCTAGTATTCCTTCAAAGTGATGATTGATGTCTTGTGAAAACAAACACAAAAATAAATTGTAATAGGTACTTTTTATTTTAGAGAGCTTAAAGGCTGTAATTGCACAATAGTAAAAAAATAGAAGAACTGCCAACTAATTCCCAATTACACATTTATACAGGAATATCCACTAATCCACTTGGAAGCCAAAGTGTAGCAGAGAGAGAGACAAAGAACTTTCACAATTTTGAAAATTCATATATACATAGCTGTCAAAACATGTCAGAACTAAAAAGAACTAGAGTTCATTGTCCACTTTCAGTATTCTTGAATTTCACTCACCTTAAAATCTAATACAGAAATCTGCAATTTTTTTTCATGATGGAAAGAAAATCACGAGAGAGCAAACAGACTTGCTTATCTTTGTAAGTACTTTAAACACATTCTTCTTGATGCCCTTTAATATCTCTAGAAGCTGATCAAGAAGGCCTTTAGTTGAACTGCAGTGTTAAATTCAGACATGTGGGAAATTCTACAACTTTACACCTGCAGTAATTCAATCGTACAATTCTGTCAGAGTATTTATTTTTTTTAAATTATTTTGAATATGAATAAGCTGCACTCTTCCACATTCCTAATAACAAGTATTAAAAAGAGGACTGTTTTTCCATATAGCTGGGAATGAGCAAGTCCAAATGCTGATGCAAGAGGTCTTTTTCAGCACAGCTCATCATGATCACTATTTAGTTTGGATTAAGAAAAGAAGGAGAATAAAGGATCTTATTTTAATGTAAGGAAATGCATTAAAGTTATTCGGTGAAGCCTTATTAACTTCTTGACCTTGCAGAATGTAAATTGTAACACCGAGGTGCATTATGTAAAAGAAATAATTTTAAAAATGCTCATTTACATCTTACAGAAAAACAGTTAAAGCAAATGTTTGTTCATGCACTCTCCTTAAGCCACCAGCTTAGGTTCCTATCACAGATGTAACATTGGCTAAAGAGTATGGCTTTAAGATGGATAGTTAGCAGAAGAATTTCCTGACTGGTGTTTTTTTAACCCAGTTTTTCTGTCTACTATAAACAGCCCAATGGTGCAGCAATTTTTGAAATGGCTGCCAAAATATTTATGGAGAATTTGGAATACGAAACTTAAAATACTTAGCTGTCTCACATATACAGACATTATATGGAAGGCATTTTTATATTAAAAACAGTATGACTAGATGGTGGAACTATTTCCTAGTTAATTTTATTAAATTATCTTCATATTGAAGTGATAGATGCTACATTCCCAGGTGGACTAAATGTTTACTACTGCCTTGGATGAAAATGATTATTAATAAAGGAATATATACGGTGTATATGGAATGCTATGAAATGAACCTTTGGATACCATATCATGTTGCAAACCAGTGCACAGTAATTTTAAAAATGAGGTAGGGAGATATTTGTATGCTCAATGACTACAGTAAGACCAAGAAAAGGCTAGAATGCAGTGTCACACTCAAAATTCCCTTCATGGGCAAACAGGAAGCAATCTTACGTCCTTAAAAAGATCCGTGGACACTGCCCAAAAATCAACTTTTTTATCTGAGACACTTACCAAGACCAGGAACACATGTTAAATCTATTCCTTCATCTTCTTTGATTATTGTATGCTGAATACAAAAAGACAGCCTGAAATTGCTGCAAGAGCTTCAGAGGGACCAACCCTTACAATAGAGTATGGGCTCACAGAGGCCTGTCCTGCAATATGCCCCAAAGGTCCACAGGAGGGCTGCCTGCACTATGTACTAGCTGTCACATGTTGTGTTCATAGGAAAACCCAAGCATTCTTTATATAGTCAAGCATTTTTTCTGTTAGCATAATTCAAATCTTAAGAGTCCAACTATTATTAATCCAGAATTGTTACTGAAAAATAATACTACTGTTAAAATATTTCTATATAGAAGAAGACTCAATAATAGTGATAAACCAGTTTGAACTGTTATTCACACATTGAGTTTCTATCCCTTTTCCTGACGCTCATTCTTGTATTACTCTTTAGCATCCCAAGGCTTGTAGTTCCATTCTGGTTGTGCTGCAGTGTTAGGGTGAACTGGCAGCACCTGGAGTCCCTTCAGCAGGACCAACAGAATCTTCATGTAAATGCTTTCCTCTCCCTCACCTTAGGATCCACTTGGAGTCATTTTTATATTTGCTAACACACTTTTACACCTCTGCTCTATCATTGTCAATCTGTAGCTCCACAGTACCTCCAAATATTCCATCCATGGTGCCTTCTATGTATGTTACATACTATTCTTGTCTTCTCTTTGTTACCTGTAAATCCAGGTTTGTCAGATCTACTTCTGCATTTCTTTAGCTGACTAGTGAGCACAGCTATGGGGTCTCCAGTGCCAAGCCTGTGTGCCACCTCTTACCATCCCCTGCCTGTACTCCATGCCAGATCCTCCACCTCCAATTTTCAAGGTCTCTGCATAGAATAACTGCTTCGTGCCGCTATCTATATAAACTATGGTCATACAATAAAAAGATAAGCAAAAGCAAAAATTAGCCACAGACACCTGGTCTTTTAGAGAAACTGCTGTTACAGCTAAACCAAGCAAAACAAAGCTGCTGTCAGGTCAAGAAAAGTTCAATCAGAGCAAGCTTGGCAAGCATCTGTTCCAAGGCCTTGCAAATTCAGCACAATCCTGTGGCCTATTATGAGAAATGGCAATACTGCATTTTAAGTCCACATGGTTACAGTAATCACCTACTTTTCACAGTTCCATCCTATGTAGAAATAAATACAAAATTCTTAAGATGCTGCCCTCTCTTTTTACCAAGTGCTGACAATGTTCTCATATTTCTGGCTGCAGACTGACTTTCATTCTCTATCCACAAAACCGATAAATGATTTAAGGAGTTTTTATTAACTAATCAATGTTAATCAGCCAGTAGGTGGAGCACAAAGCTTGTGCATATGTTGAAAAGAAAGTATTACGGAAAGAACAATAGACTGGGAAGAGATTAGAAACTGATACAAGTTTCCTTCCCCAGTTTCAACAGATGGATTAGCTATTTCAAGGTAATTCAAACTGTTGTACCAAGATAACTGACTGTAAGTTTTCTTTTAAAATGCACATAGATAATTGCATTTCCAGAATGAACCAGCTACTTGCACACAGTAATATCACAGTAAAATGGGACACACATTTTCCACTGAGCAGTAACAGCATGAAGTCTATAGACCCGAGCAAAACTGACAGCTGGTATTTAGAAAGCAGTGTGTTACAGAAACATAAAATATGATATCCTATTCATTTGCATCAAGTATGTACTTAGTCAGTAGCTCTTATTTCCATAATACTGTTATTTAAACAAAGTATCTGCCAGCTACTGCCCCAGAGAATATTTGATTCTTAATCTGATCTTGAAATTGCAACTTCATGTGTCAGTAAGACAATAAAGAAATTACTTTCTTGATACTTAGGCAACTTGTATAAACTGTAAGCTAGGGTTTTTTGCTGTGTTGAAGTACTGTTGTTATCACAAAGCTAAGGAGCTTGGTCAGTACAAGAGATGTAAAAATAACCAGATGACATCGGGGGATTGACAAAGATCTGTGATTTTAAGTTACTGAGACTTTTATTTCTGAAACTATCCTTGCTCTTTCTGAGCAAGTGATGTTTTTGTCTTTTACCACTAAACCAATTAACTGAATACAGCTTGTAAAAAATGAGTATTTTTAATGGTGAAGGTGCTGCATTTTAGAAGTATTGACAACAAATCAACAGTAGACTGCCAGGGAAAATTTCATTACAAGTACATACAAAAAAGGCTGAAAACAGAAGACCTCAACTTGCAAGAACCTTGCATATGCATATGCAGTTCTCATTAGCTCAAAAAGTGCTTTTGTACAACCTTGTTTAAAGGAGGCCTGCCGGTGGTTCCTGGAAAAAAAACCAAAACCAACAAAACACAAAGAAAAACCCACAGAAAAGTTTTCCTCCACAAAACAGTATGAAGAGAATGAACCTAAATGACACAAGATTAAGGAGAGAACAGAAACTCTCCTGTACCTTCACTAGTGCTCCTTCCTAAAAGGAATTTACTGCTTTTACTTTTTTAGTAGAATTGACACTAAATTTGGTTAAGCTGGATTAACTTCATAAAATTCTACAAAGAAATGACAGTCCTGTAGATGAGAGGAGAGCAGTAGATATTGTTTATTTGGACTTTACTAAGGCTGCTGGTACTGTCTCCCCTATGATCCTCACAAATGAGATGCTGCTGTACAGGCTGAATTAGCAGAGAGTGAGGTGGAATGTGAACGGTCTGAGGGGTCAGGCCCAGAGGGTGGTGTTTAGTGACACAAAGTCCTAATAGAGGCCAGAACATAGTGGTGAACCCTAGAAGTTAGTACTGGGCCAAATCCTCTTTAAATCTTCATTAAACATAGAATCATAGAATAATTTGGGTTAGAAAAGTCCTCTGAGATCATCAACTGCAAAAACAAGCAAAAGTCCACCACTAAACCACATCTTGAAGTATACCACATGCAACCACTCCAATGGGCAACCCTTTCCAATGCTTGACAACCCTCTTTATGAAGAAAATTTTCCTAGTATCCAATCTAAACCTCCCATGGCGCAATTCGAGGTAATTTCCTCTCATGCTGTAGCACTTCTTCCTTGAGAGAATGGACCAACCTTGCTGCAAAGAATATCAATGGTATCCTGAACTGTACTGGGCCAAGCTTAGCCAGCATGTAGAGGGAAGTAATCCTTCCCCTCTGCCCAGCACCAGGCAGGCCACAGCTGAAGGACTGTGTCCAGCTCTTGGCTCCTCAGTACGAGGGAGACATGGACAGACTGGAGATAGTCCAATGAAGGACCATGGAGACGATGAAGGGACTGGTGAATCTCTCTAGGAGGAAAGGCTGAAAGCTCTGGGACTGCTCAGCCTGGAGAAGGCTCAAAGGAATCTAATGTCTATAAATAGCTGGAAGGAAGGTGGAAAGAGTAGAAAGCCAGGCTGTCTTCAGTGATGCCTGCTGACAGGACCAAACAGAAACACAGAAGTTTCCTTTGGAATATCAGGAAACACTTTTTTCTTGGTAAGGACGACAGCACTGACACAGATTGCCCTGAGAGGTTGTGCAGTCTCCACTCTTGGAGAAGCTCGAGCTATTCCTGGGCAACCAGCCCTAGGTGGCCCTTCCTGAGTGGAGGTGTTCAACCAGATGACTTCAAGAGGTCCTTTTCAACCTCAACTGTTCTATGTGAAGGTTAGAGGTAGAAAATGGACTGACACGCTTCACTCCTACTCTCCATATAAAAAATGCAAAAGATACAAATTCTCCTTTGAAATCATACACTAGCAATGCCAAGAATAACTCCTCATACATACATGCCTGGCAGGGAGACTTTTGGGTGCTGCTAGGTGAGAATGTAGTGCTTAAGAACATCATGCTACCTTTGAGAAACCATCATCATATCTAACACCTTTACATGTATAAGAAAGATAATGGAACTTGGCTTATATAGACATGAGACATGACCTGAGGGTTGATGAATCAATTCTTACCTGCATAACTGCCAGGAAAAAATATTTAGATTCAAGGAACTTAATTTTCAAATTACTTTCCTGCACATATGCAGTTACCCTTAATTTTTAATTATGTATGTCACAGCTTAAAACATTGTATGAACTTACTACCTTTCTAATATTAAACAACTTACTCCTTCTCAGTTATTAGGAGAAAACTTGTTACCACAGACTTCCATTTGAACTGCTTATTGTGCTAATAATTATGCCATTCTCAATTATCACAAATTGAAAGATTTTATTTTATGAATACCATAACTTAATTTTTCAACCTATTTTTTTAAGTGGCTTACCTGAGTAACTTGGATTTATACTGAGTTTCTAAGACTGCAATGAAATACATATGGAAACGTATTTAAGTATCCATGAGCGTTACTTTAACTACACCAGTCTGTCAAAAATATGCAGGCTGTCTGGTATTTGCTTTTACATTAGAGTATAATATTTCAAGACCAGTAATACAATAAACAGTGTTCATCTGAGATGTGTAGCATTACAGTGGTTCTGTTCCAGAAAATGAAATTAGGTATTTAATTTTTCAACTGAGACTCAGTTTATTATCTGCAAAGGTTGTGCGCCACACTCTGGCTTTAATTACTCGCAGGTGATTATATCTCCTGTTCCATTTTTCTTTATGTTTCAAAATGTAAGTTGATAGTACATACTGTCAGGCTAAAATGGCAATATAAACAATACACACCACCTCTGAGTTATGAACATATGCCAATGAGTAAACACTGCACAACAGAAGTCACCTGATAGGGGAACTGTGGGGCACAAGCATTAATGAGTTAAGAAGAGGCAGAGGAAGCTGGTCTGAGGCTGGGGGCTTGCAAGGAGGAATCCATCTGCCTCTCCAGCACACACAGCTGAGCTCCCTGTATGTATGAGCACCACCTCAGTGCGAGGGAAATGACCTCTATACCCACTGAACTGCTTACAGCACTTCACTGAGACATTTTAGTGCACAATTTACTTAATCCATTTGTCACAGAGTATTTCATGGCTTTGCATTCTCATGTATGCAGAAGACGGACTATGCAAAGCTCTGTTTAAAATGTCAGTACAAAATAACTTTATTATAAGTATAATCCTCTACAAGAAAAATGTTGCTTTGTGTTTATTGGTAAGTGGGAGCACAAAGCCTCGCCATGAAGGGGAGGCTGTGCAGCTGTTATGCCATGCAGACGGAAAAGCACACACTTCAGAAGGCAACAGCTGCCTTCTGCTGGCCCACGCTGTACAGCTGAGTGCATTTTTCATACATCCACTGAAGGTAATAAAACCCAGAACACCAGAGATGCAGATCAGAGCCACAAGATGAAAGTGCTACTTACCTTTAGTTCATATGAGATGTGACTACAGTGAGTCTCCAGAAATTAGTGAGTAAATCAGAATGTTGGGTTTTTTATATTTTACTTGTCTTATAGCAAGAAACTGGATTGGTGAAACTTTTCAGCTTAGATTCCTCTAGGCCAAAGCAGTGAGCTATTTAGCAAAGTGAACATGAAAATAGTAGAGATACTGGAGATATATTCATCTGTCTCAAGGTTTTGACTCTTTTTGCTTTGGTTTTCTCTTTTTTTTTTTTTTTTAATTTTTTTTACAATCTTCCATTAAAGGAACCCTAGTTACTTGCCTTCTTCTTCTGTTTGTCTCCATCAAATATTTCATTGCCTTGCTTCTATGCATTTTTTGATCCTCTTTCAATGCTCGACGTTCTTCTTGTAAATCCTGTTCAAAATGAAATACTAAATCTCTACCCCTAAGACTGTGTTAAGGACCACAGAAACTGGACGAAACAGCTCATTAATATATCATGTAACAGACTGTGTGATTGTCCTTATATAGAGTAGGTCCCATAATTGTATGTTACAGTCATAACGAACTTTATGCTCACCCAGAAAAAAATGTAATTGTGTTTTACTTTCTAAAGGCATTTTAGGAGAGGCTTTGCACTCATCTTTCATGATACCAACAGCTGAAAAATCCCACCTTTATTACGTTCATTTGAAGGGATGTTTTGTCTAGTTATCTAAACCTGTTACATAAGGATGCAGGTATGACAGGGAAAATGCTAAACAGTAAACAGTCCCACACATACACACCCCCACACCCTAAATAATTAGTTGTTTACACTTAAATTGATTAACATCACTATTTAAAAGCTCTCTACAGAGCCAGATCAGTCTGGCTACATCACGGCAGTAATTATTTAAGTAGCACTGTGCAGGCGGATCTTAAGAGTTTGTGTCAGTAGCTCTTATTAAAATTCAAAAAACAAGAACCCACAAGATAGTTTGGAAAATACTATTCCTAGTCGCATAATCTCCTAGAAGAGGGGAAAAAAAGAAAACTCTGAAGTTGCTTGAGAAGTCAACTTTCCCACGGCAGTTAAAAACGCACAACGTACAAGTTTTAATTTGAAGACGCCCCTGAGGCGGTCCCGGACCGCGGGGCAGGGCGGAGGCCGGGACATCACCGCCTTGGCCCCGCCACCGCCCCACACGGGCCGCACGCAGCCCCGCGGCCCCGGTCCCCCTTCGCAGGGCTTGGCCGGCCCCGAGAAACGCCCGGCCGCGGCGCTCGGACCGCCTCAGCAAGGATACACAGGAACGCTCCGCCGCCCTCCCGCAGGGTGCTGCGGGGTCCCAGCGAGCAGCTGCCCTTTCGCCGCCCCGCCGGCCTTCCCGCCGGCCTCCATCCAGCGCCCGTATCAGCGCCGCGCCCGCACCGCCGCCAGCTCCGGGCCCGCCGCACTGCTCCGCGCCTCCTGCCCGGCGTCGTAGCAACCGGCGACGCCGCTTCCTTCGCAACGGGGCGGGGCCGCGGCGCTGCGGGAGAGGCGCTGCGGGGAGAGGGCTCGGCCTGCGCAGCATTGGCTGGCTTCGAGGCGGCGCAAGGAACAGAGGGGGCCGGGACCCGCCTCGCCCGGCAGGCCCTTGTGGTGCCATTGCCAGAGTGGGAGCCACGTGTGGAAATGTCTCTGCGCTCTCCACGGGGTCCCGTCCCGTCCGGGACAGCGGTGCCGGACACTGGCCGGGGACCGTGCTTGGCTCTCGCTGGGCTTTCCATCCTCTGTAGCGCAATAAACCGCGGCATGACTTTTAAAAGCCCAGACACACTCGGGGTCCGAGCGAAAGAAGTCGTTCTCGTGGGCAAGCGCCGCCCCGGCCCCTCGTGCGGGTTTGCAGAGATCTGCGGGTGCCTCTTAGGCCTGTTGAAGACTTGGAGTTAATCCATAAACATTGATTGATTGATTGATTGATTGATCACATAGTGCAGAAGTAACAACAATAACCACCACGAAAAGATTTTTTGTGCATCAGTTGATGCACAAAATGGTGAATATTAAAGAAAAATGTTAAAAAGTCCATAAATATAGTTACACAAAGGAAAGAAGAAAGAAGACAATAAAGCCCCCCAGTTTGTTCTTAAGACTGCAAAACATTTTTTTTTCTTTTTAATTTAAGCAAAGCAGGGTGTGTTGTGTTGTCTTGGGATATTGCCCTGCCTTAGATGAGCTGTCAGCAACAGGCTAAATGCCTTGGTAATTTCCTGGCAAGACATTTCTTGGCTGGTGTATTCGAGTTTTTCTTTTTTGTGTTTTATTTTTATTTTTTTTTCCTAGTATGATGCAGCTGTTCTATGTCTTTGACTGGGAAGGTAAAAATAGTACTCTGCATTTGTAAAATACTTTACATCACAGACCCCTCCCCCATATTTGTAGCACAGTTTGGGAAGTGGGTGTTGCTGTTACCATTTTACAGTCAAGAACAGTGGTGGTCAGGTTGCCAAATGTGTTCAATATTTATAGTATCCCAGTTACTGCACTTGAGAAGATGACCCTAAAATGGAAGTTTTTCACCTCTAGTTCAGAAAACCAATCCCAAATTTACCACTTCTTTGCCCCATCTGCTCTGTTGTGTTGCAGAAAGGGGAAAAGTGGTTGTCAATTTACCACCGTGTGCTTTTCAAGCCACATACACATTTAAAATCCCAGTTTGTCTGATAAAATGTGTTGTTTCATTTAGGATGCAGTAGAAGGCTTTATCAGGATGGAGAACTGAGTCATCTAAGCAGAACTGAGGCAGAGCTGGGAAACTGCAGAATGTGGGCCCATGTCACACCTAGGAAGACTGAAGGTCGTGGTCAACTCATGCCACTGACAGAATTTGAGCTTCCTTAAATTTACTAAAAATTTTGATCTAATACAGTACAATCTGCAGCTTCACCTTAAGATACATTCTGAGATTCAGAACTAAGTATAGTGTTTATATATATTTTTGTCTTTGTCTTGCTTACTTTTTTATTAAGTCTTCATAATCCTCCTTTATGGTTACTGGATAATTTCCCCTCATGAGTAACCTCACATCTTTCCGGCCATTGAACAAGAAGGTATCAAGCTGAGAGCCATATAATTCAGAAGTGTATGATTATTCTGGATCAACAAGGAACCTGATCTTAAGTAGTTACAGAATGGAAGGTCATGATCTGGCAGCTGGTTGGAAAGAAGTTTCATAAATTTTACTTTGTGCTGGATACTGATATTCCAGTGAAGGATAAAGATCAGCTCTTAAAACTTTGTGGGACGGATTCTGAATTTATTACAAGTCTTATTTGAAGGCTGGAGCATGGCTGTGCTGCTGCAGAAACACATTTTTCATTCCTTCTTGTTCCATTGGAGGATTAATCTGCTGATGTCCTATAGTTTTTCTCCAAGCTGTGTAGGCAACTGCATGGGAGGAGTAAATTTTCTGAGTATTTTAACCATTCCTGCCTGAAATTTGTCACTCTGCCTATTTATGTACATAGAAGGAGAAAGAAAAGCTGTTTGTTTGCCCTTAATGTGATATTTAGAGAGCCGTGGAAATCTTTTCACCTTTTTCCTGAGACTGAAGTAATGATCACAACCTATGTCTTCTTGAGAGAGTACCAACTGATGCACTAATATTGGAAAACTATTATGCACCATGTGGTAATTTAGAAAAAAAATAAAAATTTAATTGTGAGAGATACAGAAGAGCCAAAGTTGTTCAGAATTTCACAGGCAGTTGAATATACTCCTCTAAGTTACAGGTTCTTAGTACCATTTGTCTATTAATTTTTAAAGAAAACATTGGATTAAAAAGTGTATTAATCCCCACTCCCAACAAATGTTGGTTGCTCCCAAAAAATTGTAGTAGCAAAAGCTGTTTGCAGTGTATTCCAGCTTTAGATAGAGGTGGAGATGAACCACATTATCAAGACAAATTTGGAACATTGTCTTGTTGTACCACTGTAAGGTGCAGGTGAATGGTGTATTCTGAAGATCCTTTAGACAGTTTATTTCCCAGTGGTACACTGGAAGCTGAGTGAGGTTTAATTTATTCACCCAGATCACAAACATTTTAAATTCTCTGATGTGGATAAATTCTCTAAATATGTTGGACCTTTCTGAACTTTTTCTTTTTTTTTTTTTTTGGTTAGACTATCAGATCCAGTTTTAAGATACAAAAGTGTGTGAAATCTGTAAGTGCCTCATAGTTTTAATTAAGCTTCTGTGGACTACATTTACTTTTCTTCTTTTTCACGCCATTCTCTTGTACTTTGATTTTTATTTCAGAGGTGAAAATAATTGTATTGAATGATAGTCTCAATATCTGTGTTATGAGTGGGCTACCATTGAGACCAAAGCAGTGCTATTACTCTCCTGGTAAAAGATTTTCAATGTAATACAAAGTACTAATATAAAAGAATGTTTTTCAGTTTTCTTTCTTGAACTTACTTTGATGACATATTCCAAAATTGCCTCCACAGCCTGTTCTAGTGCACTACCACCATAACAAAACAGACTCCTTAATTTTAATAATAAAAAACTTGGTAAAAAATTTAAAACATCAAGTAATACTAGTTTTTCTTTCAAGTAGCCCAGAGCACTCATGCCAAATATATACAAGTGCTCAAAACTAGCGTATAAGAAAATCTGTCAGAGTTTATCACAGTGAAAATATATATGTCTGATGTGTCATATAGAGGTGATAAGCAGTAATTTTCCTCAGGATGCAAGTAGTAATATATAAAATCTACTGTGCAGTTGAAATGTGGTTTATTAAATCCAGACAGTAAAGGAGTGATGTGTTGGCTGCCCTTTGTGCTGTACACATTCCCAAATAGTTAGATCAGGCCTTCATAGTGTACAATTCTTTCCACAGAAATTTGAAACCCATCAAAACATTTGCATTTCTTCAAGTAAAAGATGAACCATCACTTTAGGGTAACTTCATTTATTTGTCTTAATATTTTTTTGTTCGGTTTAGGAGAGACTGTCATAAATAATGGCGAACCTTGTTCACCTAAGGTAAGATTTTCCTATTACTTTGTTTAGATAAAATAATTAATGTATCTGAATGATTTCTCAGAAAAGTGACAGATGTTTTAAAAATATGGATTACCTTATATATGAAAATACAAAAGAATCAGGTATGTTCAGATCCAGAAAAGAAACTACATTGAAGTTGTAGGAATTCAGTATATTAGAACATTTTTGTGTTAATATCCTGTATCACAGCTCAGTTGTTATGTCATATTTTTAATCTCATCGGCATGAATTTAAATGCAGAGTAACTATTGTTTTTGGCAGAGTCAGTTTTTGCTTGAATTGCTGAGATCAGACTTAATTACTTGTTTCATGTTGGCTTTTGTTAAAGATAAATATTGATTAAAAATATTTGTTTAACAGTATTTAATTGAACATCTGGTGAGTAGCTGTGATAGCCCTGGAACAAGCAGTACTTTCAAGTGTTCTATTTATAAGTTTCTAGAGATTTGTTTATAACTCTTACATAATGTTTCTTTCTTTATTTTGTGCTTATTTCAAAATTAAAGAAACATATTTTTTTTACTTCTCTACCATTCTCCAGGCACAAAATGCAATTATACTAGTAATTCAGAAACCTGTCTTTTTGTAAAACTGCTTTGTTAAGAGTTTTTGTAATTTTTACTTTCACTTTTAAGTAGCAAAAATCAGGGAAAAAATCCCTGTTCAGTGTTTGCTGGTGTAGTTCCAATTCCAGAATGAGAAAACTGGAGCAGGAAAGAACAACTATGTTGAAAATGTATTCAGGTCTAAATAGGTTTTGTTTTTCATTAAAATCTTGACATTTCTAAGGATCCTATTTACTTTTGAAAACACAATATATGAACATGCTGAACATATATGAAATGATTTGCTGAGACTATGAAATCATCAAACAAAGACTCATATAAAAATATGCTGTTTAGTCTTTTCACAATGACACATATTTTGGGAATTACTTTTAGTAATTTCTTTTAGTGATGATTCAGATTATGTTATGCCATATGGCACCATGGAACAAAAATATTAAATATGGAAATATAATTTTAAAATAACAGTAATAGGTGTAGCTACTTTTACTATTGCTATTATTGTTACTATTTCAGATAATTGTGTGCCCATGAATACTGTCCCTTTATTCTTTCCCCTAAAAGAACATTTAAAATATATTTTTTAAATGCTGAATTGGTCTGCAAATCTTCCCATGACTGCTTGTGTGCGTCACTTAAAAACTTATGCAAATATTTCCCAGATCAGCATCTAAATAATGAATTTAGGGATTTTCAAGAGTAAAACTATTTTGCTAATGTAAATCCAAAAGCCTGCTCCTTTCCAGTGAAAATAAGTTCCTTAGCATTTGAGATGTCTCTTGGGTGTGGTGATTCCTAAAATGCAGGATTTGCAAGTTCTTGCCTCCCACTTAGAGTGCTCACAAATAGAACAGCTCACCAGAAATGGTAGTGGTATTTTTTAATTTATAGAAGTTATTCTTTACCTCTGACACTACTTTTTTTTTTTTTTTTTTTTTTTTTTGTGGGGTGGGTAAGAAGAGAACATCTAAATTTTTTGTGAGGTGTGGCTAAGCAGAGAACATCTAATCAGTTTTGGTCTTAGCTCTGTCAATTATTGCTTGATAAATCTTTTTAAAAACAGGTTTTGAAGGAAGTCCTGTGAAGTAATATACTTCATTTTGACAGACTGAGCTATTTTATGTGTACTTAATGTTCAATTTATTTCCCCCTCCATTGTTTGGTACAACAGGACACAAGGAATGTTGGAGCTGTGGAGGAATCACTCCAGGCAGAAGAGAAAAATAAATCTGCAGATATTTCAAACCAAAAAGAACAATGCCTTGTACCATGTGATGCTCAAGCTAAAATTTTACGAGGGGACAAACATTACATGTGCAGTATGTATTCATAAAGAATACTTTTAGTGATGAGCTATGCAGTGCCATGCTATGCAATCCTCTCCTCTGCTATGCTGTGCTGTGCAAATTTATTTTTTAATCTTCTTGAGCACACCTGACAGCCTTGTGACCCTGCTGCCCAAACTGTGTATTGTCCAGAAAATCTGGGGTACCCTGTTTTTGGGATGCAGCTTGTGTGACAAAGTATAATCATTGGTGAAGACAGGCAAATCCAAGCTGCTGCACAACCCACCTAAGTCTGTTACCCTCTGAATGTCAGTGTCTCTCTCAATTAGAGAGGAAGAGGAAGATGTCAATTCCTCATTTAAACATCATAGCTGGATGTGGGGGTGTAAGTGGGAGGTAGTTAATTAGTTACTTAGTCAGTGTGTCAGTATATGTGTACTTTATCTTACTTTTTCACAGGATATTCTCTATTCACTACCTTGACAAACTACACAGCAAATTATACAATCAGCCTCCAAAAATAATTGGATAAATTCTTGGTTTTCACATATGATTTTTTAATATATATTATTAATTGTATGCCATGATGATGATGATGACCATGATCATGATTTTTAGCATCAGGGCAAAAACCAGGAGTAGTACAATGAATGAGCAAACGTAAGATGACAAGAAACCTTGTATATATTTGTCTTTTATAAAGAAACCTTATATATATTTGTCTTTTATAATATGCATTTATATTTCTGTGACATCCATTAACTGGTTGTCCAGTTTACCCAAGGATAATATTAATTTCTTCTTCAAAGCATGAGAAGAGCCATCACTTCTTAAGATGTCTTTACTGCAATCAAAAAGTCTGAAGTTTTTAGCACCTTTGGCTTTAATCTGTGGTTTCAGTATTACTTTCATTTCACTTGTAAATTCTGTAAGGTAAAACACCTTCAGTATTCACTTAGATGTCATAAATAGGTATGTTGTCTTTTAGTCAAGAATATTTCTAGAGTTATGAAAGCAAAGTGGATTAACATATTTATTTTGAAGGAAATTTGCAGAACTCTCTTGCTGAATATGCCAGAAGTACAAAAAAACTGGTAAGAGATATGATGGATGATCAACAGTCTTCACTGGATTACCTTTCTAATCAGGTATGTTTTTCTTTATTATATTATTTATTTATTTGTTATTTCTCACAGCAAGTGTTGTCTTTCTGAGGAAAAATAGGGCTCATTAAACCATTAAATTGTCATTAAACCAGTGGCATTAGAGTGTCTTATCACCAGTCCTTGTAGGGTGGGAGTTCCATTTCTATGAGGAGTGGTAAGCACCCTGTTTCACAACTTAGTCTCATACATGGCAGCAGGGGAAGTGGAGAACCATTCCTGCACATTGATAAAAATTACTACACATCACAAAAATTACTTCAGATTACGTTTACTAGAAGTCAGAAAAAATCTTTAGAATGTAAAATTTCTCATTGCATCCTAATTAAAAATCTTTTATTTGAATTTGCAGGTAAACGAACTCATGAACAAACTTGTTCTTTTGAACACAGTAATTTTGAGAAAACATCTAGATCCACTTCCGTATAAAGCAGTTCAATCTCATGGTAAGTATTTTTCAGATGTAATGTTGACACCTTCCCTTTTTATTTTATATCTTGAAAATGAGCTAATTAAAACAAAGGTAAGCAATTGTAACATTGACATTTATCCTGTGTTATTAACACATAAACTCTGGAAACTTAATAAACTGTTTACAAGTGTAATCATAAATACTGCTTTAAATAATTTAAAACAGACAGCTCTGGGAATCCTATTTAGCATGCTGATTTTTATGTAAAATACCAAGTATGATTATCAGCTAGTAAGTGATCTGAGGCTGCTGAATGGCACGTTCTTTTGCAATGAAATAAAGTGTGCTCTGCATCTGCAATATCTTTATTCAAATTGAATGTTTTTCATTAATACTTTATGATGGGAAGACTTTTACAAGTATAAATACAAATATCTTTAGGAAAAACACTTCATTTCTCAGATAATATGTCTTTTTCACAGTACTGGTGTTATAAATAAAATGAAAAAAAATAATCTGTAAATTGATCCAGATACATAATCTTTAATTTCATATAGGTATATATCATATTTATTAAGATTAGAAAGAACTTTGTCTATGCAGTGTCATTTGTATTTACTTAGAAGCTGAATGGTGTTTAGAGAATTTTAATTTACAGTATAAATTAATGACAAAGCATGATTTTAAAGTTTGCATGAGAAGAAAATTATATTTTAAATAATTCATGCCACCAAGTAATATTCCTGTATTAATCTGTATTTTTTTAAAACATATTTTGCTAATGAACTTCCTTGAATACCTTTTGTCTCTAGGTTTGGACTGCACTCATATTAAAGATACCGTTGGTTCAGTTTCAAAAACTCCAAGTGGTCTGTACATTATCCATCCAGAAGGATCAAATTATCCTTTTGAGGTAATACATTGACTATTATGGTCATCTTTTGCTTGAGAATATGAATTTAGAATATTTTTAGTAGACTTAAAGTGTTTTCCATGACAGTTTCTCAACAGATGAATGAAAAATGCATTAAATCATCAGCACATGTCTGTTATTACTATAATTTTGACAAGTTTCTTATTTTCTACAAAGAAATTTAATCTCTGTCATAAGAGCCCTTTGTCAGTTTTCATATGCAGTGAAAAATACCAAAGAAGACAACCTAACATGTTTTCCAGCACCTGTTTTGGATATGGAGAAGAGCTGTTCTTTTCTGTTTTAGAGACAGAAAACTGAAGAGCAATTGATTGATCCATTTGGCTTTTAAGATGGGACTTTTAGATTTTGAGTGATTCTGCTTCATAACATTGCCTTCTCTTGTGATGGGACTCTGCTGATGCAGAGTCATCCAAGTGTAGGTGCTGATGTGCCTTGGTTTGAGGAGTCTACATATCATTATAATCCAGTCTTGAGGCACAGAGGCATCAAAAGTTGTGGTTTTCCAATCCAGTTTGCAGGATTTATATTCCTAACATGAGAATATATATATATATCTCTAAAATTAACTGCAGCAATCATGCTTTGTACCACTGCCTGCACTTTATGTAATTGCTCAAATTAAGAGTGCTCATCTAGAAGAAGGAAATTTTGGGTTAATTTTCTCAGACTCAGAATATTAAGATCCTTGCAAACATAAAGAATATTTTGCTTTATGCATTTATTTCCATTTCAGGTTGTTCTATTTACAGTAGGCCATATGCACAGTGGAAAGGCAGATATGGCACTTTCAAACCTTCAGCTTTGCCATACAGGTTGAAGTTATTATTTTTTGAAGAAAAAGTGAGGAATTTAAGCCAACTAATAACTAGCAAAGTTTAATATCTAACTTTATCATGTTCCTTTATATGTAACAAAAGAAGGATGAATCCCTTTATCTCTAGCCAAGTGGAGCCCTTCAAAATGCTACAAAAAGGAGCTTAAACTGGTTGAAAAAAGGTTTCAGAATTATGCTGGCATCTCAAAAGAAAAAAATGAACTTGATTTTGCAACTTTTGATATAAAAACCTGTCATTCTCTCCATACAATGCAGCAAGCTCAGGAAAAAGGCCTGTAATTCACAGACAAGTCCCTTCCATGTAAAATAAAGGCAAAGACATGTTGCAGTGTTCACTGAACAACCATATTTGAAGTATGAACAAAATGCTATGCTACCATAGCCAAAAGTGCATCTCTTTCAGAATTTCTTCTGGCTTGAAGGTGATTCCAGAAATACGAAAGAAAAATCATAGCAATTTGATTAAAAGAACAAAGTAACAATAAATAATGAGAAGAATGCTTGCAGTCATGAGTGTCTCATTTCTTCTCTGGTAAATGTTGCACAAAACTTAAAATACATTGCCAACAAGCTGTCAGAGAAAAATATCTAAAATATGTGTTCCATAAAGAATGTTATTTTATGGAAAACTATTTAATGTGAATTCCTTCATGTGTTGAAGCATAGAAGGAATACAAGAGAAATGGTAGAAAAAAATACCAAGATATTAAAATATAAACAAGAAATTATAAAGCATCTTTTAGAGGCTAATTCCAAGGGTTCTAAATGTTCTGCAGACCAGCAAAATAAGAAAAAATACAGAGGTGGAAAAACAGATGTCTTTTTATGCAATGGAACCTAAATGAAAATGTGTTTAGAATAATATGCATAAAGATATCAGTGAAATAAAAACTATTTAGACAACGTGATCCCATTCTTATTTTTCATGTTTGATACCTCATATTTCCAAAAGTGAATATAGATTTTGGTGCTTAACTTGGGCTAATGACCTCCAGATTCCAAGAGCAATAAGAATATCTAGCTTTAGTGGTAGTGGCAGGTTTCTGTCACGTCAGAAAGTTAATCTCAAATAGGCTTTTGCCTAATCATTTATTCATGAGGTGATTAAAACCAGTTTTGGTAAAATGAACCAATTTTTCAATCAGTAATTTTTGATCAATGATATTTCTCAGTTGGATCAGACAAATTAATCTATGTTTTTTAGAATATATATCTTATACAATGCATGTGGAAAGGGAAGAAATATTCAGTAGAAGTGTCCTCCTTCTCATTCAATTTAGTTGTACCTGCACAATCATGTCCTTCATACCTTTAGTGATATGAGACATAGAGCAAACTGTAAAACAGATTAACTGTTATAAAGCTTTACAATTGCAAAATTTCCCTAAGGGATTAAGAAAACTACACAGCTATAACTGTATTTGTCTGTATCTATCTAATATTTTTATTTACCCAGTTTATGTATTGGTGCTGTATCTAATTGGTTGATGACCTCTCATGTAGAACCACACCTGCTCCTTCTGTGAATTATCACTCCCACTGATTTATATTGGACCGAAGATTGATGTTGTGACCAAGTGGGTTCCTCATAGTATTTCTGACTCATAGTCAGGGGAGTAGCCAAGCATGCAGTCATCTTCTCAGGACAGTGGATGAGAGAATGGCATTATTCTGAATGAGGTTTAGGTATTTTCATCTAAATATTCACTTTAGAATCTTCTACACTTATTTTTATTCCAGTTCTGTCCATCTTGGGTGACTGAAATAAGCATGTGATTTTACAGGGAGTAAAGGTCACAATTTCTTTTCATGAACATGAACCTTACTGTGATTCATTTAGCATTTGTTTTGCAAGAATTGCCCAAAGTATCTGACTTGAAGATCCAAGATCCCTCAGGTTGTATCAGATCAAATTGCAGCTCTGTCCTGTTGCTTTCTTGTCATTCATTGAGAATACATTGTTAAATCACAGAGGCTCTGGCTGCAATGTTGATGTCTTCTTGTTAAAGCAGCAAGTCTGGTTTCCTGAAAAATATCTAGCTACTACAGGCAATGGAGGTGCCACATAAAATGTTCAGTGTGCTACTAATTTTTTTGAGGGTTAAACTGACTTACACCTAGTTTCCACTTTTATCAGCTGGTTAAGACTGCAAATCTCCTTTTCTGAAACATGTTTCATTTTGTACATTTCCTGTAACATCAAAAAAATTTCTTACTTTACTTCATCACTTGTGCATCGGCTTAATGTTATCACAGGCAACATTATGTTCTGAACTTACTTTTGCTATTCCAACAAGCCTACTGGGTCTCTAATTATAATCATTTTCCAGCTTAATTCTCCTGCTATTAGTCACGTTTGGAGACAAAAAATAGCCCCTGTTTTTAAACATCAATTATGGATGCTATCATGTAGAAGTACCTTGAATATCTTATCTTTGAATATCTTATATAAATGTGCAATATGATCTTTCTACATTAGGTTCCCAGACTTTATAATCCCAGTAAAAACTGATCAAGATTTGGCACTGCAGATATACTTAGGAAAGTCAATTACATATCCGAATTTGGATGGGCTGAGGAGAAAACGTGCCACATAATGTGATATTCCAAAGCAGAGCAGATGGCAGCTGGACCACTGCCATTTGACATACTGCTGGGCACAAATTTTAGCAAAGACTCATAAAGATTCATAAATTTGAGAGCTGATCTCATGTATTTAGTGGTACTGCTGAGTTGCAGGCAGTTATATGTTCACATTGGGGCTTCCCTGGATTGGGGCCACTTCTTATGTAGAGGTTTTTGCTGCTGCAAATTACTGTTATATGCTGGGTTATTGCTATCACTGTTTTCCATTTCCTCACCCTTATTAAAGGCTTTAAATTTCCCAGGCACCACAAACACAGTATTCTCTGGAAGAAGGCATGGTGGCAATGGAGAACTTATAAGTTGTGTCTATTTTGCTTTGCTGAAATAAAAGTTTATTCAGTGTTTCTACATGTATCAATGATATTTTGCCTGATTAATACATGACATTGCAAGTTGCTTCCCCTTCATGCTATAAATGTTGCAGTGACATTTATCAAAGCTTATTTATTATGTCTGTTATGAGCAGATTATCGCACACAGCAGTTTCTACTGGTTGAAGAAATACCCAAATCAAACTGTTCTACCAGAACATATAAGAAAATACTGCAGCTTCATTTTTTTATTTTCTGAGAGCTTTTTAAAAAGATATTTGAAAAGTATGTTACTTAGAAAACTCTAAATATTCCACCTTTATTTAATTAAAATGTATTTTTCATAAAAGCTATTTCATGCCTATATGTATTTTAGGTTTTGTGTGACATGGATTTTCGAGGAGGTGGATGGACTGTGGTTCAGAAAAGAACTGATGGAATTGTTCAGTTCCAGAGAACATGGTCTGAATATCTGGATGGATTTGGTGACCTTAACGGTATTAATTTTAAATTCTCTAAAGTGGTTTGAATCCCACATTTCTCCTGCTTTCATGTCAGTTACATTCCACTAAATTGCATGGTAGCTTTGTTAGTATCAAGTTCTTGTTTCTTAAAAGTCTTTTTTCACTTAAGGATTTCTTTTCATTGAATCTTTTGTGAGATCTTCCCAATAATGACTATTACCCCACTAGAATCTTTAGCTATTGCAATCTCACAAAAGTATTAAAAATATTATATTTTCTGCTTGAAATAATTTATAGATTGTATTTCCTCTCTTTTCAGATTAAAAAAAATATGCCTTTGTTGGTTTGAATCACTTTTGCAAAATATTTCCTTAGAGAAGAGAAAAATAAATAATATTTCACCATAGGCCATGCAAAGTTATAAACAATGGAAATAATTCAGTAGTTTATACCAACACAACAGTGATATTAATTTTTTTATTGTCACCTTTAATCCCGCAAATCTAAACCCATTTGCTTTTTCAGAAGTTTATCTGTGATTGCAATGGCAGCACACAGCTTTTCTGTACAAAAAAGTGCATTACAAGTGTGATTTATGAAGACAGCAAATCTTGAGAACAGGGCTTGAATTTTGAGGACAGAGTTTGCATTTATTTTTTTTTTTCATTTCATAGAATGCTAACATTTATCACTTCTCAGTATTTCCCTTAGGAGTGCTGCTGAGTTCTGTTCATGCAAGTGGATCTTTAGCACATCCAGTTTTTGTGGTCTTCTAAGATACATTGCATATGAATATTTCAAATCTATCATCTGGAAATTTTTCTAAAAAATATCACAGAGAAAAAAAAAGATGATGTACACATGGGAATTCTTAGGGATTTCCTAAGGAAGTAGGAAGATTACTCTGTTCCTTCATTAGTCTTTCAAAGGATTATAATCCTATCATGCAACTTTTATTATATTTGGTTCAAGAAGGAAAGTGAAAAAAAAACAGGAACAATCACTTTTTGTTTTAGTTTCCATTTCTAGACTATATATTCTATTCCTCTTTAAGGAGAATATTGGCTTGGACTGAGGAAGATTTTTGACATAGTAAATCAAAAAGCCACTCATTTCAGTCTTTATGTGGATTTGGAATCAGAAAACGACAAGCATGCCTATGCATCGTATGATGGATTTTGGATAGAAGATGAAACATGTTCTTTTAAGATCCATTTGGGGCATTATTCAGGAAATGCTGGTAAGAACTTACTTATTTGAAGTATTTAAAGGTAGTTGTTCCCTTTAATAATATGAAAAATGCATTCAAAATAATAATAATTAACTTCAAAAATTTTATTTATAATGTGTTTTTCTCTGGTATATAATGAACACTTAGGCGGATAAATTTTTAATTATATAGTGATCAGTTATGCCTATAAAAAAAAAAGGAGATTGGGTGGGATATATATATATAATAAATAGGGGATTTTGTGGGTGTTAGTGTTTATTTACAAATGTACAATTAGGTTTATTTACCTAATGGTACAATTATTTAGATGCCCATTATCTCATCAAAGATGTTATTGGCAGTCTTCCATTGTTTTGGATAATTCAGAAATGCCTATGTACTCATGTACAAAGGATAGAGAAAGAAATTGAGTGGAACAAAGCTACAGTGTGTAACAGTTGCTGGGTGATATATAGACACAAATTGATTCCAGACCTCCTGTAAGAGCATAAATATACTAAATATGCAAAGATTTGCATTAAGCATTGCATCACGTCTTACTGCTTTTTTCCATGTTGTGCAAGAATGGTTCTTATTATCAATGAGATAGTTGCTCTGTAAAGGTGTTGGTGATTTACTCTGTGAAAAATACTATTTCTTCAGTAAGTTTTTAGTAAGACAACAGACAACAGTAAGGCAACAGTAATAACTGACCTTTGTGTTTTAACAATTCCATCTTGTTTCATGACTCACTCTGGGGCTTTGGGAATGTTACTGGAAAATATGAAGTCGCAACCCTTTTTGTTTACTTTTGTCTTTTCTTCCTTTGTCATTGAGAACAGAAGCCTTTACCTTCACAGCCAGCATGCATCGCTAAAAGCAACAAAAAAACCAAGACGTTTCATTGAATTTCAACTTGTTCCATATTTCTTATTATTTTATTCTTTTTTTCCTGCATCTCTAGCACTTTTACAGCTCATTAGTTGGCGTTCTTGAACCACTTTTGAAGAATTCTGCTTTTCTATGACATTCAGAGGAAAAAGTTTGTGAGGTGTGCCTCAACTACGAAACATTTCTCCGTAAATAACTCTTTTGTTGTTCTATCTGTTGTACTTAGGTGATGCATTTAGAGGATACAGAAGAGAAGACAACCAAAATTCCATGCCTTTCAGCACTTTTGATGTTGATAATGATGGGTGCAGGCCAATGCGCACTATTAAAGGACAGTCAGTAAAGAGCTGCAGTAACTTCAGTGATAACACCGGATGGTGGTTCAACAAATGTGGCCTTGCAAATCTTAATGGTGTTCATCGCTACACAGGCAGATTCCTTGCAACTGGGATTCACTGGGATACATGGACAATGAACAAAAAAACAGTCAAAATTAAATCAGTTTCAATGAAAATTCGGCGAACCAATTATCCATATTTCCATTAACATCTCTCCTTGCAATTATGTGGAATGGTGTATCACTACAATCATAAATATCTTTCATCTTTACTTGAACAGTTCAGTCTTAAAACTTGATTAGATATTTCTATAATACAATTACTCATTTTTATTATGAAATGTCAGCATTTATAGTGTTCCAGCTTGAGAAAGTAGGTCCTAAGAAGAATTGGATTTTCAGAAAAAGGACGAAGCTGAGTGTTTGTCAGCTTTTATTCAACTGCCTCTTAGAAAATCTCAGAACCAGCAGAAAAAATTATGAGAAGTATAATGCTGACTTTTTAGTATGCTCTTTCTATGCTCTCCACATACCTAAATTGGCAAGAAGTTTCAGCAAATTTTATTTTAAAAATGTACCTGCCATTTTCATTGTAATATTTTAGAAAAATACTTAATCTTAAGTTAAATTTCCAGAATTAGCTTTTCTTTCTATATTCCTCATCAGGCAAGATAACAATTGTTTCAATGTATAAATAAGGTTTTGTATACCATCAGGGCCTGATTTTTATATAGGTAAGGTTGATAGTGGCATTCAAGAACTATGAACAATTTTATATTTAATTTTCACAGTCAATGTATTTCATAATCCCATTTTGACTCTACCATTGTCTATTTCACAATTGACTACAAATGAAAACTTTTTTTCCAAAGAAAACTTAGAGCTTTTCATATAACCTCTGCAGTTTTAATTTTTGGATATATGGGCCTGATCCTATGTTTTTCATTCTTAGTGGCTTTCACATTGTGAATGATCATGTGGTAATAAATAAAATCAACTTAAGTTGTGTAAACACATTTAAAACTAAGGATTGTGAATTCTTTGAATTTCTGTCAGTAAAAAGAGAATAATATCAATAAAAATGTGAATATTGTCAGTACCGTGTTTCTGGAACCTGACATCCAATTTGTAGCAACTAGGCATGGTATTTCTCATCTTTACCTCAATTCCAGCAGACCAGCTCTGTAGTAGCATGTGGAATGGAAATAGTTAAAAACTCCTTGAATTTCCTCTTTGCTGTTTTCTGTTTTAACCAAGCATTAATATGGCGAGCAGAAATCTTCATCAATTCAGAATCACCATGGTTTAGGACTTCTTCCCAAAGATTTATGTAGCCAAACAAAGCTTTTCATAGGGTGTTATAAGGGTAAGGGGGAGAAAGGATTCCTCTTTTCTTGTATGTTTGACTAGCCTTTAACAGTTGGAGGTAAAAAGTTGCTTAAAGCAGAAAGTTTCCTCTCTGCTAGAGGGAAACTGAAGACTATCCTTACGGGAGGCTTACAGGAGAAGCATGATAGGAAGTAGCTTGATGAAGAATATCACAGGCATTGTGAGAAAGGGGATAGGTCCTGCTCTTGGGTGAGACTGAATTCTCTGAGCACAAGTGGGGGTTTGTTTTTGTCAGACACTGGGGTCTCTGAAATTAGAGGTGAAGAGATTGTCTGTATATCCTCATCAGCCTGTCCTCACAGCAGCCTTTTTAGGAATGCAACTGCTTTGAACAGCAGCCTGGACCCAACAGACTTACAAAGGTAGATGCTTAAATGAAAGAGCTTCTGCGCTCAGATTAACAAGTACTGGAGCTTAAAAAGGGTATTTATTCTGGCTGCAAGTCTAGGTGTTGTCAGTGTATTAGAGCTCTTATGTCAGAAGGAGTCCTCAACCTGTGGCACAAGAATCCTACTGGAGAAAGCCAGTGGGTAAATTTCGTGGAAATGTAATGGTTTTAATGAAAGCCTCAAACTTTGATGGTGTGGCATCTGCTCTGACAACCAGGTCTGAGCCTGTGAGCAGGAGTCTGAGTAAGTGCTTTGGATGTATATAGCTATATTCTACTGACACCCTGCGGCTGCTTTTGGGTTAATTAGAATTCCTGCTTAAAAATGAAGGTAGCAAATGAAGATTGCAGACTTGTGCTGGCAGATATTACCACACTTAATTATGAGGTTTTATCTCCCCATTGTTAGCATTGGCTAGATTAACTGGCAGCAACAAATCTTAAAGAAGATGGACCTGAAAAGGTAATTAGAGATTAAAGAATCGCTCTTGCAAATACACATTGTTTTAAAATGTAGAGTATGCCTAGAAAATCAGAGTGCTAAGGATTAGTTGGCAGCTTCCTGGTGCCTATCTGAAATACAGCAACGACAAGAGAACATTTTCCATGTGATGGATGGCTATTGTCTTCAAAAGTTCATTCCATTTATTTCCTAGTAACAAAAAAAAACTGGGAAAAGAAATTTTTAGTTAAACACAGAGAATTTTCAAGGACATTAAACTGTTTCTAGGGGCCTGTGTTTCATATTTGCATCTGATGGTTCCCAAATGTCATAAAATAGCATAAGATTTGTGTGGCCATGTATTTAGGACTGGTAATCAGTTGGTTATTTCCCAAACAGTCTTGTTTCAACTATAATATAAGGGAACATGTAGGGTGTAGCATATGATAAGAAATCAACTGAGTGTTTCAAACAAAGAGTACCTTGGTTTAACTGCACTTAATATCTACTGCAGGAATGATACTTCAAACTATGAGAAGTTGCCATTACATGTGATCTCTGATGCTACAAAAGTGTATTTCTTTTGTTTTCTTTTTACAATAGTATGTTTTCAATTTGTAAATCTCAGTTTGGTGAACTCAAATTGTTTAGTTATTTGACCATTCTGATCACAAGAAACCTTTCTGGTGGCTTTAATTTTGTTTTGCATGTCTCCCTCTGAAGTATACCCTGTATTGTCCCATTGCCAAACCAGAAGCCAGCAGAGACAATCCCTTGGCATGGGAGAAATGCATTGTGGGGTTCCTGTTGATGTGGCTGTATAAAGAAAGTAAGTTATTTAGGGGTACTGGAAACCTGCACAGCCATTTCCAGGCTGGGTATTGATCTGCCAGGTGTTCTGATCTATAAAAAGAGGATGCACTTCATTTAGCAGCTCATTGTAAAATGAGTTAAAATTGAGGAGGGAAAGGCATCTGTAGCTTTCAGTGGACACAGATTTTGCTGACATGTTTTATGTTCATCGACCAGAAGATAAGTTGTTACTTTACAACATGCTCTAATGAATATTCCTTATACAGAACAGTGGAAGTGACACTGTACTATTCAGAATTGTACAAAAACGTAATACAAGTATAACAGGGAATGATCCTTTAATTACAGAAAGCTTTTTTGCTCCATCATTTCAATTTTTAGCTTTGTGTGTGTTTGTGTCTGTAGAAATCACACATGAGCAGACAAACCCAGGTATGTATTTCCAGTGCAATTCTCAGAGAGACAGCAGGCTGCTAATACCCATATCAAAGGGGCTCACAACCATATATTTTTCATGTGTTATCCTCCATTGCCTGAGCTTTTCCACAGCCTCATCCGATTCAACAGTTTTGGGTTTTGTGCTTGTGGCAGGCTGTCCTTGGCAGGTGGTTCAGAGTCGAGGCTGTCTAACAAAAAAATAAAAGAATAAAAAAGAAAAAAAAAAGAAAAAAAAATCCTTCAGAAGCAAAGACCAGGCTCAGCTTTGAGCCCAGTAAAGCTTTGTTATTAAAAAACATTCAAAACTGAGACCGTCAGTTTTTCCAGGTCTCTGGTCCGCTCCCAAGGGCCTGAATCACGCAAGGCTCCAAACCCGGCGGGGCGGGAGCGCGCGGTGCTCGGGGCAGCCGCGAGGGTCGACAAAGT
>VXBU01006150.1:0-18165 GCA_013400315.1 Bombycilla garrulus
AGACAGGAAGAGATGGGACAGGATAGGTTGGAATGGAACGGGATGAGATGGATTGAGAAGAGATGAAATGAGGTGAGACAGGATGGGACTTTGATGGATAACTTCCCTGAGAAATGCTGGAGGGCATCAAGAGGGATTTTCTCACCCTGAGTCCTGCAATCCTCTTTGAGGGAGCTCTCGGGCTTCCTGTGCAGAAGTAGCACCATCGTTCTCCACAACTTTCTCCCACCCTTCACAAGGATTTTCCAACTCTAAGTCCCCCTCAGTGGATCCCAGCACAGTCTTGGGCACCCTGAAAGATGGAAACTGGGGCCAAACCTGCTGCGGGCTCTGACACAACCGAGGATGGAGGACAAGCAATGTGAAGCTGCTATTTCTTCTTCTGTAAAGGTCAGGTGGCAGCAGGTGACACCCCCAGGGGATCTCCACACCTGGCCAGGAGGGTGTCCTGCACTTTATAAATAGATATTTATGCTCTAAACCCAATGTGGAGCAGGAGCTGGGATCAGGAGGAGGCTGACAGGGAGTTTAAAGCAGGGAGGGACTCAGAGCCATGTGCAGGCTCTCATCTGTATTTATGTGTGGCCATTCCCTCTGATCTCCCTGAGATAGAACAAATTGATCCCTGTGGTTTAGGGAATGCAAAACCCAAATTGCAGACACAAATTTAAGTCTTTTCAATCTCCCATCCCCATCCCTCAGCTCAGGGAGGTGCAGGGAGTCTCGCTGACTCCATAAAGTTCCAGGGGCTGATGTGCCCAGCTCCGAGCAGCCTCATCTGTCTCGATGGCAGCAATGAGCCTGCAGGACCTTGGATTTATTCCCATTTTCTTGGCAGGCATTGAAACTTTGTGCATCAAACAAGAGGCAATCCTGCCTCAGCACAATGGGGAGCACGGTACTCTGGTGTCCTGGGACAGGCTGTTCCAAAGATGAACAGGGAAAGAGTCAATCCTTCACGAATTTATCCAGCTGGGCATTAGCCTTGCATTAAAACCTCCCATCCCGAGCTTAATGCAGCTTAATGACTTGTTTCCCCTCCTAATTGCTGCTTGGCTACCAGCAGCTCCTTCCATCAGGTTATTCCACAGGATGCCTGGGTGTTTTCCTGCCAGGCTACAATTAATTCACAAACCACTGGAGTGCAGGAACAGTTTAAGTGGTCTCCCCACATTGCATTACCTTGCACTTCTCTTTGCTGAATAACAGCTCCCAGCCCATCTCCCAGGGATCCTGCCTTCCCAGGCTGGTTTCTCTCCAGCCCCTTTCCACTTCAATAATGTAAATATTTAGATCAGGGAAGAAAATGCTGTTGTCACAGAGCTGCTTTTCTTTCTTGCCTGGAGGGTGTTGAGCAATCACCATTTCCCTGCTTCTTCCAGGTTATTGTGAGGAAGGAAGGAATTGATGGGTGGGTCCCAAAGGCTGGTGACCATACAGGATTCCACAGGTTGTGATACCGAAGGGAATTCAGCTTTGTAAGGGAAGATTGAGGCCTGCAATGGGGAGTTTGGGGCAGTGCCTTAGAGCAACTGAGGCCCAGGCCCTTCCCAGGATCATTCAATCACAGAAGGTTTGCGTGGGAAGGAACCTCAAAGGTCACCAACTCCTACCTCTGCCATGGGCAGGGACACCTCCCATAGACCAGGGCTCCATCCCGCCTGGCCTTGGACACTGCCAGGGATCCAGGGGCAGCCAAAGCTTCTCTGATCAGCCTGTGCCAGGGCCTCACACCCTCACAGGGAGGAAATCCTTCCCCATATCCCTGCCCTCTGGCAGTGAGATGCCGTTCCCTGTGTTCTGTGTCTCCATTCCTTGTCACAAGTCCTTTTCCAACTCCCAGTGAGTCTTCCTTAACAACCGTAGTCCCACATACCCCAAGCCCTNGGACACCTCCCATAGACCAGGGCTCCATCCCGCCTGGCCTTGGACACTGCCAGGGATCCAGGGGCAGCCAAAGCTTCTCTGATCAGCCTGTGCCAGGGCCTCACACCCTCACAGGGAGGAAATCCTTCCCCATATCCCTGCCCTCTGGCAGTGAGATGCCGTTCCCTGTGTTCTGTGTCTCCATTCCTTGTCACAAGTCCTTTTCCAACTCCCAGTGAGTCTTCCTTAACAACCGTAGTCCCACATACCCCAAGCCCTCTTGTGCTCGCTGCAGGTTTTCCAGGCTGCTCAAATCAATGGTTTCTTTAGAAATAATTGTTGCTAAAATTGCGATGTTGCTGCTGTCTTTGATTTGCTGCTCTGTGTGACACTCTGATGTCTCCGCAGCTCTGAGAGCTCCCTGTGGAATTAAATACGGCCCCGTGGCTCTCAGCCGTCCCTCAGTCATGGAATTGGCAAATATCTGGAGCTGGAAGAGACCCATGAAAATCATCATGAGCCACGATGGCATCAAGTAGTGTATCCATGCAGAGCACAGTTGGAGAGGCAGAACGTGGAGCCGCACTGGCATTTGGGGGATGCAGCTCTCGCTCATGGTGAGAGCTCACGCTCAGCAGAGAATCATGGAGCCCCAGAATGGTTTGGGTTGGAAGGAACCTTAAAGCTCATCCAGTTCCACCCCCTGCCATGGGCAGGGACACCTTGCACCAGCCTAGGGTGCTCCAATCCCATCCAGCCTGGCCTTGGACACTTCCAGGGATCCAGGGGCAGCCACAGCTGCTCTGGGAACCTGTGCCACAGCCTGCCCACCCTCCCAGTAACATCTCCTGGGTAATGGTGATAACCAAGACACAGGGCTGGAAAATCAAATAAACCCAAGGTCTGGAGCTTCATCCGAGTCCCCAGATTGTGGCCAACATGGGGTGAAGTTGGCAGCGCCATCAGTGCTGTGCCAAAGCCACTTTGGCCCTGCAGAAGCAGAGAGGAGCAAAGCACCAGAGGAAAGCTGCAGCCTGCCTGGATCCTCACCCAGCTGAGCTCTCTCCATCCCGATCCCAAAGGCATCGAGTGATCAGTGCTGCTCTAGGCCCCTTCCCTGTGCTCCTAAACGTTTTCAGCGCTGATTTGCCAGCGGGGCAGGAGCGGGACCTGACTCACTCCCAGTCCCTGGGAGAGCCGAGCACAAAGGCAGCAGCCTCGGGAGCAGCTGCCAGAGCGTCTGCAAGCTCTGACTAATCAAAGCTACATTGATTACACGAGTTTTGCAAAGGTTTCTTTGCAGGGATGATGCAGGGAGGCTTTCAAAGGGGCCAGGCTGTCAGGCACTGGATGGGGGATGTGATATTGAGGCCAGAGATCCTGCAATATTTTCCTAGATTAGAGATTAACGCGCTTCTAATTAATTTTGATGCTGTGTAATACGATAAAGTTGTGTCTTTTTTGTGATGCTGGGCTAGCTCATAATCCAATCTTTAATTATTATCTCTTGCTTTTAAAATAAAGAAAAAGTCTATTACGTTATAATGCTGGCCAGGCAGGGGCCGTCGGGAAGCCAAGGGCTTTATACATTGATGGAGGCTGTAAATTTAAAGTCTTTCTTTCCATTTAATGAGCTGGATTGTCTGAAGGATCTGACTGGCAAGAGGTTTGAAGCTATAAAACCTCCTGGAGGCTGAGCACAGCCTCCCGACCTGGATATCTGGGGAGTAGGATGGGGATGGGCAGAGGTGCTGGCTGTGCCCTTGTTGAGCTCTGCCAGTAAAGGCAGGGCTGAGAAAGAAACACAGAAAATAATTCAAGGGCTGGCAAAAAAAAAAAAAAAAAAAAGCTTTAAAGTGCTCCATCTGCTTAATTTATTAAAAAGGAGACAGAGAGGTGACTTGATTACCATGTCTAAGTAGCTTCACAGGGAGAAAATACCAGATACTAAAGGGCTCTTTAAGCCCTCAGAGAAAGGCAGAATGGGAACAAATAGTTTAAAGGCAGCCACAGAGCAAAGTTAAGTGAGAAACTGCAATTTTTTCCAAAATATTGAGGCTGTGAAAGCATCAGGGGAAGAGAGTTCTCTGTGGCTCTTGACATCTGTGGAACAAGAAGGGATGTCTCTCAAGGGGACATGTGCCAGCATCCAGCTTCCCGAGAGCTGCAGGGTGTACATCCCCCTGGGCTTTGGGGTGCAGGAGCTCGTCTTTGAAAAATCAGCCTGAGGACCCTGAAAGCATTGCTCAGCCTCTTCCCAAAGTGATGCAAACAGAACTTTTTCCATGCCGGCAATCTCCACGATCGAGAGATATTTGTCTTCATTTACCACCAAAGGCATCAGCAATTCTTCCACTTTGTTTTGTCCCTGCGAACAAACAAACAAACCAACCAACAAAAAGCCTTTGCTCCTCAGGAAACTTTTTAACAGTCATGAGGTGTCCAAGGGCCGCCTCAGATGCTGCCTGAGCCGTCTCCTGCTCCCTTTCAATGCTCGGTCTTCTGGGTATGCATTTGTTTGCTTTTGTTTTGCTCTCAAATAAAGTTGTAGCTTTGTTCTTGCCTTTCCAAACGCCCTTAGTATTCCTGGGGAAAAGCCTGGAAATAAAGCTGCCAGCTCCTGCCAGCCTGACGGGAGCGGACACTGATCAGACACACGATTCCCCAGCAGTTTTATTTACCAACACCAGCCCCTTATCTCCAGCTCTGCCCAGCTCTGGAGAAGCTCCCGTTGGCCCTCCTGCTCCCCCTCCCAGTCAGAGCCGTGATTTGTGTAACCGGCTCTGCCCTAATCTCTCGCCTTGATCAGAGCTTCATCCCACTTAGCTCCCACCCGGCTGAATTTTTGACTTGATAAATTGGATGGGGATTTCGGCGGGATCTCAGGGCCTTCCGGGCTGCTCGTTGCTTGGCTGAACTTTGTCAAACACAAACCGATGTGTGATTGTCAAGGGAGATTTGGGTCCGACAAGTCAGAGGGAGCTGGAAATGCGAAACGTGACTCCAGTCCCAGGTTTTGTGCTGGGGTGGGGTTTTGGGGATGGGGAGGCATCAGGCCTCCCTAAACAGGAAGAAGAGACTTCTTTGACCTTCAGTTCTGCGCTCACATCTCTGCCGGAGCTGTTTTGGCCGCCAGGTTTGATGGAGCGCGGGACTGATCCGATAGCGCAGCTCGGCTGCGCCGCTGCTGCTGAGTTATGGATGCGCCGCTAATGGCACAGCCTCGCCTCCCGGGAAAAGGGCTCCAGCTAAATTCCAGTCTTTATCTCGCCCATGTAGCCTGCACATACTTGTGTGCATCTGTTATATCTAAATATTTATTTGTGGCACACCAGCAGAGGTCCTTTACCTCTCTATTTACTCTGCTTTGAAGTATTGATCTATAATTACCCGTGAGTACCTTGCCTGTAAACATTTCCCTGCAGATGTACTTATAAATACCACTTACCTAAACACCCCCCTCCATTTTCACCTGTAAATATCCCTTGCCAGGAAAGGGCCACGGCAAACTTCTTAAATCAGCCAGAGCAGGAGACTCTCCAGAACATTTTGTGCAGGTGGAGCAGAGCCCAGCAAGGCACAGGGTGCTGGGAAAAGTCTGAGACCATTTTGTGATTTCCATCTGTCCCCTCAAGAGGCAAAAGCTGCAGTTCATTTTTTTTTTCTTTTTTTCTTTTTTGTGGCTGACCTTAAACTTCATTCCTGTCATTTGAGAGGTCATCAGGAGTAATTAGGAAGTCCAGCTATACTCCAGACTTATTGATAATGGTATTAATATAGAGCAGCTTTCAGCCTCCAAAACATCAGGGGCTTTGGAGACCAGATGTTTGTGAGTGTCTATTGAAGTCATCTGCTCCAAACTGAGCACAAGCATCAGGAAGCTGAGCATGCTCGAGAGCTCCAGATGTTCCAGATGTTCAAACAGCTGTTGGCAGAGTTTCTCCTATGGCATCACAAAGGTCACAATGTCTACCAGTGAGTATCCTCCTGAGATACGGGGATAATTTAAACCATAATGCCTTAAAACCAGGTCCCTGATGGGACAAATCATCTTGGGTGTGTTGCGAGTAGGAATTTGGCTGAGAGCACCAGGTCAAGCCCCAAAGGATGCCCAGACACTGGATCATCCTTAATGACGGACAGCTGGAGGATGCACAGAAGCCGTGACTCCAGCTCTCACCTGAAGAAGTGCAGCCCCACGAGCACAGTTGCTACTAAAAATGTTATTTTCCATCACCAGATGAAAACCTGGGAGATTTTTCCCAAGTGCCAAATGCTTGGAGGGAGATGTGAGATGCTGGATGACCTTGAGGAAGGGCAAGTGAGGGTGCTGAGTGAGACCAGCCATGGCTCATCTGTCACGTCCTTGCTTCAGCATCTGATGTACTTTGGAAGTAAAATTCAGATTTTGGCCTTTGGAAAGATATCTGGCTCTGGAAATGAAAAATATTTGGAAAGGGGGAATATTGTCTTCATCCCTGTTGGCTTCATTGCTGATGTTTTCAGCACTGCCCAAGTCCAGAGGAGATTTGCTTTAAGAGCAGATCTGAGGGCACAAAGGAACCTTCACCAGGGTCCTGATGCCCGCCCTCAGGAGGGAATCCGGCCTCTCCCTGAGGGAATTTGAGCAAAACCCCTGCATGGAGTCAGTCTGGAGGCCCAGAGGTGTAACCCAGCCTTACCCCCATGCTGACATGGGACTGCCCAGATGCCATTCCTGTTCTCTGTAACGCCACATCCAATTTATTAAGGAAGAACAAATTTTATTTAACCAAACCTTCTGCTTGGAAAGAGCTTGTGCCTGTATTTAAGGGGAAAGCTCTTCTCCAGAAAAATGAGGTGCATCCCTCCTGCGATGCCAGGACTGAACCAGACACTTTCACACTTTCACCTCAGCCCTTGGATTGCTCCCTGCCTTGCTGCTCCGCTTTCGGAACTGAAAAAAGAAAAAAAGGAAAAAAATGGAAAAATAGAGAAAAAAACCCAAAAGTGTGGGTTTCCATGGAGACAAGAGTTCTGTTCTAAAATCTGAGGGCAGGCAAGCTCTGGATTTGGTGTTTTGATGCAGATGCTTGGGTTTACTTTAGGGGAAGAGGTTGTCTCAGGCTGGAGCTGTTTGAAGAGGCTGTTTTTTTTGGTGTGGGGGGCATTTCATAGGATTTGGGGCAATTCCATTGAAAAAAGAGAAGAAAACTCTCTTCAGTCGTTTACAGAGGAAAAGAACCCACAACCAACGGAAATGGTGGAGTCATCTGGGGCACGTCCAGCCCCTCAGGGTGTCCACGATGGAGGATCCAACCTCCACCTGATGCCAGCAGGGAGACGATGTGTCCTTTTGCGGTCCCGAAGCACTGCAGGAAACACGGATGGCTTGACACAGGTGGGAGCTCCGGGATGGAGGCCGCGGGGAAGGAAAAGGACCTTGCACTGCTTTGCTTCCCACACATCTGCTCTCCAGGCAGGAATTTCACAGGCTCGGTAATGATGTGTTGGGTTCTTCACTCCTGCTCATGAGCTCTTGATACTTTGGGCCTTAATTGATTGGCTTTTCATGGGCTTGATTGCAGCAGCTCGGAGGAATCAGAGCAGCGGAAGGTGACAGGAAGCGTTAGCACTTTGTTTGGAGAGCCCCGCTAACGATTTGTGTGCGGGCAAAAAATGGGAATTAATTCTCAGGGAAGAAATCCCACTTTGAGGGAAGCGAGGCACCAAACGTGCTAACGACCTGTCAGAGCAGGTGCTGAGGAGCTGCTGCCCCAGGCTTCACCGCTCGCGGGAATCTGAGCAGAGTGGTTTGGAGACACGGTGCCAAACCGTGGTCTGGGATGCCACCCCTGGAAGCTCCTTCCAAAACACATCCATGGGGCTTCCTATGGCTTCCCGAGGTTCAGGAAGAGAGGGCAGGTTGCCGCTGAAAATCAGTGAGGGAGTGAAATGCCAGCAAAGCCGTGGATAGCTTCACAAATTAATTTTATTTTTTTTAAAGATAATCTTATACTGAATAGGGAAAAGTGAAGAGAGAAGGTGGAGGGTATTTGCAGCAGAGCTGGGTGGAGAAAGCGCTTCCTGGCTGATGAATCATAGAACAGAATAATGGAATAATTTATGTTGAAAATGTCCTCAAAAATCATCAAGTCCTATGATTCCCCAAAGTCACCACTAACCCATGTATCCAAGTGCCATGTCCACATGGCTTTTAAATCCCTCCAAGATGGTCACTCCACCACTGCCCTGGGCAGTTTCAATCCTTTCCATGAAGAGATTTTCCTTAATATCCAATTGAAACCTCCTCTGGTGCGACACGAGGCTCTTTCCTCTTGTCCTGTCCTTTATTCCCTGGGAGCAGAGCCCAGCCTGCCCCAGCTGCCCCCTCCTGCCAGGGAGTTATGGAGAGCCAGAAGAAGAGATGGACATCAGAGCATGGATGAGGGTGGGAAGAGGGATGCACCCTGTGCCTCTGCACATCCTCAGTGTGCAAAACCCCCCTGGGAGAACCTGGAACAGAAACGTGCAGCCCCTGAGGCTCTGAGCCCCTGGGAGTGTCCAAGGCCAGGCTGGATGGAATTTAGAGCCACCTGGGATATGAAAGGTGTCCCTGCCATGCCAGGGGGTGGGATTGGTTGAACTTCAAGGTCCCTTCCAACGCAAACCAGTTTGAGATTCTCTGTCCCTTTTTCCTCAGTGTATTTGTGGCTTCTTACTGGAAATCTGGGTGTCTTTAAAACCATTCCTGATGCAGAACTGGCTCCTACAAAAGGCAGCTTTGAACCCCAGCTTTTATTCAGGGATCCTACCCCTCCACGGGGAAAAGCTGTCCCAGGAGGATTTATTCCTGGATTTACCGTGGCACCAATCCTGAGAGCAGACTGGAGAGAGGCAGCTCTCCTGAACTCTGCCTACAGTGGGAATATGAATGTTTTGTTTCAATAACATTTAACAGCGATTGCCTGGGCGACCTCTGCCCTGCTGTGATTAAATATTAATATTCTTCTAGTCTGGGCTCCTGCTCTGCTTTTCCTCCTCTGGTTTCTAAATGAAGCTGCCCGGCCTCGGCCTTTCTTTGGAGCACGGGGATGGAGTATGGATGAGGCACTGCAGGATCCAACCACCACAACCAAAGCTTGGAGCTTTGCTCTGAGCTTTACAGGGTAAAAANGTAAAAAAAAAAAAAAAAAAAAAAAAAAAAAAAAAAAAATAGAGCTGGGCTATGAAGTTGCTGAACTCAGGGGAATTTAATAACACTCAGCCACCAGCAAAGCGATTAAATGCTGGCTCCTAATTCTGTAAGTGCCTTGCTGATGGTTTCCCCGGCTGCCGGCAGCGCGATGGGACTAATCTGTGAATGGGCCGCACGTTATCACACCCGCCCGGCAGGGGCTGGGATGCGGCTGCAATGAGCGGCTGGCATTTTTGCAGCGGTGATGGAGGGGATGAGGGATGAGGGATGAGGGCGGCAGGTTGGTGTCTGTTTGCTGTGCGGTTGGAGGACCCGGTTGGCTTCGGGGTATCTGATGCAGGGGGAGGAGGTGTGGGGCTGGATGTAGGGTGCTCGCAGGGAAGGAGGAGGAAGAGGAAGGCAGACGGGGGGGTGAGTCTGGCTGAAGCAGGGCTGTGTTCCTGCTCCTTTTCTGCTGGATGGTTTCAGGTTTCAGCTTTTGAGTCAAAATAAGCTCAATTTTGCCTTAAATTTCACCCCTAAGTTGAACAGAAAAGAGATTCCACTTCAATCATACTTTTTGATCCAGACAGTGCCATGTTCCTGTTGCATCACCCTCTTTTCTAAGACTTATTTTTTTTAAATTTTTTTATTTTTCTTTTGAGAAAACTCTGAACGTGTTGTATTTGGGAATGCCTCAGGCGTTTGCTTGCTCCTTTCAATCCCTGGGTTCAGGGAGCACCAGGAGCCAGCCCCTGAAACAGAGCCGAGGATGCTCCACCGCCAGCACAGCATCCCTCATTCCCCGCTGCTCCTTCTCCGTGCCTCCACAGCAGATGATTTGCCCGACCTTTAGACGGGAGATGTTCGAGCCCAGCCAGGCTGATCGGGAGTCTAATGCTGATTGAGGTGCTAATGTGGCTGTTCCCGACACGCCTGGGCGGGCTGGGGGCACTTCCACACTCCCACGGGCAGAGCTTCCAAATGGACTCCACTGCCACATCCCTGTTCCGTCCAAGGGGATCATTTATTTCAGTTTTGAGGATCAAAGTGTGTGAACGTCTGTGTCTCACTGCTGCAGAGGCTGTAAACCTGAGCTCTTCAGCAGCTGTGCTTTGGCTGAGGGGCTCCAGCCCAGAGGAGCCCAAATCCAAGGGATGGGAAAAGCACCTCTGGCCCGCTCTGGGTACCATATCCCATATTTGGGTACCACATCCCATAGTCCTCCTGCTTCCAGCATCCCTGCATCTCTGCTTTATAAAGGCCGGACACACCTAATGGTGGGGTGAGAGCGAGATGTGCAATTCCATAGGGGAAAACAGGGAGTGCAAGGAAATTTCCTCACGGAAAGTCATGGCTGGGTCACTAGCAGGCAGATAATCCTTTTAAACAGGCTCAGGGCACTTTGGAAAAGAAGTCCTGTGCTGAAAAGGTTTGAGTGGGTTTGGTATAAAAGGGTTTTGGGTTCAAGGGCCTTTGGTATAAAAGTCTCACTCGTCCCAGCCCTGCCTTGCAGGAGGAGGTGGCCATCCCCTGGAGATCTGCTCCTTTTCCAATTCTTTGGCAACAACCACATCGTTCTAGCTCCAAAAAATAACAAAGTTAGGGAATGAAAAGGACAACAAAATCTATCCCACTGTAAACAAACATGTCAATTAGTGTAATCAGCTCTAATGAGGAAAGGGATGCCAAATTCCACACTTTGAGTGGCTCTTTGGGCCGGTTCATTGCAGGCAAGCCTGACTTCTTCCCAACACGTGTACTGGGGGCAGCTGGGTGCGCTGGCCACACCATCCCTGCAGGATTTGGGATCGGTGCTGTGCCGCTTTTCCTCCAGCCCCCGATTTTCGGGAAGTGGAAGGAGGGTGCATCCCTGACTCGCAGCACTCAGTCGCAAACAAAAGGCGATGATTTATAATTTGCTGTTATTGTGCTGCTCCTCCATCATCCCGAGCCAGCCCTGCCAGTTGGGCCTTGGGACCAGCAGAAGGAATTGCTTTGCCTTCCATTTGCCCAATAAATAATAATAATAATAATAATAATTGACATAATGGCAATAATAAAACCCATCCATCTCCCCCGCCGCCGTCCCCAGCCAGCGAGGGGAGCCCAACTTTTGGTATCGTTTATTTAGTGGGTGGATCGCGGTTGGTTGACTTTAACACGAGCTGTCACCAAACAAATCTCCCTGCGGCACGGCGGGTATTAAAACCATCTTTCATGGATTCAAATCTTCCAAGAGGGGCCATCAGAGAAATGAGGACCAGGACTGGAGGCTCGGTGTTATTCTTTTCTCCCCTCCTGTGAGGTGTTAAGGACTAAACATCCTCATTTGGTCCCAAACCCCATCCAGGGATGTCAGGGCTGTGTCATGCCTAGGATAGGAGGGATTGGATGCTCCCCAGCAAAAATTTCTGTCAAAATTAACAGCTGCCCTTTGTACCTCCCCAGATTTAATGATTTTCCCTTTATTAGTGGTGCTGGGTCAGTTATTATGGGCTGGGCATCCAGGATAAGGGGAGAAAAGGGAAAGAGGGATATCCTGGCAAAATGGTGTGAAACACCAGTAAAACCTTCCACAGGGCTTGGAGAGGATCCTGGCTGTGTGGACCCCACTGGGAGGAAGGAAAAGTGGGATAAGTGAGGACAAGGTGCTGCCCAAAGGCTGGAATATGCTGGCTGTTTCTCACCCACAGCCTGACCCTGAGTGCATCTCTGCTCCCTTTGAAGCCCCCAAATGACATGGATGGAGGTCTGTGCGTGGCAGGAACTGGTCTGTGTGACACAGCTCGGGGCTGAAGGCAGCTCCACAATGGAAATTCTGCATCCCAAATCTCCTCCCAGCCAAGAGTCCCTTCTAGGGGTGTTGTGGTGGGATTTACGTCACCCACCAGAGGCACGGCCATCCTAGGAGTGTCCTGAGGCCTTCCAGAGTCCAGACCCTGGAAATCAGGTTCCCTTTGAGCACTGAGCTTGAAAACAAAACAAAAGGAACGTCCCTGCTCATTGCAGAGGGGGTGGAGTGAATGATCTTTGGAGGGTCCTTCCAACCCAGCCCAACCCAATCCAACGTATTCCATTCCATGCCATTCCAGGCCATGCCATCTCCTCTCTTAAAATAATCACACTAGAAATTCTGACCCTCCTGACTACTCCGCTGCAAATTTTATTTTCCTTTTATTTCCCTCCCTTTTCCTTCCCCCCGGAGAAATGGTTTGTGGGACAGCTTCTGGCTCTGCTGCTGCTCCTGCCAACAGCCAGAGAGTTCCCACACAGCTCATTTGATGGCCCAGCAACACACAGAGAGAATAAATCCAACACGGAGCAGCAGCGCTGGCTCCCCAGATGGCTCCGTGCTCCCCCACAGAGGCTGGATGATGTTTCTCCACAGATCCAGCTGCCTGGGGAAGCGAGGGCCAGAGGCACCAGCGGAGCTTTTGTGTTATGGAAGGTGAATATATGGATTATACACCAGGTCCCTGCACGGTCCCCATGGGGACATGAGGGTGATGGGTGTCTGGAGGAGGAGGGTGTGAGTTTGGGAGCAGGGATGAGATCCCGTGCAGCCCATGAGGGACACACATAGGGCAACTTTGCTGTGAGCAGGGCTTAATCAGAGCTGGCAAACTGTTTTTCCTGAGGGTTGGTGGGACAAGCAGCAGCAAAAAGGGCCAGAACGGAGTCGTTTCAAAGAGAGTGGGCAAAATGTAATCATATCCAGGGAGGACTAATCCCGGATTATCATCAGGGGTTGGAAGGGATAAACCATATCTAAGCACACAGCTTTCATCCCACGGGGCTGTCAGAGCAATCGCAGCCGCTCTGGGGTGCAGGGACTGGAGTGAGAGAGGGAGGGAGGGGAGAGACCTCTGCCAAGGGCATGGGGGGAGCTGGGCGGCAGCTGGAGACCCTCACTGGGGGGACACCTCAGTGTGGGTGCTGCACTGGGCCATCCCTGTGTCCTTTGTGCCTCCCGGGTGTCCCTGAGGCAGGCAGATCCATCCTGCTCTCATGGCCGGCACCGTGACTGCTGCCCGGAGGATGTGGCTGCTCTCCTCCTTATCTTTTTGGCTTCTCTCCTCAAGTACAAATTGACCTCTCAGAATTTTCTCCTTTAATGCCCTTGTTCTCAAATGTTAATAACTGGTCAGTGACAGGCTGATTAAGCCTTCCTTCCTTCCTTATTTAGATTGGTGTCAGTGCAGCAGCTCGAACGGGGCTGTAAAGAACATTAACACCCGCTCGGCACTGACAGGGCAAACTATTCCCTGGGAATTGATAAGGGCTTTTTCTGGAAATGAATTTGGCGCTGGCAAAACAAACGGATGCCTTGAGCTCCATCCATCTCCCTTCCTTTAATAACTTTCATTTGTTCGGCACTATCTCCAGCACCAATTAATGTAACGAATGCCTTTTGTCCCAGCAGGGGCTTTTGCAGGAGCTTCCAGTGGGACAGATCCACTTCCCTCCCCTTCATTGCTTGGCTTGGGGTGAGGTTTTTTCCCCATGAGCAGAGGCTGAGTGGCCCAAAGTAACATCCTTTTCTCATGGCATCACAACTGGGTCCATATCTATATCCATTCCTATATCTATATATCTATACCTTGATCTAGTATCAATATCTGTATCTTTATCTCTATCTTTATCTTTCTTTATCTCTGTCTTTCTCTATACTTGTATCTGTATCATCTATATTTGTATCTTCATCTGCATCTGTAGCTATTTTCATGCCATTCATATCCTCATCCATGTAATTTGTATCTATATCTGTAAAATTTACATCCATATCCATCCAACCTGTATCTATATCCATAGAATCTGCACCTGTAGCTACACCTCTATCTGTCTATCTACCGATATCCATGAAATCTGTGTCTATATCCATATCCTCAGCATGCACATCCATGCCCATGTCCATGTCCATTTCAATTTTATTAATATCTGTTTTATCATCTATATCCATATAAACTTTATTTGTACTTGTACCTGCATCTGTTGCTGCATCCATGTCACTCCCATCCATATCCATACAACTGATTACCATATCCATATAATCTGTATCTATATCCATGTAATCCACATCTCTAGCTATACCTGTATCTATGTATCTATCCATCTCATCCATATCCTTAAAATCTGTGTATATATCTATGTCCTTAGCACATATATCCATATTCACATCCACATCCATATCCATGTTGTCTAGGTTTGAAAGACAGGTGTTTGCAAAGGAAGGCAAGAGGCTCCCTTAGAATGGAAAATGTACACCCTCTCTCTCCAAATTATTATAATTTTTAAATTATTTTAAAGGGTTCCTGGAAAAGATATGAGAGTAGTAATAATAGTTCTTTACTAGTATGTATAAATAAAATAAAATAAAACAACAACCAACAAACTACAACTTAATAGGAAAAATTAGAATAAGATGCAGTAGTACAACAAAAAAAATTGACAGGTAAGAACAATCTGACCCCCTGTCAGTCAGGGTGTTGGTAATAGTCCAGTTGGAATGGTGGCTGCAGTCCTGGAGTGACAGATGGTTCTGTTGAAGCAGAGATCCTGCAGAAGGGCAGAGTTTTCTTCCAATGCTCCAGTGGTGATGTTGAAGGGTCTGGTCCTTCCTCTGGGAATCCAGTGAGAGAGAAGGCTGCTCCTCTGGGAATCCAGTAGAAGGCAGATGCCTGTGGTACTCCGGGGCTCAGATTATATACATGTAGGAATGCTTGGCTCCTCCCGCTGGGCGGAGCATCTCACAATGTGCTGATGTCATTCTCTGAGTCATGGGGTGGATCCTTAATTGCCCATCATACAGGAAATGGCTCCCGGAGGGAGTTATCTGTGACTCATGGGGCAAGGTGTTAATGGCCCATTAACAGGAGATGGTCCGGGGGAGGAGGTAAGGAAAACACTGCCCCTCCTGGTTTAACAGCTCATGAAGTTGGAGATAGAATACATCCCTTTGGGCACATCTTTACATTGTAACCTAGGACACATATTCATATCCATGTCCATGTCCATACCTATGTCCATAGCATATCTATCTGTATCTGCACTCATCACCTGAGAAGGAGTTGGATGGGGAGGAGGGAAAGGATTCCCATGGAAGGATGAAGCCACCACCCGTGGAAGGCCCTGGATCCCTCCCAGGGATGGGGCAGCCACAGCTTCCCTGGGCACCCTGTGCCAGGGCCTCCCCACCCTCACAGGGAAGAATTCTTCCCCACTATCCTATCTAAACCTACTGTCTTTCAGTTGGAAGCCATTACCCCTCATCCTGTTACTCCAGGCCCTTGGAATAAAAACCTGGAGCTCCAACTGGCAACACTGGGACCCCAGTTTCTGTCCTGTGCCCCAGTTTTGTCACATTAAGGGCATTTAAACACTCCATGAGTGGGAGTGCTGTGAAGGAAAGAGGCTGGAGGATCAGCACACAGAGCAACCCTCTGATGTCTGAGCATCCCACAATCCCTCAGCCCCCCAACCCCTCAGAGGTTCCCCTTCCCAAGCCCAGGATTTGGATCATGAAGCCAGTGATTTAATTACGAGCAGAGAGAAGAAAAGAGAAGATTTTTTTACAGTTGTGTAAGTGGTGCATGGTGCAAGTCAAGAGTTTCTCCTTTTATATAATCTCCTCCCTGTGTCCCTGTAAATACTCTCCTACAAATTCAGAATGGCTGTGCCCTGACTGTGGGGCTGTCAAATCCTTCTCCTGTCAGCCCTGGGCGAGATCCAGGCGATACCTGGGAGGGTTTTTCCTGTTAAAGTGGCTGCCAAACCACTGCAGTGTTTAAAACACGCCTGGCCCTTGCCAGGCAGAAAACCAGGAAGAATGAGGAAGTGCAAATAGGAGAGGATCAAGGCAGTGCCACAGCAGCTGGGAAAAAGGAGATATATAAATGTGAACATGGTTTTTCAAGAGTGAGAAAGAATCAGCCTGAGGCTCGGTCAGCTGTTACCAGGCTGTGATAAGGATGGGGGAGTTGAAATCCCATTTAGCCACAATCCCTGGGGAAATGCTGCAGTGGGAGGCAGCAGGGATCCAGAAGGTGGAAATATCTCTTCCAGAGCAAGGATCAAACCCCTCCACGGGTGACTCTGGTTCTCCAGCAAGAAGAAATTGGGTGCTTGATCTCCCTCCACCACTTCTGATCCACATTTTTTTGTGGTTAAAGGACTTCTCTAAGCCTTTGCTGAGGCTTTGGCACTTAGGCAGAGAAACAAATATGAAATTGGGGGCCAGTACATTCAGTTTCTTCCCTGGCGCTTGATTAAATGGGTAGAAAATAAATTCCAGCCTCCCATTTTCTTTCTCTGGAGCTGAAGTTGCTCTTTTGGAGCTGTGAGAAGGTGGAGGCTGCAAGCCCAGGCAGCTCTGGCTGCTCTGCCAAGCAAAGCACTGGGGGTTTTGGACAAACACTGCAGAAAAAGACCATCTTACAAACAAAGCCTTGAAGCTTCACTTAAAAATGAAGAAAAATTTGTTTTCTGGTGCAACTAAATAATTAAAGGGGGGTATCAAGGGTGCAACAAAATGTGGGTTGGAAGGAACCATTGTTCTCTCCCCATCCTCAGCCTGTGGAACAACATCTGATTTCTCCATGCAGGGATATTTTGAACCAAAAAATCCCCAAAGGAGGTGCAATTGCAGTTTGGATTCCCCAGCTTTGTGTTCCTCTACGAGGAGTCCAATTGTAGAGACAGAGGCTCAGTACAGATCCAGCTGCAGCTGCTCTGATCCCTGGGGTCCCTCATCCACAACATTCCAGCTGTGCTGGGTAGAGAGGGCAAAGTTTTTACTATAATATGTGAGCAAGAGGTGCTAAATTTCAGAAAAACCCAAAAATTATTGACAATATGTCACTGAGCTCCTTGATTTTGGTTCCTTGATGCCCCAATCAAGGCACCAAATGGGGCACCCGGGCCATACGTGGCCAGAGAATTGTAGGAATTTATTCAGAGCAAGTTTTGCAAGCTGTTAAAACATTGTTGGGTTTGCAGAATATAGCTTTTTTCTAGGATTAGGAGTAAGCTAAAGAGCTGCCATCCCACTCCATCCCTGCTGGCCCTGCTCCCTGTGCTCTGTGTCTATTCTGTGTTGGTCACCACTGGGATTCCTTGATTCGAGGTCTGGCTGGTGCAGGTCAAAACTGTCAGGTCTGCTGAGACCCAGAGCTCAAATATCTAGAAATAAAGAGTAAATAACAAATATGAGAGAGATCCAGATCTTTCCAGCTCAGCTCCAAGCGGAAGAACCCTTTCCTACACATTCTTTTCTTTTATTCCTGCAGAGCTTGTTGATTTTTTTCCAACACTTTGTGGTCCCAATAGCTCAGAGCAGGTAGCAGGGACTGGGATTGGGATTTGATTACTGATCTGATTTAGGCTGTCAAGCTGGATGTCTCTCTGCAGAGATTGCAAGTGTTTCATGGACAATTTGCAATGAAAGAGAGAAGCTTAAGGAGTGATTTATTCCATAACAATAGCAATGATAATAACAGAAGGACTGGATGTGGGCAGCATCCAGCACACTGAGAGTCACTTCCACAGGCTCTGGAAGCTGCTGTTACACAAGTGATAGAGACAGATACCATTCAAATGGGAGGAATCTGAATTTCAGATTCCCCTGGCACATTCTCCTTGGTGTAAAGGGAGGATAAGGACGCTGGATCTCTCCTGTGATGATTGAAGTTGATTGTTAGGGTGATTTCGGTTGGGAAATCAAAGTGAGATCCATGGCAACCCCTGCCAAGTCTCTACATGGTCCCTGTGGTGGGGAGGACCCTGTCTCACCCTGCAGGGATCCTGCAGGAGGCTGAAGGCTCCAATGTCGGAATGGTGAGGAGACAGTAAATGGATTGTGTATTGAAGCACAGGCATTCCCTGTCTTTGTAGCCCTCCTGGGAAGAGGCTGCAATCAGATGCTGGGAGATGTGGTGCCAAAAGGAATCTTGTCCTTTCCACACCTGTGCATTAACCGGGATTTTATTCCGGGGGGGATGTGCCTCACCTGAGAAGTCCTTCAGATGCCACAGCCAAGATCTTCTCTGATGAAGTGCCAAGAAAAGCTCCTGAGAGAGTTCTTTGACATCACTGGAGAGGTGATGAATCAGCAAATGTACCACATCCCATTGCATCCCATTGCA
>VXBU01006151.1:0-17202 GCA_013400315.1 Bombycilla garrulus
CTAGTGATTATGTGATTCTGTGATTCTATATACTGTATAAATTACACAAACATACTTTGAGCAAATGTGTTCATAAAACTACCTCAGGAATGTCATGACAGTAAGTTTTTATAGGAACATTAGCAAATTATGTGTTGCCTTTACAAAAACCATCAGATCAGTTCTTCACATGCAAAGATCTCCAGTGTTTAGACACTGTCAGATTAACACAAAGCTAAGAAAAATTTAATGGTTAGCGTTATTTGTACTCGTACTGTGAAGATTTCTAACCACTTTCTGTGCATAAAGGTCCTTTGGGTTTTCAGTAGAATAACCTCCAAAATTTTAAAATGTGTTTTTTCACAGAATAGTTAAAGAGTTCAGATTTCATAGGGCTCTTTTATTTTTTCTTTAAATTTCATAGAATCATAAAATCACTAAGTTTGGAAAAGACCTTCAAGTTCATCAAGCCCAACCACTAGCAAACACTATGTCAGAAAAGCCATGCCAGTAAGCCCCACATCCAGTCATTTCTTGAACACCTGGTGTTGAAGACGGTGACTGCCCCTCCTCCCTGGGCAGCCCATTCCAATGCTTAACCTCCCCTTCAGTGAAAAAACCCTTCCTCATATCCAAACGGAACGTCTCCTGGCAAAAAACCTGAAACTGTCCTCCTGTCCTGTCACTGATTGTCACTGACTGATTGATAGGGAAAAGAGACCTACCCCCACCTGGTTACAGCTCCTTTCAGGCAGCTGTAGAGAGCATTGAGGTCTCCCCTGAACCTCCTTTGCTCCAGGCTAAACAATTCCATTTCCTGCAGCTGCTCCTCATAGATCTTGTGCTCCAGACCTTTCACCAGCTCCATTGCCCTTCTCCGGACACTCTCCAGCACCTCAGCGTCTTTCCTTCCAGGGCCCCAGAACTGGATACGGCACTCAAGGTGAGGCCTCACCAGTGCCCAGTACAGGGGGACAGTCACCGCCCTCGTCCTGCTGGCCACATTGTTGCTGATACAGGCCAGGATGTCACTGATTTTCTTGACAACCTGGTCATATGGCTGCTCATGTTCAGCTGCAGTTGANCCCGCCTAAGCCATAAAAAGCCCTGCTTGAGGAAACCACGTAGCATTTTTGGGGACGTGTAGGAGAGGCTTGTATCTCCAGTCTCTGGCACGGCTTTTTCTCTTTGGAGAGTTTGTTATTTTGAAAGTTAATAAACCTTTTTTGTTTCCAACACCACCCGAGGTGTCTTTCTCACTCATTCTAAGCTGTGGGTATTTGTAAGACAAAACCCAAACAGGGATGGGACCTCTGAGAGCTCATAACACCTGGCTCAAGGAGAAATCCCATCAGTCCAGCTGTCCAGATTCCTCTGCAGATCCTTTTTACCTTCTGGCAATCAACACTTCCACCTGTGTAGTCTGAAAACTTACTCAGGGAACACTTAAACCTCTCATCTAGATCACTGATAAAGATACTAAAGAGTCCTGGCCCCAGTACTGAGCTGTGGGGAGCACCACGGCCAACCAGCCTCCAGGTGGATGTAACTCCATTCACCTTCACTATCTGAGCCTGGCCATCCAGCCAGATTCTAACCCAGGGCAGAGTGCCCCTGTCCAAACCATGAGCTGCCAGTAGGATTTCATCTGCTTTCAAAAACCCCCATGTTCCTCAAACAATCAGTTATCATCTAAATAAATACTTTTTTCATCTAACTAATAAAGTGTTTCAGTAAATACAATTTTGTAGTACAATATATTATTGAACTCACTAATAGAAATCCAAGCAAGTTTCTGCAGTTATAATTTTCTAAGCAATGTTTCTTGCCTAGAAAACCAGTTATAACATACAGATTAATCCATATAAGAAAAACTTAGGGTATTCTTACCTAGAATCCATACATTATGCTTAAAATCCACACTGCATGTACTAAAGTAATATACAATTTCCAGCTGGTTATCTAAAAGAGAATAGTGCAGATTCTTGTCACAGTCTACAGTATTCATTTTCTTATCTATTGTAATTATTTAAACCTGGAAGAAATGTTCTTCCTGTCTGAATAGAGGTCAATGGGAGGTAAAATTTCACAGCATACTTGTCAGTTATTTTTACGGGGACTCTGACAATTGTAACACAAACAAGCACAAGTATTTTGATTCAGTTCTTTGAGTAATCTTAATAAATACTTTTATCAATGGTCTTTTTGTGTTGAGAGCAAAAGCAAGCCCATTTCCATGCACCAAGTTATATAGTATTCATAATACTTCTCATCCATTCACACATAACAAAACAAAGTAATAAAAGGTCTGGCATATCATACAGGCATAAAATAATACACTGTGATGAAACAGAAGCTAACAGTTTTTGACACCACTAACTCCACATAGATAATGCAAAGTAGGAAAAAATCATATCAGGAAATAGGCATAAGAATGTATAACACTGTGCCTTAAAAGAATAATTGCTTAAAAATTAAAAAGACAGTAAAATCCTTATGAGGATCTTCATACTTCTTTCATATTATCCAACAGTGGTCAAACCTGCCTAATACTTTTGCAAGCATAAAAGAATGCAATATGCATTGCTCCTACCATAAAGAATATGGAATTTTCTATATTTGAGCTCTTTTCTACATTCACCTCTAATTTCTTACATTTTAAAACTCTTTTTGCCTAGCAATTCATTCATGGAACATATATTTTATAAGAATGATGTTTCTCAAAGGATTTAAAGGATGTAAGGTTCTTAAGTCATTTACCACAATCCTTGAATAAACACAAATGGACTTAAAGGAGTTTCTGCTTCCAACAGATGCTTAGTCTCTTTTTAAATCATCACTTGTCTTTCATATCATACAAAAGCAGAAGGGCATCAAACAAAGTCTAACTATATGAGAGAATTTGTTTTTCCTCAAAAAGGTTGGTTAGTAAGGCTGTAGCTTCTGTTATCAAACAAAAATCTAATAATTCGAAAAATAAATAATAACTCTAAAATAAATCTACAGCCTTGGAAATGCCTACAGAAATAAAACCCTTATAGCACAATAAAAGATAAAATATGAAAATAGCTGTCACACTTCTGTGGAATATTATCTCTGATGATTTATATCCAGAAAAATATTTCATGACCAAGAGTATTTCACAAGTGTGATTTTGAAATATAAATGATAAATACATGTAAATACTGGTATCAGCATTACCATCAATATGTATTGCTGAATCTGTTCACTTTCTATATAAGTAAAGACATATAGGTATACACAATCATGTCTCTGTGTAAGGTTACAAATCTTCATACTTTGGAACATAAGCACATTTTTACCATGAAGGCTATGTAGACTGAATTAGATTTGACCTCAGTATCTGGAGTAAGGACAACTACAGAGACGTAGAAATAAAGCCTGCAAAACCTTCCTCAGCAGGTGAAAACAGTTTTTGTCTCCATTTAACTTCATACATAATGCTTGTAATATTAAGTCTAGCAATGGAAGCACAGCCTTAAATGGTTCTTTTAAAAGCCAGTTCACACAGTTTTCTGTGTGAAAAAAAGCTACAGACTAATTGTTCAGTTTTGCTGACTTGTACCATCTATGTGTGGTTGTAAAAAGCAAAGATAACTGAAATGGTATATGGGAATTCTTTCCTTATTTTCAACTTCCTTCCTGTCTTCTGCTGTCTTTATAAACTCTGAAAACCTTTTATCAAAACTGCTTGAGGTGAACCTAAATCTTGATTAAACTGGGATTGCTTAAATGCCTGAAAAGCTGAGCCCATTCTGAAACAGGAGTAACACCAACAGTTTCTTTACAAAGGTGTCCACTATCCAGCATGGTCTAATAATAATCTTACTACTAATAACTGGTCTAATAATAATAACTGCTGCTCCAAAATGCCTGGTAAATACTGAATCTCTGATGGGTTTCATATATAGATATTTTTGTCTTGGCTTTGATATTTAAGCTTGCTAATGAAAGACTGGTATTTTCTAGGCTATGCTTGTAGGCAGAAGCGAGCCTAGCGAGCCTGGTAAGCCCATTACAATGGGTTAGCAGAAAGATAAACCAAATATGCAGTAGCAGAGTGCAGGTAAATATAACTGCACTATTTTCACTATAATTGTTTTTGTTGTTATAGCAAAATATAATGCTTTAATTGGGAAAAAGAAAGAAAGACAAAATTTCTGCATTGAGAAGATTAAAGAGAAAATAAAACATCAAAACATAAAAAGAGGAAAACCTGAAATTTTTATGAAAATTAGTGAGTGAGGAGAACAAGCCTTCCTTGAAGGCTTCCATGCCTTCCTGCAGACATGTTTTTCTGCCTTTCATGATTCACATTAGAAATTATAAATTTCAAACAATTTTACAAAAACAGATAAAAATATGTGGCTTGATTGCTGTGGGACCACCCCACTGCCTTCTTTGGTGAAGCACCTTCTAAATAGGAGAGCCTTAACTGAATAATTTTCTAACTATAAACTGAACGGGATGGAGTCTTAAGGAATGGGATGTTTCCCTACAATAGATGAAGATCACAGGTAAGGTGAGCCTGTGTGAATCTATCGCAGTATTAGTTTTCCACCTTTGACTGTATAGAATAGTTGATTATGACTTGCTAAATTTCTTATTCTGGCTGTATTAGAATTCTCAAAAGTCTCTGAAAAATTTTTACTCCTTTCTGACTTCTCAAGTATTAACACTATTACTGCCTTTCACAGCTTTTCATTATAATCACAGTAAAATTTCTTTTTGAAGAATGGATTAAATTAATCAATGTTCTAGATTAATGAGATCTCTGATGATATTTCAAGATCATGTTTCTCCTGAAATGCTGTGGAAAAGGTTTTCTCTTGGACATACCAAGGAATCACTTTGAGGCAATGTGGGGGGTTGGGGTTTTGTCCCTTTTATTCTCTTTACCTATAGAATTTTGTCCCATTTGTTGTGGGGGAACCTGATGGCTGATACTTGAGTATATTTGCAGGACAAAAAGACTTGCCGGGCCCAGGGGGAAGGGGGAAGGGGCGGGCAAAGGGAGGCCCGGGGCAGTGGGAAATCATCACTCTCGCTCTGCGGCTGGAGTGGAGGACAGACTGGGAGCTGTGGTTGCTTGGAAAAGGACTTTGCCATAACCCAGGAGCTTTGTTTTCCTGCTGCTGCCTCTGCTTTCCCCCCTGGGATGCCCTGCTGAGACTGCGGGAAGACTGGTGACCCATCTAATCCATCCCTGCACCAGAACTCCTGTGTTCCATCTTGAAGTTCTTCCTTTCTCCTCAGAGGGCCCATTGGAGCCATCTACGACTACAGACTGCCTACGGGGTTCGTGAAGCAAGGCCTTCCCCACCCCTCTTGCCGGCTTTGCCGCAGGGGTCCCTGACCTTTTTTTTTTTCCTTTGTAGTTGTTGTTGTTAATACCGTAGTTATTGTTCCTTTGTATCTTGTTATACTCATTAGTAAAGCACTGTTATTCCTCCCCATATCTTGTCTGAAGGCCACTTAATTTTACTAATTCAGAGGGAGGGGGCTTCTGAGGGAGGCTCCTGGCTTCCCCAGCAAATACCTGTCTTCAACCCAAGACAGGCAGCCAAAAACATCAGTGGAAAAGAAGCAAAAGGGTCACTGGCGTCGACTTATACTCTTGTACTCAGTTGTATCTTCCAGTAAGGATGTGTATCATCTTAACTTTTCAGTATGTATATCAGTTAATGAAGCTTTTGGCAGTCTTGAGTCCTGGAAAGCAAAATAAAAATTGCTAAGAGAACTTGTGCTTGTGATCCCTGTCACTATTAAACTCTGCTCAATATCTTTGGGGACAGTAAGAGAATTGTTGACTGAGCACTGCAGAAAATAGGCTGACATCTCATGTTGTAAGGTGCAGACTGGAAGGGTTATTCAAAAATAAAGCAAAGACCCATTCACTGACATCTATGATCCTCTATGACTAAGTGAAAAACAACCATAGAGGTACCGGAGCTTGCATTTGCTAGCTACATGCATTTAATACTGCTCAGAAAACAAGTGTTCTGACCAATGTTTTCTAGTGTCAAACCGATCTCCCTGGAGTTTTCTGTTAATGGCATACAGTGAACACAATTCTCCCTACAGCAAGTGAAATAATGAAGTATGTTCATGGAGTTAAAAGACCAGCAAGCCTGGTAAATCTGTTCCTTGACTAGCTGGACAGAACACAACAGATGTGCAATGAATAGACAATTGCAGACAAGGAAAGTGGAGCCCTGGTAATATGTTCGCTGGGGGGAAGAAAAAGGAACTCTCCCAGATTTCTCTTCCCAAAACCTGAAATTCCAGTGTCCTCTCTTGAAACATTATCTAAGGATGGTAAACTGTGATTCCCATTTGCATCTTAGTATTGATAAAGATATGCAACTCCTTCATCACTGAGGACTGACAGTTTGGGAACACAGCTCACAACAAAAGATAACGTAATCACAAGTGACACACAGCTACAAAGAAAGAACCACACAGCATTTCCCATTTTTCAGGAAGAAAATCCCAGTTACACTAGAAATATACAGATACTATGAGCAAAAATTATTAATAATAACTTCCCTTTTTGTTACAGTATAATTTTCAGCTGACTGTAGGTTAAAATTTTAGATCATCCTCCTATTTTGTACATTATTATTTAATTCTAAAGACTTCAGAGAAATTCAGCTTTGCATGCCTGACAGCTCAATACACATAAATAGACCATATGCTAGAAAACGTTTCCAGCTGTTGGAAAAATTATCTGCTTAAAACTGAAAAATCCTGAATATTGCTATTTAGCAAATAGTTTTAAATTGCTATAGAATTGTATTGCTATTTAAATGCGTATTATAAGCACTTTTTTAAAGATGTCAAGGCAGCTATATACCAAGGGATTTTCCAGTCTTCCAGTGTTTGACACAAATTTTGAAAGCACCCTCCACAAATAATCATCTGAGATATATAATGTAATTACTTTAAAAACTGCCTCTCTAAATCCTTATTGGGCCAAATGAAACTAAATGCAACAGGAGCTAACTGGTTAGTTACTTCCCACTGTTAAAAAAATAAAAAATAATAAAAAGGCTGTACCTGTTGCAAAGTAAAATATAAACAGACTCTTCTCAGCACCTATGCACATTAAAACACCAGTGGCCAGTGAAGTAAAGGTGGCAGCCTGCTTGGCTTAGTTATAGCTGCAGAGTAAAAAGATGGACCAACGATATATAGTGCAGCTCAAAATGACATTTGCAGGACAAAAGCCCACAGTGCTGTAAGCATTATCTTATCTTGAACACTTCCAGGCTGGGGCATCCACAGCTCCTCTGGGTAACGTGCCAGCGCCTCACCACCCTCACAGTAAAAAATTTCTTTCCAATACATAGCCTAAATACAACTTGAACAAATGGAAAACCAATAAATGTTTTTAGTGGGGCTTTAGATTTGAGCTGCCATGAGTTAGTTTCTTTCAAAATTTTTTTCAATTACATTTTTTCCATTTAGCTCTTTGTGTTAGCCCCAGCTCTGGTATTTTGTAACATTTTTACAAACCTTTTTGAGGTGGACTATTCTATATTGTTTCTGTTTCTCTGTTCCTCTGCAAGTACTACACCTGTCAAAACCAGCCAAAATAATAATTTCTAGTGTTGTTATGATATGCAGTGTAAATCAAAGATGCAGGCGTGCAAGCAATTGGCAAAATTGATAGTTACCACTATTATCTTTAGGTCTGCATTCAGCAGTTTTATTCTGATTTATTCTTATTTATTTCTGCCTGGTTTTGTTTTATGATGTACAGCATCTGTTCATTACACATTTGGACTGTATAATCCTTCAATATATTTTTCTTGATGAGGCTTGTAAAGAGTGATAATCCTACAGGAAAATTAGATGGGACAGGAGTTACTTCTATAACTCATTAGCTTAAATAAATGTAAAGCATTTATTATGTTGATTTAGTTAATAGCATAAGAGTCACTATATTTGTATGAATTCCAGAGGAAAGTGTTTCAACAAAATTAGAAAACTATCATTTTTCTTACCAGTCTTTTCTTGATAGCTTAAAAACACATATAAGTAGGTTAGAGACACCATAGAACTTTCAATTTGGCTAAATTCACATCTGTCTAGATCAGCAGCTTTTTCAACAAATTATTTGAACCTACCTTTGTCATCACTGTCAGAATCCAGATGATAAACCGTTGCATACCTAAAAAGTTAAGAACTTTAGAAGCAAAAGGTGTCACACACAAATCCTACTCCATATCACATAAACAAGTAGTTTTTAATATACGCCAGCATATCAACATGGCTTAAAGTTCTTTTGTACCTGGCTATATAGAACCTAGCTATATACCACAGAATCACAGAATGGCTGAGATTGGAAAGGACCTTCGGAGCTTGTCTAGTCCAACCCACTTGCAAAGGCAGGATAACCTGGAGCAAGAGGCCCAAGACCATCTGGAGCTTTTGGATGTCTCTTGCAGTCAGGAAATATTCCTGATGTTCAGAGGGAGTTTTATGCACTTTGGTTCAAGCCTATTGCCTCTTGTCCCATGAATGGGGACAATCAGAGAAATTCTGGATCCATCTTCTTTGTACCCTCCCTACAGGAATTTATATAGATTAAAAAACCCTCCCTGAATCTTCCCTTCTCCAGAAGAAACTTTCCCAGTTCTCTCATAGGAGAGATTATTCATGCCCCTCATTGTATTCATGACCCTTTGTTGGACTTTGAAACTCGTCCAATTTAATTTCTTTCCAGCTGGGCGGCCGCAAGCATATACCGGTGCCTGGAGTTTTTTGTCCCTCTATGCAAGGCATTGCATTTCCCCTTGTTGAACTTTATGATGTCCTCCCACTTCTCCAGCCTGCTGAGGTACATTTGGAAGACAGTATGACCCTTTGGCAATTCATCCACCCTTTCCAGTTTTGCGTCTGATGCAAACTTACTGATAGTACACTCTGCAATATCGTCCAAATCATTAATGAAGATGTTAAACGGGACTGGATCCAGGACTGTCCCTTGGGGTACACCACCAGTTCAATCATCCTTTGTGCTGGTTTGAGATTGATTGACATTTTGGTGGGCAGGAACTGACCACCCCTGGAAGTGAGGTTTGCCTGTGAATTTCCCCTGGGCCTGGTGTAGGGCCAGTTTTGAGGACAGACAGGGGGATGCGCCAATCAAAGGTGTAATATGCCTCTGTAGACACACATTTTGAGACAAAGATTGCCCAGGAATCTCTCTTTCCTTCCTGCATGGAACAGGTACAGGAGTGCTCTGTGGCTCTGGCCTGGTTCCCCCCCTGCCCATGGGCCCACAGGGGCCTATGGGGGGCTGGGCCAGGCGGGGCTGGCCGAGCAGGGGGGCCTCTTCTTCTGAGGGAGCTGTCCCAGCAGAGTGGGGAGGAAGGAGAAGGAAGGTATGGGCTTGCCCTAGTCTGGCCAAGGAGACGGATCCCCCCCCTCTCTGCCTGGCTTGGAGCTGAGAGATCTTAGCTGCACCCCCACCACCACCACAACTCTGCTCGTCCAGCGCAGCTGCTCAAGGACATCTTAACTATCAGCTTCAGCCGCTGGCAGAGGTCCCAGATTTTAACTGTCTCTTGCCCAGATGGACTTTTTAAGGCATGCATCCTGCTCAACTGAAAAGGAGATGTAAAAGACAAGGCCTGAGACAGGATGTCAGGGGAAGACAGGAAAGGATCCAAGGTTGGAAGGAAGGATGAAGGGTTGCCTGGTTGGCATGGACTTCTCTTGCAAAGCCATAGAGAATGGACTGAGTTCTTTTATAACATGCAGGATGCTTTTAGGGGGGATGCATGTGAGCCTAGTCCTGTGGGGAGTGGTGATGTAGCACTGAGGCCCCTGGTCCCAGGGACAAGAAGAGGAATCTGTTTCCTGAGATGAAGATGGAACAGATGAAGAAAGCTTTTGTTTTGGACTGGGAAAAGACATTCTTAAACTGTACCCTAGAAGCTGATGCAGCCCATGAGGCAGTTGTGAGACGACTGTCTCATGGGAGATGCTTCACAACAGCAAATCCCCGGGCAGGTCATTTGTGAATTTGAGGACCAGTTTCTTGTGGAATCTATGGTATGCAGGAGAGACTCTGCTCTTCCTTGATGGCTTTGGGAAACAAAATTGGTAAATAAAACCATGACTCCCTTCTACCTTCCCCTAGATTCTGGAGGTCCTCCTTCACTCAGCACACATCACTGCAGCAAGGCTGCCTCTAGTGTTTACATTCTCCTTGTTAGTGAGTTTGTGGTCCAGCGCAGCATCTGTCCTTGCTGACTTCTCTATAACTTGGCAGACAAAATTATTGTCAAAACAGCCCACAAACCTGCTGGATTGTTTTTGTGCTGATGTGTTGTCCCTCCAACATGTATCAAGATGGCTGAATCAGAGAATGAACGAATCACAGAACCACTAGGTTGGAAGAGAGACCTTCAAGATCATCGAATCCAGCTGATGCCCTAACTCCTCAACCAAACCATGGCACCGAGTGCCACATCCAGTCTTTTTTTAAACACATCCAGGGATGGTGACTCCACCACCTCCCCCAGCAGGCCATTCCTTTAACACCCTTTCCATGAAAAACTTCTTCCTGATATCCAACCCGTATTTTCCTTGAGACTGTGTCCCCTCGTTCTGTCAGTTGCCACCTGAAGCAAGAGACCAACCCTCACCTGACTACAACCACCCTTCAGGAAGTTGTAGAGAGTGATAAGGTCACCCCTGAATCTCCTTTTCTCAAGGCTAAACCCCAGCTCCCTAAGCCATTCCTCACAGGCTTGTGTTTCCAGCCCCTCTGCAGCCTTGTTGCCGCCTCTGGACATGTTCAAGGGTCTCTACATCCTTCCTAAACTGCAGTGCTCAGAGCTGGACATAGCCCTCAAGGTGCAACCTCACCAGTGCTGTGTACAGGGGAAGAATGACACCCATGAAGACCAAAACCTTCAAACCTGAGGTCTATATAAAGTCTGATCCACTTGTTCTTCATGGTCAGGTGTGCTATTTGTAGACACACACTATAATGCTACCTTTGCCTAGTCCTAAAATGTAAAAATATCCATTGGCTCCTCATCCACCACTAGGCAGATTTCCAAGATGTTAAGCTGCTGTGTCACATGAAAGGAACTTCTCCTCCTCATCACACTTCCATGTCTTTCTGAAAGAGCTTGTATCATTCCTCTGCAACATCCCAGTCATGGAGGCCACCTCGCTATAATTCCATCATCTCAACAAGAACATAGTCCTGCAACAGCAATATATGTGAACATATGTACACACATAAATATTTGTAATAGATACACTTTTAACTTTTGATTTTCCACTGTCATTGCTGTTCACCTCATGTCCCTCTCTGGAGATCTTGTCAGGTAAGATGTATTTCAAACAGATTCCCTCCTGTCCTGTCTCTGATGGGAGAGAATAGCAAGGGAACTACTGAGAAATCAGTGCAAAGGGAAACATAAAAAATACAAAAATCAACTGTTAAGAAATAAATAAACAAAATGTTTAATTCTTCCCCCACACTCCTCCCACTCCCCAACCCAACATTCAAAAGCAGCTTAATTGTAGTTCAAAACATTACCCCTGGCTGTTCCCAGGAGCAAGAGTCCAGTAAAGAAAATGAAGATGAGGCTACTGATTTGGAAAAGGCATTGGCACAAAACGTGCAGAAGATTTGGGAAATGCCTGTTGATCTAATAAAAAGTAATCACAAGTATTTTCTTTTCCTGTACTTGTTTCCAGATCTTTGAAAATTATGTTGTAAAGCCTAACAAATGTTTACACTAAATAATATAATTTAATTGTTTAATCAGTGATGACAAATATGTTATGTACAGTACACAACAGATAAAATGAAATTGAAAAGTGCATGGCCTATACATTGCAGAATCCACTTTAAACATGATGCAGCTAGAAATAATAGAAAGTGATATGGTGATGCCAATATGGCAGGGACGGCAAAAATTTGTTAAGATTTCAGCAGATAAGTCTGTACTGTACATTAGACTGTGTCTGTAACATTTGCTGCAGTTCTCGTCTAAGTCGACTGGGTGGAGAAGGGTATGTCTGAGGTCATTTCCTTTCAGGAAGACATTACCTTAAGATGACAAGACTCAGAGTGCCTCATCATACAGACTTAACTGTGAATATTAATTTCCTGTCTCTGTGTTTCATAAGAGGTTCCGTTTGCCAGAGCAATCCATTTTACACAACAAACAATCAGAACAATCAGAATAATGTGTCAAATGGAAAATATGCTGCACTTTCAATCCTTGTATATTGCCACTTTGCAAGGCATTCACTGAACTGGTGATAAAATCACCATCGTAACAACAAAACAAGAGCTCCAAGAGCATTAAAACAATGTGCTTGGTTCACAGTTATGTCTTACCCCTATGGAGGAAGATTCTGGAAGCCAAGGTGTAGCTGTCAATTAACTCAATATTAAGTTTTTGTTCACACAACCATGAAGGAAATGGGCTGCCATTTCCTGAATGTTAATACATCTTTCAATGCTTTGGTTAGTAAATATTTTTCATGGTTTTCCCAAATTTTACATATGTAATTTCAGAGCAAGTAGTAGCAATGTAGACAGTCCTACCAAGCAGTTGTATTTTTCACTCAGTATAATTTCACTGTAAAAGAGCTTTCTTCATTTTTCAAGTAAATGCTTTAAAGTTGAATCACTTGTAAATCTAGATACAGATATAGAAAAACATACATATATGTATATGTGCATATATGTATATATATAAAATATACATAATATATTTTATATAAAATATATCATACATACACATACACTAAAAAAGAGCATCAAAAATTGTTAGACAATTTGTCATTCCTATAAACTTCAGATCTTTAGAATTGCCAAAAGTACCAGAAGTATTGAAACGTAAAGCTGGAGATGCTGTCTGTCATTTAAAATCAATATTAAGTTTTATCAAGCAACTAAATTACTTTATTTTAATAGCTGTATTAAGCCCAGAAGCAAATCTCATTTATTGCAGGTAACCATAGAGTATTTCAGAAAACATTGGTTTAGACTGCTACATTCCTTTGTGTTTCTCTGTATTCAGAATTTCTTTGTGTCTTTTACCAATATGTGAGTTACTTGTTGGACAGAGGGAAAGGGGTACACCCGGCTTTGTGTGTAGACCCTTATCAGGGTCAGGTCTTATTGTAGCAGCTGCCCTTTTAAAAGAAACAATTCCATGCAGAAAAGGAACTGGGAAGGGCATGTCTCAGGTGTAGATACCTCCAAATGCACCTCTAAAGCTTATTGCCTGTAGACACTTGATACCTTCCTCCTGTTTAAATAAGAGAGTAAGTTAGCTTACACACTACACTAATGGTGGTGAATTGTTCAACATTAACCTAGAGTAAATTAAGGCTGTTTTGGCACAGATTAGCTGGGAGTCTAATGTGGATGAGAGCTAAGTGCAAGGCATTAGCATAAGGTTGAGCATAAACCATCTCCTCTTACTCTGGTAACTCATAACATAAAGCATTACATCACTTTAATTCTTTAAGCACTAGATTTTTAATGAAGACAAAGGTAAAATGTATCCTGTCTTCCTTTGTGTCCTGGTACACTTGCATACTCTGTTTGTGACCTGACTTACTGTGATAAGAGACCTGTTTTATATATAATTTTAAGTAATTAGGCATTAAATTAGCTTCTGAATAGGTGAAATTGCAATGTCTGCCTTTTCTAGACTAACAGCTGATAGTACTGCTGGAGGGAGAAAGCCTTTCCAATCCCAGTGAAAATGGCCTTGAACTCAGGAAATCATTAAGTGAAACAGTAAATAGAAATTAGTCAGTAGCTGAGGTAGCTGCTGAAAAAAGGACATTAAAGAGGAACAGGGACTTCTTTTATCCCCCTCTTTTTTTTTTGCCTTTTCTTTTGAGGGTTGCTGAGCAAGAAACTTCTTTAGGCAAAGATGTCAGTGAGGGTCATCCTGAGAGAGAAGTGAGCTCCTTACTCATCAAACACATCCTCATGAAGAGTGGAAAACAGCACATTACATTGGTGTTTATGTATATATGTGTATATGTATGTACTTTCTTCATTGATAAAACAGAGAAAAGAGAAATAACATTAAAGCCCTAACATAAGAACTTTAGGTAATTTTTCATACTCTGAGATGAAGTTTCTTCCAAATTAGTAATATTTTAGCACTATCAGAGTACTTTTCTTTATATATTCTTCTGGAATAAATTTGTAACATCAACACAGCCTGACCTGATATTTTGCCTTTATTAAGGTCTGGATCAACCAAGCCTTAATGCAAGTAAATTTTATTTTTTGCTCTTACAGATCTGTCCTTCTCTTCTCCCTGGCTTTTGTTGTGCTTGGATTTTTGGCGGTTTTTTGTTCTTATTTCCTTTACATCAGATCAAAATGAATGATTTTTCTTGTGTGGAAAGAGATGATTGGAGCTGTGTGTTGGCTGGCAAAAGCCACTAACAAAAACAGCTACTGGCACCCAGCAAGGAGTTTAGAAGATGTAGGAAAACACAGAGAGAACAGAAACAGAATACAGTAGCTGCCTTACTGTATTCTGTGATTTCCTTTCTATTATTAATGTGTTGTCTTGGTTTTGAAAGACCGGTGCCTGCCAAGGAAGGCAGGAGCTTCTCTTGGAATAGAAAATGTAAATCCCCTCCCTCCAAATTATTAAAAGGGGCTCTCAGGCAAAACTATGAGCATAGGAATAACAGTCCTTTCATATGTATAAACAAAATTAAGTAAAACAAAAACCAACAAACTACAACCTAATAGGAAAATTAGAACAAGATGCAGTATTAAACAAGAAACCAAACCCTGACAGTTAGAATACAACCTGACACCCTGTCAGTCAGGGTGTTGGTAGCAGTCCGGTTTGAATGGTGGCTCCGGTAGTGTTCCTGGAGTGACAGATGGTTCTGTTGAAGCAGAGATCCTGTAGAAGGGCGGAGTTTTCCTCCAGTGGTCCAGTGGTGANTGTGTGTTAGATTTGTCTCCATTTATTTAATATAAATTTTGTATTTTAGAATATGATCATTGATTTCACGACAGGTCCATTAGCTTTTCCTTAGCTGAGAATCAATAGATGCAATTATTTTTCAGTGCCATAATTCAGGATGGTATTCAGAGAATGATCTTTATCCAGTATAAATATCAAAGATGTGGACAAAATGAAATTTTATTTTCTTTGCTTTCAGCAGATGTTTTCCTCAACAACTGGGGTTCTTTTTAGGTTTTACAGGTTTTTTTTCAATTTATAGAAATAGTTAAGGGGTTAAAAAGACATTCTGTTAAAAAAAAATTCATTGCAGTCACTATGAGCACTTAGAACATGGTCAAGTTCTGGTGGTCTCAGATGACTGATATTTTATAATTCTGAAAATATTTTCAAAAGATAGCAATTGCAAAAGTATTTTAAATAATGTGCTCCTTATCCTTTAAAAAAATTCAGTATGTATCTGTAATTTAATGATGGTGCTAGGGAAGCTGCACAGAATATGACCAAGGGACTTAGAAAAGCTCTATTATTGCTCTACGTGTTTGTTTGTCCCATATGATAAATAAGGTAAATGCATATTTAACTTTGCTGTGACACAGCCCTAGAAAAAGTTTAATGTACAGCCTAACAATATCTATTTTCCTGGGGAAAATGTCCTTCATTATTTTGGAAACATTTTTTAAGTAATATTTATTCTTCTCCAATGTGGAGATACCAAGCACAGACCCATTTTCATGCTTCTGACCATAAGCCAACACAGTGTTTATGCAGAGATGTCTTGCTTTTCTACAGGAGGGAATGTGTAATAAACAGCAATAAACAGCCAACCAAAGGAGGTTCTTCTGATTTTTTTTTCATTTATTGCAGTAATTCTTCATGACTGCTGGATTCTGTGACAAATCAGTTCGCTCACTGTTACTCCTTACAGATTTAATTATTTCTCCCATATGCCCTCCAACCAAGTTCACAATTGCCCTAAAAGTCTTCATTCTTTTTATGTATAGTCTATCTGTTTCTGTTATTTGTATAAAGAATATATATTATATGACTTCTTAACAAGTGTTTTTTGTGGTCCCAGTTAAATATCTTGGTATGTAATACAAAAAATTTTGCTAATGCCTCCTGTCCTCTCGAAATGTCCCCAAAGGAATGATCAGTGGGAGATCCCATTTTCATAGCCTTGTGCTGGAATTCAAGACACAGAAGAAAACCTTTCCATCAATGTCTTTACAGTCCTGTCTTTATACCTGTCTGCTGCCTGGCATAGGCATGTTCAGGAAAGACAGATTCTAGCCTTTCCTACTTTCCCAGACAATCATGTTCTTATAGAAGAAGTTTAAGTCAAAAAGAAGATTTTAAGCATCAGTAGAAAAATTTACTGAGTCCCTTGGGAAATCAAGTCTTAAAAAAAAATATGATGCATTTTAGAAGGTGTCCTAAAGAACCATTTGGTCATGAGCATAGCAGAGAAGGTGCCAGGGCAGAGCTGAGTTGGAAATCTGGCACCATGAGACTTGTCCAGTGGCACAAGAACGGCTCAAACTGCGCAGATCCCCTAAGGAACCACTCTTCTGCCTTACATGGCACAGAGCTCATTTCCTCCCTCCCAATTCTTATTCCCTCAGTCATGCCTCAGCTTAAGGAACAGGAAAAAAACAGAGGAAATCATGCTGTAGCTAAACAAAATAATATATAGGCAGAATAAGAAGAAATTAATAAAAATAAAAGTTAATTTAAAAAGTATACAGGAATAAAGAATGAAGCAATATGTACCTAGAAAGCAAAATATGTAGTGTATGATGTTTTGCAAGATATCTTACCAAAGTGTTTTATGTTAACATAAATTTTTAAAAAAGCTTTTTGAGACCATGAAATTAAAAAAAAAAAAAAGTAATTGTTAAACATACAAGATTTGGAAGAGTTACAGTAATATTGTTCCTAATTTATAAAGTCCTGCATTTCTTAAAATCATATATATCTATATTTATATTTATACATATACTTACATTCACACATACACACAGGTACACGTATATTTCAAAGGCAGATTTTCAGGTACAAAGTCTACAACAAAAATAAATTCTTACTAGGATCTGTTTGCATCAGTCACAAAAATATTGGTGAGCAAAATTCATCCATTATTTAAAATTAAGTTGTTTACAATGAAATAATTTAAGGAATTAAATACAGCAGTAGAAGAGTT
>VXBU01006151.1:22369-41580 GCA_013400315.1 Bombycilla garrulus
GATCCTTGTGACTCCCTTCCAACTCAGCGTATTCTATCATTCTGTGAAAATTTATTTTAAATAAGTACTTTTTTATGTAAATAATTTTTAAATATATAATAATTTAAAATAAACAAATAAATGAATAAACAATTTACTTAATGATTTATTCTAGACAGAAAATAAAATGAAGTTACATTTCCTCTGGGCATTCCAAACAACAAGTTTAGTCTGAAGTGTGTCCAGACCTGGTTCTTTTTGATTTGGTGATGAAACTACAGCATCTTAAATAAAGTCAAAAGAGAGAGGCCATATTTACACATTATCTTGTAGATTGCAATGATAATTTCTGTTTCTCTAAAGAAAAATTCCCAGTATCTCTAATGTTTCTCACAAAAATAGAGCATTAAATTTATCATTTAATCTTATTTTCTTTGTGTCACTTTCTAGAAGTAAAAATCAAAATCAAAATTAAAAGAAAGAATGTGTGAGATAAATGAGAGTAGATTTGGAAAATTAGAAGGCAGAGGTATGTATTTTGGGAAGGGATAAATGTAGTTTCTCCACCTGTGTAACATTATAACAAAGGAAATAAAGTGCAATAACAAGTCTGAAAGTGTGACAGTCTTTGTGAGGGACTCAACTAATTCAAGATAATCCATGGCTAACAATGTAGAAAAAGATATTTAAATATATTCTTTTTATTTTCAGTATCATATATATATGGTTTGCTCTTTTGGGAAAACTAAGAAATCAATGAACTGGATAGATGATTTGTACATGAACCTTTTGCCTTTAACTTGTTAATACAAACAAATAACACTTCTAATTTTAATATATATGGAAACCAGCAATTCACTGTAAGGGTAAAATTAACTTCTCAGTGCTGCTTTCAAATTACAGCATATTTATCTGTCAGAATGGAAAAGCTGCATCTCCTAATCTCTTTTCCCTCCCTGAGTATCTCTATTTAATAAATATCAAGCAACTGTTGAATAAAGATATGTCTTTTCTCCGCTTATGCAAGGCTGAATGGGATTGCATATATTTCAACATTCAGAGCTAGCTATTTTTCTTCCTTATTTCTACTGATAGCTCTCATTTAAAGTATATTATCCTTATGAAAACAGCACAGAGATATTTTTCATTAATTATCTACTGTTTAGAAAGATAATAACACATTAAATTTCTCTATGATGCTGAATTCATTAGTGTTGATTTCAACATTCCTGTTACTCTTCTAATACAGTAGCTACTAAGATCATTCTAAGCTAAGAATTATTAAGAACATCTCAGTGCATGTTTTTCAGAAAAAAAAAACATTGTTATTTTCTTTTGTTCCCAAGCATTTTATAACCTGAATTAAGAAATCATCTGTCACAGGTGGTCGTGGGTAATATGCACTCTGAGATAAATCTTCTGGTGACAGAAGGTGATCTCTGCTGCAAGCTTCCCTCCACAACCTTCTCTAAACTTTGTTTTTTACAGAGCAGATAGCTGTGTTTCATCACATGGGATACTTATAAAGAGGAGTGGAATAATGCCATCTTCAGTTTTGTGCCCCCTTAGAAGTGGGGAACTTCTCATAAATTTTATATAGTTAGATGGGTCACAACATTTTATTTTACCTTGCTTTTCCTGTAGTCCTTTGGAAACACTACATGCACAGCCTCAAGCTTGCAGACCAAAGCTTGCAAATCTCTTTGCAGAATTAATGGAAGAAAAACTAGAAGTTTAAGACTGCAATCATTACAGTATTTTAAACAGAGAATTTTCAATTAGCAATGATTTTTTTAAAAAGGATATTCCATAAAATCTTTCATTTAGGCACAGATCCAGAGTAGGAGCTAAACACTTCCAAGAAATTGGAAAGTGAAGCTTGGCTTTCAGTGTCAATCATAAACTGGCATATGATTTTAAGCTCTTTCTCTCATATTAAAATGGAAGAAGGATTCTGTGTAAAGAGGGATGATCACCACTCCTTTACCTCCTGGTTATGCATTTTTAGTGCAGACCAGAAGTTTGAGATCTCCACTGTAAGGGCATACTGCTGATCCATCTCCAGTCTGAGTGAGATAATACTGCCTTTCCTTTTCAATTCATCTATGCCTGATCTATTTGCAGTTTCCTGTAACCTGAGAACTTGGTGTAAGAGAAGAGATTGTACACAATTTTCACAGCTTTCAAAAGGTAAACAGAGGACAAAGAACAGACAGGCAAAGGAAAAGTGAAGACAAGATGAAAAATAATTAAATTTGTCAAAACATCACATCTGAATAGTTGAAGGATTAAAAGAACAATTAGATTTTCAGTGTGTCCTGTGACTCGTGCTCAGTTTTGCATATGCTTGTGTAAAAAGACAAAGAGTACAATAAGAGCATATTTATAAATACGTGTGCTTTCACATGAGTGATAAATCACGTATAATGTGCTCCTTCAGTAGATTTGTAGGTGTCATTGGAAATTTTTGTCAGGGTTGATATGATTTGATAACTGGAACTACTAAGTGATAGCCCATAGTGGCACTTCTGAGCACATTCAGTCCATCACCTAATGCATTTATGCACTTCTGGAAAAACTGGAAGTCCACTATGTATATATCAATAGAGCACAAGAGCTCAGAAGATCCTGTTAATTAACAAAATGCGCACATGGTTGTCATAAGGTATATTTGGAAACTATAGCAAGAAAATATCCTGTAACCATAATTATCCAGCAGAAATAAGAAACCTCTCCCCATGTCTTATTTACTACTTTTAGAAATAAGAAAACAGGTCAATGAAACCCATTTCTTTAAATTCACAACAAACTTTTTGGATGATTCAGTTTTTCTCTCCAGTAAGAAAGATTTGTACTTGTACATTTAGTTGTTGCTTTTGCAGATCAGATAACATCTGTTCTAAAATTTTCTTCTAAGAAAAACTGTGGGTAACTTGGGGATTTTCTTTGGCTTTTGTATAGTGAAGTAATTCCACCCATCCCCCAAACCATAATTTCAGAACAATTACATTTGAACGTTTTAAGACAGCAATGAACAAAATTCCCTCTATTTTGGGAAATGAGAGACTATAAATACCAGCACAATATTGCCTTTAAAATCAAATGTATTAAGGGGGCTAGGTGTTGTTCCCAGGGTGTTGATTTGCGAAAGCCTGGAGATTTTTGAAAAAGTGGATGCGGAAGTTATGGGTCCTGCAAGACTTCACCTTATGCCTTCCTTTGTCATAGCAGTATAATTTTCAGAGGGACAGAAATAAGGAAAACAGCTCAATTAAAGCAAGTCAAACAATCCACTGCATTCTTGGGCTATCTTCTACTTGTTTGGTGATGCAGCCCCACACACAAATGGTTGTGCTGACAAGCATTTGGTGTTATTGCATAGGAGCAGTTTCAGGACTTCCAGGAAACATTAAAATACATCTTCCCCAGTGAAGCTAGTATCTCATGATGCAGAGGATTTATTTCCTCTGGCCTACAAGCCCTTTTTCCCAATTACCCTATTAATTCTAGTGAGCTTTCTCAACAAGATCATGAGTTGCCAAAGCTGGGTTTGAAATATATTCTCAGTGAAACACTACATGTTCCAGCGATATTATTTTTAGTAAGAGCAATAATCAAAATTATTTTCCCTATTTTTTTTTTTTCATAAACTAAATATCACTGTAAACCAGTAATCATTTCTCTTTATTCAGGTATAGTCACATAGACTATGTAGAAACAGGAGTTTATGCATTCACAGGTTTATGTGGACATAGAGTATAAATATAAGCATGCATCCTTATTTAAGGATAATGTACAAATAAGAATATAATTTTTGATATCCAACAGCCATGCATCTTAATAACAATGGCTTTCTGGGATAACTTCAAAAAGCAGAACCTTGGAGTACCATAATAAAGTCATAATTTCTAGTCTGTTGCACTTAGTCCAGGAAAGCATACTCAACATACATCATTTCTGTATAAATTGTGTGATATGTGTATCTGCTGCGCTGCAGAAATGGCAAAGGCCTAGGTTACTGATTCTTTGCTTCACTGCTTTTAATACAAATCATCTAACAAGGTAATGAGGTAGACAAAAGGAAATTTAATATTAATTTTCCATGGCCTATTCAAACCTTTTTCTTATAAGAGTTTTTTTGATTTACCTTCACTAATATTGTCTAGTCAGAGACATCATTATTTGGACCTATTTAAGCAGAACAGTATAACTTTCTGCAACACAGAATTTACCATTGCTAACATTATGCTTGCCTACAGCAAGACAATAAAATCTTTGCTTTCCAAAGCAAAAGCATTTTTATGCAATGCTGCAGTTGATTTCCTTTTATAACTGATTTTTATTATACTCCATAGCAAGTACTTTCAGCAAATTTAAAGATTATCTTCAATATGTATTCTTGGAATAAAACTACTGTAGTTATACAAGGAGTTCTATAAACTATTCCTGTAGATGCAGCTTACTGTTTAATATCCTTAGATTAAAGAGACCATCATGGCATTTTATATGCTGAGGTAGGGAAAAATTTACAGCGGGGCAAATAATTGGCAAATATTATTTCGAGGTTTGAGCATCTATTCCACATACATAACTTCAAGATGTAGTACTGAATCAAACAAACTTTTTTTTTGTTGTTTTTAGAAACATCTTCATTTGGACCTAGTCTCTACCTCAAAAATGATCTTTTGAATGACCTATTTTTCTATGAACATTAATTAGGCATTATGTGTTAATGAATAAACACACAGTATTCTCAGTACAAAGTTTCTCATCTCCAAGCACCACAACAGATAGAAAAACAGTCATCGAAACCTGTTACTGAGCAATGGAATATTGGCTGAAGCTTATTTCAGATTTCCATTCAAACAGACTTTAAGACAATGACAGTTCAGAGAAATGTCGTCTGATCTAGAATGGCTGCTGTTTGCCACATGAGTGAGTTGACTCATTGATTGAAAATTCACAAAAGTTGAAAGGACTTGGACAGTCACACAAAGGGCTTATTCACTGTAATGTAACTAGCTTTCAACATACTACCTTGTGATGCTGGAGTTAGAAATGTCAAGGGTGGCCTCTTGGTCACAAGCAAATCCTCCATTCTCAGGTGGCCTGCTTGGCACAGGAGGAGTAAGGATTTGCTTTTGGACAGACTGTGAGAGGATTGTACCCAGAGGCCGTCATAGTTCCAAACACACCCTTAGCAGAAGAATGTGGGCATCTTCAGCTGACAAAGTTCCTGTCTTTGTGCAGGGATAAGACACTGGCAACAAGCTGCCTCGCCATCATTTACCGGCACGTCATTTTGTGGCGCCTTTTGGTACCTTGCCATCAGGCAAGGTTTGCTGTGGGTGATTTTGACCTAGGACTGGTAATTTCTCCTGGGTGTTTTCTGAACCAAAGGAGGACATACATGTACTTCAAATGCTTGCTTCAAGCATATCTGCTAAGAGAACAAGTAACATTATTTTTTATATATATAATTCTTGGCAGTGATGATAGCTTCTTTGCAGGACTTAGGAAATGGATCCTTTTGGACTAATAATTTGAAAACATTCCCTCTTTGTTCTCTATTTTACCAGGTGACTCTGCTTTTGCATTTCTTTAAGTGCAGAGGTGCTGTTTTCTCAGTTGCTCAGTTCATTAGCACCACAAAAGACTGGAGGCTCTGGTGGCATAATTTTTTATAAGAGATTCACCTTCCTCAAGGATCAGCGGAAAAAGCAGAGTCATGACATAATTTCTCATTTTATAATGGGGAGTTTATTCAAACATGTTTTGGTTACCACTTATCACTGAGGACACTTTACAATTAAATGCCTTCATTTGCAGATAAGTATCCACAAAACCTTTTAAATTCTTGTGAACACACTCTGGATTTTCCTTCTTTTTTTCTTCATTTTCACTTAGTCTCTCAGCTCTGTCCTGCAACAAGAAATATTCATGCTGACATAATTAACAGTTTTATGCTTGCATGTTTGAAGAATCAGTTTTAATTAATACAAGAGGCTTGTGAAAATTAGAAATTGTTTGTTTTGAAGGTGTATTTGAGAACATGGGGATAAAGTAAGTTTTCAGGATGGAAACTATCCTTTTTCTCTTTCTCTTGAATTATGACTGTATGAAATAATTGAAAACAGTTGTCATCTTTTGCATAGCAGCCAGAAAATCAGACACCACTTAGGGAGAAGATTTATTATTAAGTGATATAGAACATTTTCAGGTGAACATGACAAGTTAATTCCCAGGAATCCAAATAAAATATATAGCCCAAATTCCCATATTTATACAAACTCACTTTCACACCACTGGCTACCTTTTAAAGTCATTCTCTAAATGGTATTTCATTACACCACTATCATTAAAATGGTCACATCGAAGTATTTTTCATATTTTTATACATTATTTCTCTACTTATAGGTTGGAAGGTTTTTCTAATTATGATATATTAAAAAAAATCAAATAGAGAGAGAGAGAGAGAAACTGAAATCTATCCCTCTAGCAATTATTTCTTTTTGACAGTGGTTTGGCTGTGCAGGGGTATCCATGCTGAGAACTGAACTACTGACACATTAATTACAGTGGGAAGAGCACAGAAGTATTTTCTTTGAGTTACCAGAGAAGTATGTAAGAACCTAGCTGCATAGGAGCATCTCAGCTGTTACCACAGGGTCCACAGTATTGCAGTTCCTGGCCGCCAGCTTAGACAAGAGTTAATTTGAAATATAATTCAGAAAAAGATATGTGGGGATCCAACAGCTAGCAATAGATTTCCCCCTTCCCCACCACTACCCTCACTGTGCACATAAATCTTTCTCTCTTCTCCCGAATTACTTTTCTCCACATTAGCCCCTCTGTATAATATTGCAGCCCACATTTTTGCAACTATTTCTACCACCTCCCTCTCCCTTTACTTTGAAACTTCGGCTCCATGTGGTTCAAATATGTCATCTCCTAATTTTACTCCAGGAACTGAGGAAGTGGCATTGCTCTGTGCTCTCTAGAAATGCCAGGACATGCCATAACCCACAACTACCCTAGCCAGCGCTGGAGAGAGAATATTTGCAGGCACTGACAGCATTGTGCATACCCAGACCATTGCTGATAGATCTCAGGGCTATTGGCTCAACAAGATGAGATAGTGGACAATATGAAAATAAGTATTTATTAGTTTTGACTCTTCTACCTCAATTGTCAATATATAGTATATTTTAGTTTGTTCTGATTTTGTGCTATTTCACAAAAGCCTATCACATGCTTTTGTAAATGTTGAGGTATAAAAAATACTAGTATTCATTCTACACTGTCAGTAAGATGAAACATCTAATGACTAAAAACAGAGATAAAAGTGTGATTAACAAGACAATTTTCCATAAGAAAACCAAGCCAGATGGACTGTCAGGAGCAGAGGAGGACCATGTCTTTACATCCTGAGGAGTAGCAAATGCAGTGGAGATTGATTCCACAAAGCCAGAATGTTTTTTGTGTGAAAGCACAAAACCAAACTGATAACCAATTTGATAACCAAATTTCCTGACCATCTGCATGTTATTTCACATACCTCAGACCCTCCTGCTACCCAGTCACTGCCCTAGAGCAGTAGGATGCTGCACACCCTGTTTGATCTGCAGCTGCAAGCTCAGAAACACGCCATCACCCCACAAAACCAGAGTCATGTGGGGGAGCTTGGTCCAGATGGTCCGGGGAAACCAAGGGGAAAATAACCTAAAAAGTCACCTCTGCTTGCCCTCCTGTTTCCGTCATGTTGTCCTCCCACAGACCTATTTCCTGACTTGCTCCCATGCTGTTGCCCTCCCAGAGACAGCACTTCCAATCTCACACCTATTTTTTATTAAGCCTGTCTTCTGTATGCTTTCAGGGCCCTTATAATACTTTCATAAACAAAACTCTGCAGAGCACGGCAATCTAACAAAATACAACAGCCTGGCATTTGTGTCATATGTACATGATGTAACTCATAGACTTTATTAATTTTATTTTCCTAACACATTAAGATACGTTTCTTTGATTTCATCCCTGTGTTATTAACTGCAGAGTATTTTCATGATGGGTCTGCCTTTTACATTTATGTGTTAAAATATGTTGCACAAAAACAGTAGTAACTTTTTGTCTCCAACAAGGTCCAAATTGAACTGTTACCTTTTAAAAATTTTATTTTCTCATTTCAACTGATACAATTCAGTTAATGTTCTTCTTAGGTGGAACATCCATTTTGAATTTAGAGATCCAAATATTCATTTTGGTCTATATTGTTGTGATCAACAGGAATCTTTACCTTTTTCTTACAGTTCTTGTGGTTTGCAGTTTTTTTGGTCTTAATACAAAAAAAACAGCACTAACTTGACTGAATAGTCAGCTGACCCTCACCATTTACTTCTAGAGACACAGAATAAAGCAAACATTCTCATTTATTTTTCTTGTGTACCTTAAGTTATGGAGGCATCTTGTGAAGTTTGTTGCTTTGCTTGTCTGAGCAACACTTCAGGTTATCCTGATAAATAAATAAAGTGAAAAATTTTAATACTGTTTCCCTTAATCTTTACTTTTCCTTAAGCAGAGGTACCTTTTTTTTTTTTTGACATTGTGAGAGGAAAAGGAGAAAGTAAAATAAAAATGTCAGTAAGAAAAATACATTTTGACAAGGAGCACAGAGTTTTCAGCTGCAGACTGTAATGTCATATTTTAATTCAAACAAAAGCAAAGGAATTTCTGTGTAGGTGTAGACAAACAGTAGCAATGCCATGACCTGTCATTTTTTGTTTCACGTGGGAAAGGAATGTCAGTACAACATATACATCTGAATCTACTTACTAACATAAACAAACAAACTATAGAGAAAAAAAGTCTCTTCACTAGATTACTTTTCACTGAAAACAGTAACTGCTCTGTTATTTTTGAAATTTCAGTTTCATGCTCAATACTCTAAGAATGAGAAAAGTATTTTGTCACATAGTTAACAACACTAGAAAGGGATAATTTCTGAATTAACATTTACCTGAATACAAAGATCCAAACAGGAGAGACCTTTACTTAAGTAATTTTTAATGCCTTTCTCTCAGAACAACAACTGGCTGTAAATGTGCTTAGTATATCAAATTTGGGCCAGAACTGAAGTTGTCCTAATAAAGGAAATAACCTTTATCTTGTGAGAGGTTTAAAAAAGTTTTTAAAAAGACAAAATATATTTCATGCAAAAATCTATTAAATCTAGATTACAACATAAAAAAACCCCAAAACAGAACAGTAGTGTATGAGTTGTTTGGGTCTCATTTCAAGTCCTCATGTGCAAAATCTTTCTGCAGAAAAGCCTTTTATACATTTTCTATTGGAAAAAAAACAACAAACAAATAAACTATTCTCAGTTCAATACTGATGATGTGCTTGGTACTGTTATTTTGTTGTGGAAATTATATATAGCTCTTTATGATTTCATTACACTTCTATCATATAGCAACTATATCTAAGGAAAGTTAATGTTTTCTTACGAAAAATATGAAGATAAAAATAAGTCTATAATTTAAGTACATTGGTTTTAGTACTTTTATTCTATTCTTCTCTTCTGTAAAGAAAATATTAAAATTATGAGAATACATTTTTCTTTTCTATACCATTATTATTTTATTTACACCATTTTTCTACTGTGGAAGAAGGATATGACAAAAGAGAGAAATTTAAAGTTAAAATCAGATTTTATTTTTGGCAATTTAAAGAACTGTTTTTAAAATTAGATATCTGATATATTGATTGAAAAAGTCTAATGAAGTAGGGAAAAACCCAAATCTTTTAAATATTTTGACTTACATCATGATACAGAAAATAGACGCACTAGGGGAACACATACAAAAGTACACTGAAAACAAGTTTCCTGTTAAATACCTGCTTTTTCTATCCTCTAATGAGGAAACTGCAGTTTTACCTACAAAGTTACTGTGTAATTCAGCATAGTGAGAGGGTTTGGTAAGCATCTATTATAGTAAAATACCATAACAGAGGTATTTCCGTTTCTTCTCCATGGTGAGAAGGTTTTCCATAGGATGACAAAACATTTAGTCTGTTGATTTTGAGCAGGTAATTACCCTCTTCAATGACAGCAGGAAAACTTTCAATTTCTTTGCATGTGATACTAATTATCACCATTGAAAGTCTGTTGATGGGTCCCTCAGAGCTTAACACAACTTGTCAGTCCTCGAATCACAGTCACAAGAGCACTTGGACTTTCCTGTCTCCATCTCTACTCAGCCTTTGTTTTTGAAGGATGAACTATTGTATCTCACTCAAGACCAAATAATAACAATATCATCTGATAATCATAGAACTAGGTAATTGTGTATGCAAAACAATCCACACACAAATGTTCATTTTTGTCTTTGTCTCATTTTCAGTTATTTTAAACAGACTTCTTCATTCAGACACACGCCTACCTTTACCAGTTTAGCATTCTACAAAATGTCACAGCATACAAGCAATACTCTGAGACTACAGCTGAAGCTTTGCCATCCTCTTCAGTGACAGAACCATAGTCAAGGTCACCCGTAGCAAGGTCTACAACTGACATTTCAGAAATGGCACTGCATGTATAAATACAACGAAAAAATAAACAGAAAAGACAGAATGGTCAGAAAGACAGGGCTAGTAAAGGAATGAGAACAGTGAAGGAAATTAGAGGAAGGGATACACAGCTTATCAATACCTCTCCACACAGCTGCGGAGATTTGCTTGCTTATTTGGTTCCCAGGTTCTCTTCCACAGGTTTCTTTCAAATTAGCTGTTCCTACCTGTCAATTCCAATTCTGCCAAACTGAGAATATGTGGAATTTTTTATTGCTTTTATTCTTTATTGTTTGAAAACTTCTTATTAGTCTTTGACTAGGATTTTAAATGTTGTGGATACTTCAGTTCATGGCACACAGAATTTAGTCATCAAGGGATAATGAAAGCATTAAAGATCCTTCCATGCCTAGCAGAGCTTTAAGCATCAATCAGTAATAACTGATGATGCAATGTTTTATTTATATATTTATTTTACAAGAAAAAAAAGAGTTCTTCAACCTTTACATTCAAGGTAGATCTTGTAACTTATTAAAGACTTAATTTTAAAACTAGGACGAAAGAAAACTACTGCCTTAATGAATGCTATTATATTTCTGCTACTGCCAAAGTGTGTTACTTTCATCCCCAGGATGCATGCAGAACTGAATATTTGCTTCTGAAGCATTTGCCATCTTGTACTTGTAGCAATATGAAAAAATGTATGCCTTTTGGAAAGTGTGTAAAGCTGAAATCATGTAAGGTGGATTTAGAACTGGTGTCTAGCACCCATGTGTAACTCAAAGACATGATTGCTTTCTTGTGCCACAATTTTTACTTGTTATTTACTCCTAGGATAGTGTTTTTTTGGTTTTTACCCAGGAAAAATCTTCTGCATAACAGATGATGCAGAAGCACCATCTCTGCAAATGATAGCATTTAATCTTTTAATATAGGGCTTTGTGCTGTTATTGACATGTTCTTTACATTTCACAACCGCTTTTTGAGTTTAGTGAGTCAGGGAACACTACCCTGATTTGGTGACTGTATCTTTTGCATAAACGCATATGTACAAATGTATGTACTCAGTTACCTGAATGAGCTAATACACTTACTTAGCCTTCTGTGAACACAAAATATGTGCGTAGTCCCTTATGGCTCAAAAGAAACAATCCAGTTTCTTGACTTTTTTTTCCCATCATTTCATTAAATTTACAAGAACTTGCCATCTTCATTTTCTCATCTTAGTTTAAACTGACCTATGATTTGAAGTTTTTGAAGGATAAACGAGAAAAACTATTGAATCGTCTTTGTTTACTCAGGAAACTGAGACCCTTGATGTCCCCTTTTATATTACACCTCGTAGATGGGAGTTCCTTTATGAAAATTCAGTGCAAGAAGAAATAACAATCATAAATATGCCTATTATTTACTACTACAGTAAAAAAGTAAAGCAGCACTTCTTGTTGTGTATTTAATGTGTTACTTGGAAAGAGATATTAAGCTTTAAAAAACCAGTATTACCATATGCTTCTTAGAGACAGCTTTTAGTTCTCTTGTGCTTTCTAATTTTCATTTCATTTCATTTTCTGTATAAGATGAGAGAAAATATATATAAAAATATGCCAGTTCAGAAATTCCATCCTTTCCTCTGTACAAAGCTTAAACTTTGTTTGGTAAAACCTGATTTGCGTTAGAATTCACAAGGAAACAAAGGAGATGGATAGAAGTAGAGAAAAAAGCTAGTGGAACAAAAGTTGCTTTCATACCATTTTTTAACAGTGTTTACAGAGTGATATGAAACACTGGACATTGCCCTGAGAAAGTAGAAGATAATTGCTAAGTAACAGTTTATCTTTACAGCAGTCATGCATGTTTTGGAACAGATGTAAAGTGTATGTATGAATAGAAAGGGGAAAGGAGAAAAAGAAATTAATACTTTCCATGCTTCTGTGTCCTAAGATTTTCCTTAGGAGACAGAGATATGTAGCATGGCAGCTGCTCATTTAACCTTTTCTGAGCTATGCCTAGAGTTATAGAGAGGTGGCTGCTTCATCCTGTTATTCCCTTTACACTGAATAATGAAGCATCATAGAGAGCTACCAGTGTAGAGTTAAAGCTAGCTCTAAGACGGCAGAAGTCCTCTGATATAAAATTTTCCCCTTCCACTCTGTGAGCTGTAAAAATCTTTAATTCTTATGCAATACTTCTATGTAGTGTAGGGACCTGGCCAGGTTTTCCGTTCCAGGAAACTTTGGCCATCTCTACAACATTCTTCTAGCTGTGTACAAGACACTGTCTTTACTCATGGAGTAAAGGCCATGAGATCAAGTTGTTGCTATACAAGAATCAGAGCTCTTAGTCTTCATGCTGTGGGACTGTCTAGATGCATGAAGCCCACAGGCCAGTAAAAGATCTCTCTCAAATTCCGAGAATGAGAAGCCTCTTTGGAAGGAAAACATGATTGTTTTGGCACCATCTGAAATACAAAAATGAATGCCGTTCATTGACTTTTGTGTAAAAATTCTTTTTGATTCTGGGTACCAAATAAACCCCTCTAAACCATTGTCCAATATATTCAATGTGGATTAAAATAGTACCTTAAGTGATAAGATAGCTGAAAAGAGCACATCTTCATCAAGAATAAAAGAATGTGTCTTCAAGACTGAAAATAATATAATTGAACTCTTTGTAAAGGGAGCAGTCCAAGCTTCTATTACTCCTTCTTAGTGATTTTAAAAGAGTATGCTGATAAAGTCAGCTTTTTAAAGTAATTTGAATGCTTAAAGATTTTTACTATTACTTAATTGGTATTTCAGCAGCACCTGATGTCTGAGTCTTACTTCAACTTTTAAAAAATTCTCTGCAGGCATCCATCTTCATTCCATTTAAAAGTCTAGTCCCAGTTCTGCATTTCAAAGATTTAACATAGAATTAGGATAATTTTTAAATCCCTTTTTGTAATCTTGAGCCCACTCTGTAAGCAGGCTTCAGATGTATTTCTAAAGGCATTGCCTATGTGAATATTTCTTTCTCAAGTAATCTACTGTGTCTGAAGCCTGAGAAAGGCTGTGATAGTAATTTTCCTTAACTACACAATTGCTTTCCCATTTAAAACAACCGGGAGTGAAATGTCACTATTTCAAGCTGAAACCTAATTATGAGAACAGCCATAGCTGAAGATAAATGGTAAAAGCCTCATGACCTCCATCACCAAGGCCATCATCTGCTAACATTAATTTTGTCACCAATTCTGGATGCAAGCATACCCAACTGCCTGGCCTTCTCTTCCCCTTTCTTCACCCTTGACTCACAGCAGATATCAATATGTTCTCCTCCAAGCTTGCTGCAGAGAGAGGTATTCTAGAGGAAAATGTGGAGTGACTGGGGCTGTCTAAAGTCAGTGCTGTCCCAACAGCCATGTGACTTCATGAAGTTTCATAGGCATGACTCTGCCCCTCATGTTTAATTTTGCACTGAGGTATTTCAGTGCAAAAATACTGTTCATTATGATTTCTACATTGATCAAATTTATCTGTCTCCTGACAAANNNNAAAAAAATCTGTAGAATAATTTTCTAGTAATTTTTGTGACATAAATATGACAGAAGTTACTTTCTGTAATTTCTATGCCAAGCTATACTTAGAGTTTTGGTTTTATTTCTATTTTTGTTGAAGTGTTAAAATCATTAAAACATTACAAAACAAAGAGAGGACACAGAATAAGGTATTTTCTTTGTGCAGTATCTTACTTGGAGATGTGATATCCTTCATTTAATCCTCAGGCAAATAAAATTTAGACACACTAAATTAATTATTTTATTTCAAGGCAAATTAATTGAATATCAGTACTACTGAATACTCCTGCAGTGTTCCAGTAGGTTTAAAACATGTGGTTTTGTCATCACTCTTTTTTAAGAGCCGGCTTCCTAGTCTAGACAACAAATCCCATGAGGCCTCACAGAAACTCAGGGAAATGTAAGTTTACATCCAAAAGACAGACATAAATACTTAATGTTTGACCAAGAAACTTCACTGAAACCTCTAAATTTGGAAATGTTAAATATGTTGCTGATTTCTTGGTTTCTACAAAAAGTTCATTTAGGGTTCCATAATAATTTATTCTGTGAAAATGTTATTTCAAATCACAAAAAAAACCCAAACAATAAATCCATGTGAAACAATCAGAAAGAAACTTCAGTACAATCCTTTCTAAATCAGTTACATTTCATCTTCTCAATTTAACAAGAAGATATTCAAACACACACTGCGTTTTCTAAGACTGTGCCACACTTCACTCCTCTCTCACACTCTGAATATAACATAGAGAATATTTGCTTGTTCAGCTCAATTCTCATGAAACACTTCAACACTGCAAAAGTCCTTTTTCATCTTCTTATTTCTGTATGAAAAAAAAAGTGTTGCAGAAATGTGTATTTTAGAATTACATATTCTGTTGTTCCCTCCAGCTTAAAAGGATTTTGCAGAACATTAGACAATCTTCCTTGTTTGTTAATTCTGCTAATGATTTCTTCTGGTGCTATTAAGCCTCATATCTTTCAGATAATGAGGTCAAGATACCTTTTGGGTGTGATGAAGAATGTTCAGACTTAGGTATTTGAAATTATCTCCAAAATACTTAATTTGCAGATCAGTTATATTTCTTCTTGTCTAGTTGTTTTGAAAATTGGTCAGTTGTGCTGGTTTTAATAAGAGATTTTGGGGTAGAGTTACTTTTTCTCACAATGGTTGATATGATCCTGTGTCTTAGATTTGTGCTGGACACAGGGTTGATAATACAGAGATGTTTTTGTTATTGCTGAGCAAGGCTTGCACAGAGCCAAGACCTTTTCTGCTTTGTACTGTCACACTGGTGAGAGGGTTGGTTGTGCATGGGAGGCTGGGAAGAAACACAGCAAGGACAGGTGACCCAAACTGACCAAAGGGATATTCCAGACCATGTGCCATCCTGGTCGGTGCTTGAAGTGGGGGAAAGAATGATGAAGGAGGAGAACTTTAGAGTGATGGTGTTTGTCTTTTCAAGTCAGTGTCATGTCTGATGGGGCCCTCCTCTCCTGTAGATGGGTGAATATCTTCCTGGCATGGGAAGCAGCGAGCTGATTCCTTGTTTTACTTTCTTTGTGTGACCTTTGTTGTAACTGCTTTTATCTCAATCCATGCATTTTCTGGCTTTTGCTCTTCAGATCCTCTTCCCAATCCTGCTGGTGAGGGCCTGAAAAAGTGACTGCCTAGAACTTGGTGTCAGCAGGGGTTAAATGACACTAGCAGTGCAATTGATATTAAGGTAAAGTACAAAGAGAAATTCAGTTGTGGCACCCAGAATATGCCACAAAGTCACAGACAAAGCTTGCTTACAAGTGCCAAACAGGTTTTTTCCATTCTACGAGAGCCCTCACAAAGGAGGAAGCATCAATTCTGTATTCGGAATGTGCATACTTGTTTGCTGAATTTCCACAGTCTCCCATTCACATAATTTTGACAGGCAATTCTTTTATCCTAGTCTACATGTTCCTTTCTCCCACTTGAGCTCACTTAGCTATGACTGGAGAAAGTTACAGAAAGGAGTGTTTGGTAGCCAGGCAGGTAAAATAACTACTGTGCTTTTTGCAAACACATTTATATTTTCCCCATTCTTTGGGAAATACTATTTGCTTATCACTAGTTCTTGTTTGCCAGAAACACTGTAACTGTGCTAGTTTTCTGACACAAGAAACCACTGTAGTGTGAGAATGAAATTCTGTCGATCTAAAAGTCTGTTTTCATTTTGACAATATCAAAATACACAAATACATGCCTATTTTATTATATGATAAGCAATAAATTATTTTTACCAGACTCCTAGAAACATCTGTAATTTACAGAGAACTTACCCAAAATTTTCTGTATTTTTATTTCATACAGCATTTATTTTCTGTATTAGTTTGAGAACTATGAAGGTTCTGGAAATGAGAGTCCCTAGCGCACAAATAAAAATATAAATCAACTACTAATTAAAAAATATTTAAATAAATTTATTCAATAAACCTGTTACTGCATCTTCAAGTCATATTGTCATATTAAGCATCTGGGTAAAACATACAACACAGTAAGAAAACTACATTTTTATTCATTTGTTTAAAAGATTGAATGAATGAATGAATGAATGAATGAATGAATGAATGAATGAATGAATGAATGAATGAGCAGCTTTCTTCTCCAGCTTAGGTGCCTTCTAACCTAAATTTTCCATTCTATTTAGCTTTAGGTGTGAAAGAGAAACAGTACTCTTAAAAATTAAATCAAAGATGGCACTACATTTTGTGAAAAATTTTATGCCTGAATTTTCAGATAAACCAAAACATAACTGTTCCAGAAGTGGAATGTATCAGCTAACAAATATCAAAAAAATTCAAAAAGTAAAAGAGACAGACTGTACAGACTGTTATACAGCTCCGATAGCTTCACCTCAAAGAAAAGTGAAACAGAAAAAACCCATCCCCTTCCACTGCCTCTGGACTGAATAACAGATGGGCCTCTATGATGGAAAGCATATTCTCTGAGGAGAGGCTGAGGACCTTGGGCTTGCCTGATGTGGCAAAAAAGGAGGGTTGATCTCATTGCTCTCTGCAGCTTACTGATGATAAGGATGTGGAGAAGGAGATACTGATTTCTTCTCCCTGGGATCTAGTGACAGAGCGTGAGGAAATGGCTCAAAGCTGCACCACGGGGGATAAGACTGGGCATCTGGGAGCACCTCTTTACTGAAAGAGTGGTCAAGCAGTGGAACAGGCTCCCTTGGAAAGTGACTGATACACCAAGCCTCTCTGTGTTTAGAGGCATTTAGACTGTGTTCTTGACAGTGTGTTTGGTCAGCCATGAAGTTGGGGTTCTTGCCTTTTTCTTACCTTTTGTTTTCCTCCTTCTCTTGAGTAGAATGACTGTGGTGCCCAAGAGCTGTAGGCAGTGGTAAAAGGCAGCCACTGTAGGGGACAGAAGGTCTGGGACAAGGACAGTGCTCAGGGTGGGTCAGTGTGTGAGGTAAGAGGCTGAGCAGCAGCAGCACTGGGGGCTGTGTTGTACCTTGCTGAGCTATCTGTACTTGTCTGGGCTCCAGAGCATCTCCCACCATCCCAGCTGCATTCCTGGGTCTACCAGAAGGATTGGACTTATCCCCACTTGTGATGGTGTAGGTGTTCTGAGAAACACTCTGGTCAGAGTAGAGCAGCTCCTCAGGCAGCAAGAGTGAGGAGAATTTTCAGATGGGGATTGTTGCACCAGTACCATCAGGGCCCCCAGGCCTGGGGCTGCTGAAAAAACCATCTTAGCTGATTCCCACCACCTCTGGAGTGCAAGAACTGAGACTCTCTTTGAGAGACATCTCTGGGGCAGTGCAGGCTTACCTACTGATTTTCTGAGGCCTTTGCTGTTAGGAGACACAGACAGCTTTGGAAGGGACATTGCTACATGAGGAATGTCATCTCCTGGGAGTGCCCCTAAAGGGATGGCTCTGATGGATGTCATCAGCACTGTTCTGTCTCTGCTGGTGCCAGAAGGGTCCCCAGCACAGAGATGCTGTGGGGACCCTCCTGTCTGACACTCACCATTTCTAGGGAGCAACAAAAGAGCCTTAGGGCTTCATGAAGAAGCATTACCACAGATATCCCTGTTGTACATGGCAGCAGAGGTGCTCTGGGGGGATGCTGCTGGTGCCACGCATGTGGACTAGACCAATGCTGTGGATCCTTTCCAACTAAAAATATCCTATTCTATTCTACTCTAGTCTAGTCTAAAGTATTCATGACATGATTGCAGCTCGCTGTAAAACCCCTGAGAATTCACACAGTATTTGGCATTTTGTAGAAAATGCACAGAATTTTTGCTGATTTTTAAGCATTACCTGTAGCAGGACATGTTAGAAGCCAGAAAACACCTTTAAGCATTTATTTTGAAAGAAAAGGTACTTTAAAACTGTACCAAGGTAATTGTACCATGTGCTGTAGAAGTTATGCATTACTGTAAACTATTATGGACATTCACAGCTTCAGACTTCACAGGAAAAAAAAGTACTCTATTATTAAAACAAGTACTCTAGTATTAAAACAACATTTTGTTTAATTCTTTATTTTATGGGTGTAATATTAAAACAGAAAAATCATACCTTTCTTTTTGAAGCATCATTTCCTCTTCTGATAATGAATAAAGGTGTATAGTAATCTATACTCCTAGTTAAGAGATTCCTAAATATACAGCACAAGGTGAAGTCTTACAAATTTACTTCTAAAAAAAAGCTATCAGATATGGAGCTGCATAACACCAAAGTGAATTGAGTAATTTAAAAATTGTTTTGTCTGAAAGCCAAACCAAATTTTTATCTGAACTTTGAAACTCTGCTACTTGTGTCTAATTGCTTTTTTTTAGAANACCCCTTTCCATTTCAGGACTTTATTCCATCAGTAAACAATTAAGGAAAATACTTACTTAAGTAAAATTTTAGTATTTAATATCTCAAAATGTTAATTAGTTCATATAAAATTTCAATTCAATATTAAAAAGCTAAAATTAAAAAATTCTTGTGTACAGCTGACAAAATAAGAAAAAGTTTTCAATACAATAGCAATATATCAAGTTTCCTGATCTAGTCTGCTTGCTCTAACTTATAGCTCTCAGGAAAAAAAAAACACCAAAAAA
>VXBU01006152.1:276-13473 GCA_013400315.1 Bombycilla garrulus
GTTGGCGCCCAGTGTGTGCCCTGTGCCCAGTGTGTGTCCCTTGTCCCATGTCCCGTGTTTTGTGTCCCCTCTCTCCCCACATCCCATGTCCCATGTCCTACATCCCATATCCCATATCCTGTGTCCCATATCCCGTGTCTCATGTCCCACACCCCATGTCCTGATTTCCATGTCCCGTGTCCCCGTGTCCCCGTGTCGCCGGTCCCGTTTCCAGCACTGCGCCCCCTGGCGGCACCGCAGAGAACATTCTCCCCCCTCCCCGCGCTCCATGGTCTCGCCTGCCGTCGTCCCCCCCCCCTCGCCCCCCCCCCCCCCCCGCCCCCCCCCCCCCCCCCCCCCCCCCCCCCCCATCGCGTCCCGGCCCCCCCCCCCCGCCTGCCCCGGCAGGCGCCGCCTCTTCCCGTCCGCCCCGNTCCAGCACTGCGCCCCCTGGCGGCACCGCAGAGAACATTCTCCCCCCTCCCCGCGCTCCATGGTCTCGCCTGCCGTCGTCTCCCCCCCCTCGCCCCGCCCATGGTCCGTCCCGCCGCCCCAGTCCCGCGCATGCGCGCTCCCTCCGGACGCGGCCGGGGCGGCTGCGCACTCGGGCTGCGCCACGCGCACGCGCAGAGCGGGGAACCGTGAGGGGAGCGGGAGTGGGACCGGGAGCGGGGCTGGGGGACACCCGGTGAGGGACACCCGTGGGCCGGGCCGGGACCCCGCGGCCTGAGAGAGATCCCGCAGGCTCGAGGGAGTCCCCGGAGCGCGGGCGGGGCGCGGCGGCACCATGAACGCGACGCAGGGCACGGTGGGCAGCGACCCGGTCATCCTGGCCACGGCCGGCTACGACCACACGGTGCGGTTCTGGCAGGCGCACAGCGGCATCTGCACCCGCACGGTGCAGCACCAGGACTCCGTATCCTTCCTTCCTTCCTTCCCCGCCGCCCCGGCGGCTCGGGGCCGTCCCCGCGTTCGGGCCCGGCCGATGCTCCGTACCGTCCTTAACGGCGCCCGCAGCAGGTGAACGCGCTGGAGATCACCCCGGACCGGAGCATGATCGCGGCCGCAGGTGAGCGCTCCCGCCCCGCCGGGCACCGCGGGCACCGGGCCGGGGCTCAGCCATGGGGCTCAGCCGGTGCCCGGGACACAGCCCTGCCCGGTGCTCGGGGCTCAGCCGGTGCTCGGGGCTCAGTCCTGCCCGCTGCCCGCAGGGTACCAGCACATCCGCATGTACGACCTGAACTCCAACAACCCCAACCCCGTCATCAACTACGACGGCGTGAGCAAGAACATCACGTCGGTGGGCTTCCACGAGGACGGGCGCTGGATGTACACGGGCGGGGAGGACTGCATGGCGCGCATCTGGGACCTGAGGTGGGCACGGGGGCTGCCCGGGCCGCGGGGCCGGTCCCGCAGCCCTGAGCGCCTCCCTCGCTCTGCCCCAGGTCCCGCAACCTGCAGTGCCAGCGCATCTTCCAGGTGAACGCTCCCATCAACTGCGTCTGCCTGCACCCCAACCAGGTGAGCGAGCCCTGGGGTTTCCCAGCTCACAGATCCTGTGGAACAGAGCTTAACGCTCATCCCATCCCCCCCCTGCCGTGGCAGGGACACCTTCCTCTGTCCCAGGCTGCTCCAGGCCCTGTCCAGCCTGGCCTTGGGCACTGCCAGGGATCCAGGGGCAGCCACAGCTGCTCTGGGCACCCTGTTCTTGTGGCTCCTCTGGGCAAACCTGAGGGGCTGCAGATAATGTATGTCAGGTAACTCTGAGGGATGTATCCCAGCAGAAGATGGAGTGCAACAGAACGTGTCTTGGGGGCTTCCCATGAGGTGTTTGTGCTGATGACGTGGTGGCTGTTGCAAAGGGACAGCACTGAGCTCATCCCATGGGAAGGAACAGGCCCTTGGAGGGAGCTCTGCCCATGGACATCACTGGGGATGTGATGGGAGCAGAGTGGGGGAGCTGGGAAGCTTGAGGGTGACAGCACTGCCAAGGAAAAGCACCGTGGGACCTTTGGCTGTGATTCCCTTCAGGCTGGGTTTGGTTGAAGTTCACCAGACGGTTCAGCAGAGCACAGGGAGAGTGGGGGCTCTTGAGGAGGCTGAAGAGAGCAGGAGCAGGGAATCAATAGGGATCAGTCAGTGCTAATGGCCTGGCTGGGCTGGGCTTGCAGGGCTGTGGTTTTGCCTGCAGACAGGGCCGTGCAAACCAATGTAAAACCCTGAGTAATGGAAATGTTCCCTTGTATTTCGTTTGGCAGAGGTTTAATTTTGCAAATCAGGAATTTCAGACTAATTTTGAAACCGGTGTTTTGGACCTGACTATCCAAATGGTCCTGTAGTGTCAGTGCTGTGAGAGTGTGTTATGTTAAATGAATATTGCTGGACATGGGTCTAAGATGGGAAATAATCCCTTGCCATGATGCTGCTGAGGTGCAGGGTGTTGGTTTGGTGCTTAATTAGCCCAAAGGTGGCAGCATTTGTTGGGACAGTTCTGTGGCTCTGCAGTTCCCTCTGCAGAGATGCTGATGCAGTTATCCAGAGATTCCTCACAGCCTGAATAAAGCCATGAAAACTTTGGAATCAGCGTTTGCACCAGCTCAGAGGGGGCTGAGGAACCCAGAAGAGGCTTTTGTGCAGTGACATAAGTGCTGTGAGTGGTGTTTGTGTCCTCAGAGCCAGCCTCTGCTTGCAGGGACAGGGACAGGATTAGCTGTGCCTGATGACCTGATCTCCTCCAGGGATCCTGCTGGAATTATGGCCAGCGCAGGGCTGTCGATAAAGGCCTGCTGTGAGTGGAGACGTGCCAGCATTGTCCTCTGCTCTGAGCATGGGATCAGAGCCAGGACTGCTGCCCTTGGCTCTTGTCCTTCCCCTGACAAGGGGAGAGAGAGAGAGAAAAACACACTTCAGGTGGTGTTTTTCAGGCATCTGCACCCTTGAGTGCCTCAGTTGTTCAGTGGCCAAGCTGAACAACTCAGACGTGCTGAAAACCTCTTGGCTCCTGTGGGTGTCGCTTGGAGCTGTAGCTGTGCCACAGCCCTGGAACTGGGACAGCTCTGCTTGCTCTGGGGTTTAGAAAATCAGCACACCCTTCTGGGGAGGGGAACAGCCTTTTGCAGAGTGTCACGGGCCCAGAGCAGTGCTGCAGGGCGTGCTGCGGGCCCCAGGCTGCTGCTCCTGTGTCCCTGCAGGCAGAGCTGATCGTGGGCGACCAGAGCGGGGCCATCCACATCTGGGACCTGAAAACCGACCACAACGAGCAGCTGATCCCCGAGCCCGAGGTGTCGGTGAACTCGGTGCACATCGACCCTGACGCCAGCTACATGGCAGCTGTGAACAGCTCAGTGAGCTCTGGGGACAGGGCTGGGATGGGAGCTGGGCTGGCTCTGGCTCTGTGCAGCAGCCTGCACACAAATCCCCCTGTGTCTGTGCAGGGAAACTGCTACGTGTGGAACCTGACAGGTGGCATTGGCGAGGAGGTGACACAGCTGATCCCCAAGACCAAGATCCCGGCGCACAACCGCTACGCCCTGCAGTGCAAGTTCAGCCCCGACTCCACGTGAGTGGGGAGCCCCTCAGCTCCCTCCCAGGACAGCTTTCTGGGCAGGCAGGGGCCAGCTGTGCCCCCAGCTGTGCCCTCAGCTGTGGCTGGCTCCACGCTGCAGCTCCCCAGGGAGGAGTGGGACAGGAGCAGGGGATGTGGCACCACAGGGTTGCTGTCTCACAGGAGTGTCCCACTGGTGCTCCCTGAGCTCTGCACAGTTTGCAGGTGAGCTGTGCTCAGCTGCTGCAGTGTGAGCTCCTTCACGAGTCTGTTCAGCTGGACTCTCCTGAGCCAGGCAGTGCAGGTGGAAGGAGATCTGGTTGCAGTGGGGGCAGGTCTCCAGGCTCTCACTGGCCCAGGTCCCAGATCTCAGAACCCACAGGGGGACGGTGACTGATGAGGTTGCCCTCACACGGCTCCTTCCTGCAGGCTCTTGGCCACCTGCTCTGCAGATCAGACCTGCAAGATCTGGAGGACTTCAAACTTCTCTCTGATGACAGAGCTGAGCATTAAGAGCAACAACCCCGGGGAGACGTCCCGGGGCTGGATGTGGGACTGCGCCTTCTCCGGGGACTCCCAGTACATCGTCACAGGTGAGGCAGCACACACCTGAGCACTTCCCCTGGCTGGGGCATGGCCAGAGCCGGGCACAGGGCTGGCAGCTGGGAGTTCATCACCCTCTTCTGCTCCTGCAGCGTTTGTGCTGCTGCAGTGGGGCAGCTGTAGAACTGGAGAGATCTCCAGCTGTGCTGTTCATCTCGCAGTGCACAGTGTGTTGGTCCCCTAAACACACCTGTGGTGATTTCCACACTCACTGCTCTCCAGAAGAATTAAACCCCACATAGGGATGCACTGAGCTGCTCTGCCTTGCTGGTCATCACCAGCCCTAAGGGTGGCTGAATGGAGCAAGGGAAAGTGTTTCTTATAATAATAGTAAAAAAGAAACTTAAAAGGTGGTGTATATATCCCACTCTTCTTTTCACCCTCTGTTGCAGCCTCCTCTGATAACCTGGCCAGGCTGTGGTGTGTGGAGACAGGAGAGATCAAGAGGGAATACAGTGGCCACCAGAAAGCCGTGGTGTGCCTGGCCTTCAACGACAGCGTGCTGGGATAGCGGGCACGTGGGGCAAGGACAGCACCTCTGCTTGTTTCCCTTGCCTTGGCAGACCCTCTCCAGAGCCTGGGACAGGCACTGTGCCCATCCCCTCACTCGTGGAGAGGGCTGGGGCTCTGACAGGGCAGCTGCAGCTGCCTGGGGTGACACCCAGCTCCAGCTGCAGGAGGACACTGCTGAGACGTGTGTGCCCTCTGAGGGAGGCACCATCCCACTGCAGGGACACAGGCACAGCTCAGCTGCAGGAATCTCTGGGGCATCGGCTGCTGGCACCTTTGGATGTTCTTGTACCCCAGAGTGGGATAAAAATAAATCAAAGTCAGCCTTTACAAGTGATGGGAGAGGCTGAGCAAAGAGGAGAAACAGCTCTTGTGTTGGTTTGCAATCCCTTTATTCAAAGTGTTTCACAGAGTGACTCGGAGAGCTGCTCTCCTAAAGCCAACCACCCCCCAGATGGACAACAACCACCTTGTGCTGAACAGAGCCTGGAGCCCCAAAACTCCAGCTGCTTCCTGGGAGTCCTTAGGCCCGGTCTCCTAATTCCTACGGACGAGGCGCAGCCCTGGAGCAGAGCTGCAGAGTGTCTGTGCTGAGCACAGGCCTCCTGTTTCTCTAAACCTGTGATCCTGTTTTTCTAAACCCCTGGTGCTGTTTCTCTAACCTCTCCTGACCTGCAGCACGGAGTCAGCAGGAAGCTCTGGGGATGCTGTAGGTGTTCCTTCCTTGTGGAAGTCGGAGGCTTTTCAGGAATCCAGTTCAAGTGTGAGGGCGCAGAGGGCGGCCGTGGCTGCAGCACCTACTCGGGCAGGTAGTAGAAGCAGATGGAGACGCAGATGTTGCTGGGGAAGCAGATGTCAATGCACAGGTAGATGAGGCGCTGCCTCCCCGGACCTGCCAACGAGCAAGGACAGCACTGACACGAATGCTTTGGTCCTGCAGCTGTGGAGTGCCTGGGTGTGCCCTGGTGCTGCAGAGTGCCCAGGGAGCTGAGCCAGGGCAGAACCTCAGGGAACCTCAGGGAACGATAGGGAACAGTGAAGCTGGAGTGAGACAGCAGGCTGCCGGCTCAACAGGCTGCTTTGGCTGAGCATGGAGGGGACAGGAATTAAGCAGAGGACAGCTCTGGGTGCTGCCTGTGCTGTGGGCAGCTCAGAGCCCAGCCCAGTGCCACAGCTTGGGACAGGGGGTGGGCACGAGCCAGCACTCGGGGATGGTGAACAGTGGTCTGATTTTTGCACTGGAGGTCACCCGTCCCTGTCCTGGGATGCATCAGCTGTTGTGCAGCAGAGCCTGATCCTCTTAGGGGTTCCAGGAGGGCTCTTGCTCGGCCTGCCGAGGGCACTGCCCCGCTTACCGTGGCCCCTGCGCAGCCAGAAGATGGAGGTGTGCTCACACAGGCCCTGCACAGCCTCCCCCAGGCCCTCGGGCTCCACGCGCTGCCCCGCCACGATGCCCAGGAACTCGCGGTAGAACTTGGTCTGGTTGTTGTGCGGTAGCAGCTGCTCAGCCTGAAAGGAACGGCCCCGTTGGTTCCTCCCGAGGTCCCTCCGGCCCCCCAGCCCTGCCCTGGCTCCCCGGGCACCCCAGGAGTGCTCTGTACCCCGGCAGGTTTCTCCTGCCAGCTCTGTCCCAGCTCTCATTTTCTGTCTCTGGGCTGCTGCCAACCCCAGCACTACCACGTTTTGTTTCCTTTAGAAGCCTCAGGGCTGGGCACGTCGTTCCCTCTCCCTGCATCCCTTTTTGATCCTGTGTTCCTGCACTTCTCTGGGAGTGAGGTGAGGACGAAGGAGCCCCCAGGAGCCACCGAGGAAATGGATAGCAGATGGCAAGGGCACAAAAAATGTGGCTTTCTGTCTTGTGGAAATGGGATCTGCCCCTGCCCAGGCATCCAGTGACATTTTGTTCTGAGGGTCTGTATACATGATTGCCTCCAACTTTCTTCCCTGGGAGTTGGTAACAAACCCCCTTTGTTTTTCCTCCCCAGATTTTTGAGCAGGTAACAGAATCCAGAGGGAGCAGGTCCTGTGGGAGCCTTGCTATTCACCTGCATGGGACACATCCCCCTGCCCAGCTGCAGCTCGGCTGCTTCCCACAGGAATCAGGGTGTTCATCAACCGGGAGCTGCTGCTCTGAGCTGGCTGAGAGCCCAGCCTGGGGGCACAGCTCTGCTCCTGTGAGCGGTGAATCCCTCAGAACAGCGGCTGCCACTGCTCCGCGTGCTGGGAGAGCCCTGCCCTGATCCTCGGGGTGGAGAGGCACCCCTGCAAATCCTCACAGGGGAGAAGGGACCCTGAGCAAAGCTCAGCCCATCCCATCCCCAGCTGTCCCTGCTCACGCTGTGCTCAGAGGTGTTGAGAGCCATCTGCAGGTCCCAGGGCTCCATCCTCCTCAGGTAGCAGGCTCGCTGCCCCAGCAGCTTGTAGCACACGTAGCCCTGCGGACAGACGAGTCCTTGGAGCAGGCAGCACACGGCCACCCCGTCCAGGAATCTCTGAAATGGACATTCTCCTGTGCCCTGCTCTGTGTTTCACGGCTAAAGGAGCAGAGAGAGGCAGCAAGCAGGAGCTGAGGAGACAGGGCTGCCCAGCACTCACGTTCCGGCTGTCGTACAGCACCACGGCGCTCAGGTTGCTCTGCGAGGTGATGTAGTAGGTGACAGTGCTCCTGGCCTTGTCCACCACGGCTGTCTGGTTCCTCGGCGGGTCCTGCCGGCCCTGGAGCGTCACTTGGGCGAGCTGGGAGCCAGCCTGGGCATGAGGAGGGGCAGGGCAGCACTCACCAGCAGCTGCTCCATCTCCCACCAGCATCCCCAGTGCTGAGCCCTGCTCCTGGTCTGGCTCAGCAGCGGAGGGGAGGAGGCTCTGACCCACGGGAGGATGATTCATGACTCCATCCTCACCCTCAGGGCTCCTCGTGCCAAAGGCACCACCAGGTGCTGGAGGACAGGGCCCGGAGACTCCCAGCCCTGCCTGCATGGGCCAGGGACTGATCCAGCCAAGCTGGGCCCAGATCCCAGCCTGCCATCCCTCCTGGGAACTGCTCCCCACACAGCTCAGGGCTGCAGGAGGAGGATTCCTGCCCAGATCAGGATCCCTTACCTGGGCAGAGCTGGGGGAGAAGCTGAGAACTCCCACGACACTGATGCCAACAACTGCAAAAAGCAACAGGGCAACGGACAAGATGATCCAGAAGGTCCTGGAGGGAGCTGGGAGCTGTGCTGTGTCCCTGTCCTGGGAGCCAGGGCAAAAGAAGGAGGAACAGGAGTTAAAATTGATCCTTCTGCCAATTCTTCTTCATCAAACATTTCCAGCTCATGACACAAATCCTTGTGCAAAGTGGTTGGAGTGCAGAGCTGCTGAACTGTTGCAGCACCCGCAATAACAGTGCCTTTATCCCACAGCGCTGGAATTCCAGATCCAGCATCCTGGTACCCAGCACTGCCACAGCCAGGAAAGCTGCAAAGCCCCCAGGGCAGGCAGGGAACAACAAATTCAATTATTTTGGTTTACAGCAGAAATCCCCAGCAGGGCCGTCAGCATTGGAATCAGAGCCCGTGTGGAGTGACCCTGCTTCTGCTCCCCTCCCTCTGCTTGGCTGTGCTGGATTTTCTCGCTAAGCTGTTCTCCGTGAGACCAAGGAAAAGAGCTTGGCAGTGCTGTGACATTTCTATTGGCTCTATTAATTTACTTTAATTCTTATATTGAAGCAATTAAATTTAACTCCGTGGCACATAACGGGATTTTTAGAAAGCAGAAAATGTGCTTTCAATAATCTCAAACACAGCCCACATTTAAAAAATAACCTGTTTCTCAATCCTTGGAATATTCACTGCAGGAACAGGGAACACTCACTAATGGAACAGGGAATACTGCTGGAACAGGGAATACTGCAGGATCAGGGAATACTCAGTAATGGAACAGGTAATTCTCACTGCAGGAATAGGGAATGCACACACACACACACACACCTTCAGGGCACGGGATGATGTGCAGGCCCTGGCACAGGTGCCCAATTCTCACTGCAGGATCAAGGAATACTCACTGCAGGGGCAGCACAGCCGGCACTGTCTCCTCCTTCCATCCTTCCCTTCAGGCGAGGACCTGGCTGCTGCGGCTCTGCCTCCTGCCCACGCTCACACCGGGCATGTTCCCGGCTCCAGGCACAGCTGGGAAACCCAAGCGCGTGTCCGTGGGACATAAATACCCGTCCCTGCGGCCAAGGGGCTCCGCGGGACAGGGAAACCTGAGGCGGCAGCGGGAGCTGAGTGCTGCTGTCAGTGCCCGGTGCGCCTCTTCCTGCTCGCCCCAGTGACGGGCAGAAACCACAATCGGGGCCTTTGTGTGCTCTCGGGGCTGGCACGGCCCCACACAGCCCAGGTGAGGCTCTCTGAGAGATCAAATGACCGGAGGACAGTGGCAGCCTGCCCTTGTGGCAGCGGCGATTCCCACATTTCAACGGGAGCTGCCGGAGCTCTGTGGGCTGGAGCCAGGCGTTGATCCTGCTGTCCAAGGCTGGCCGCGCACACACACACACACACACCTGTGCCACCCTGGAGGAAAAGGAAAAGGGCTGTGCCACAAAGCCACCACCACAGCACGGCACTGCCACTCGTGTCCCGGCCTCAGACACTCCCTGTGGGGCAGCTCCCTCAGCTCCAGATCCTGAGCAGTCCAGGAGCCCCGGAACGTTCCAGACCTGCCTGCCAGGCATAATCAAGGTGTGGAGCCAAGGAAAAGCTCAGAATTCCTTCGTGTGAAGTCTATCCAGGCAAAATGCAGGTTTTGGACATTTTCCTCTCAAGCACAGCCCAGGGTTGAGAAAACCGGCTGAAGGGAACCCACAAGAAAGGAGAGGGACTTTGGACAAGGGCACGGGGAGGACAATGAGCAATGGCTTCACTGCCAGAGGTTTAGAGTAGATGTTGGAAAGAAATCCTTCCCTGGGAGGATGTGCAGGCCCTGGCACAGGTGCCCAGAGCAGCTGTGACTCCCCCGGATCCCTGGCAGGGCCCCAGGCAAGGTTGGACAGGGCTTGGGGCAGCCTGGGACAGTGGAAGTGTCCCTGCCAGGGCAGGGGTGGCACTGGGTGGGCTCTGAGGTCCTTCCCCAAACTGCACCCCTGACTCCCAGGATCCCAGTGCACAGCTGAACCAAAACCCACGGACACGAGACCACACACTGAGACATCGCTGGGGAGAGCAGGTTTGAGTTTAATGGGAATTCAAGTAGAGGATTAAGAACCGTTTGGAAGCCAGAACAGAGTTTGAAGCACGACTGACACCGCCACCAGCACCTTCCAGCATCCCTGAGCCCAGGCAATGGCTCCCTGGCCAGCGAGAGCCCTCGGCAGGGACAGAGCTGCCTGAGGGAGGCTGGACTCTCTCCTGGCCTTTTCCTGACATATCCTGACACAAAAAGCACCAGAGACGGAATCCACACCCACACGGTTACATCAGACACGCCCTGCAGTGAGTCCCTAATGTCCATTTCCACCTTACCCAGATCAAGGGCAAGTTCTGCCTGTGGGACTTTGCAGTCCTTCCTCTGGAGACAGGAGCAGGAAGATCATCCACACTTCCTTCCACAACTCCAAGTTACGAACAAACAGCCTTTCAGAGGTTCAGCCACTGCTCTGCAACACCGAGACCCTCTGGACTGCAGGGTTATTGCTGTACAAACAAGGTGACAAGCTACCAGGCAGGAAATGGCATCAGCACTGCCCGAGCTCCTCAGCTGGACAGGAAGGAAAACCAGTGCTTAAATTGAACTGTAGATACTGGAATCTATGGAATAAAAGCGTGTTATTTGCATATATAATTTTCAATTAATTCTGTAACGCAAAAGCTTTCACCATGGGATTTGGGCAGCACAAAAACCACTCTGTGGTGAGCCCCTCACTGCCCAATCCCACCTGGAGATCAAATGGAATCATCCCTGAGCAAGCCAGCACTCCTCCTCACCGCCCACCGTGGAAGATCTGAACCTCAGGGATGGGAAGGAAGCACGAGCTGTTGTCACACAGAGCCAGGACCAACAGGCTCCCTGGGCACAGCTGTCTTGGGCACTACATCCGCCCACAGACTGAGCAGGAATGGGGACTGTGCAGCTGAAGCCAAGGCAAAGTGGCTGCTTGGTGCTGAGGGGAGTGCAAGAGCTCGGCACACATCGATCCAGGGATTTCTGGGAGCAGCAGGAGTGAAGGACAGTCCTGCATGGCCACAGACTCTGCATTAACAATTACAACTCTTCAGAATTAAATCAGTGAAGTACATTCCTCTCACCCTCCCTCCCGGGAAACAAGATATATTATCATAGACTCTATTTATAATTTAAATATATTCTGCTCTATCTTTATGCTCAGGGAGTGCCTGTGTGTACATGCACGTTACACACGCTCAGCCTTGGACAGACACTGTGTGCAGCAGCGAGGTCTGGAACTGCGTGGGATCATCCCAGCCTGCACCACAAGTGCAATGTGCAGTGGTCAAACGAAGGAGATGGATTTCTGCGACCTGAACAGAGCCCCAGCTGGCAAAAAGAGTCACCCCAAGGGCAAACACCAGCTCCACAAGTTTCCAAACACAACCAGAGCTACTGCACATCCCAAGGGTTGTTTCCCTGAACACCGGGCCGAGCCGTGGCCCAGTCTGGCCAGGACATGGTCCTTCTCCTCACATCAGCCAGCTCCACCTCCCCAGCTCAGCCACAGGACCCCGTGGAGATCCCAGGGTGGTGGAGACGACCCAGAGGTGCCGCGCAGCACCACAAACATCGGATCAACGCGTTCATAATGAAACCCAGCCCCGAGCCCCAGCGCCACCGCCACACCCCCTTTGTTCCAAAGTGCATTTCAGACCGAGGTGTAAACAGAATCATACCGAGAGGACAGGGAGGAGACAAGCTAAGGGTTCTAACGCCGGGGAGCGCCGAGCGCATCCCCGGGGCCGCTGGCCCCTCACTCCCCCAGCACGGGGAGCAGGTCGGCGATGCTGTCCACGTAGTAGTCGGGGACCAGGCCGTGCCTGGCGGGACAGCCGCTGGCCTGGTGGCCCCGCACCTCGTCCAGCGCCGTCACCCCGGTGAGCGTCAGCAGCGTGGTGAGGCCGCAGCTGGTGCCCAGCAGGATGTCCGTGTCCAGCCGGTCCCCCACCATGACGGTGCGGGCGGGGTCCAGCTGGAACTCGCTGGCCACGCAGTCGAACATGAAGCGGTTGGGTTTGCCCACGATGAACGCCTCGCGCTGCGCCGCCGTCTCCACCGCCTTCACCAGGCATCCTGTCCCTGCGGGAAAGGCACCAGGGGTTAGGGGCACAGGGCTCTGGGTGCCAGGACCGACCCAAACAGTGATGCCTTCAGCTTTAGCTTTTACATTTTCCACGTTCTGTGCTGATTTAGTATATAGTTCTGGGTTTTATAATAAGAATTAGTAAACTCTCTGCACAGAGTAGGGAGACAAAACAATTCCTTTCCAGCTGGGACCAAGGACAAATTTGAGGCCCAAGAGTGGAAACAACAGTGAAGGAAGAGAGGGAACAAGGAGGATGGAGCTTCATCACCTGGAGCTGGAATTGGACAATGAACTCAAATATGAACCAAAACGTATCAAAGTGTGAGGCCTCGTGCCCAGGGATCCATTTTGTGCCCATTTGTGGGTTTGACTTGGGTGCAGCCCCAAGGGGTTCCTGCACTGCCCAGGCTGGATCCTGTCAATAAATCCTTTTTATCCTTTTATTCTACCCAGTTTCTGTTTCCAGATCTGCCTTTCCAGGCATCATCAGGACACTGGGAATGCAATAGAGGGACGGCAGGGTCCCAGGAGAGGTGCTGCATAAAGCCTGCCAGGAGGCTGGAATTCCATCCCACAGCGTCAAAAGGGAACTCCTACTCACAAGAGAAGGATTAATAAAGATTCTCTTTCTCTTTCAGGGGTGCTGTGGAGGAAAGGCTGCCAGAGCCTTAAAGAATCCCAGGATAGCTAAAGCTGGAAGTGACCTCTGGAGATCATCCAGTCCAACTCCCCCACCAGGCAGGGTCACCTGGATTAGGTGACACAGGAACGTGTGCAGGCGGCTTTGGAACAACTCCAGAGACGGAGACTCCATGACCTCCCTGGGCAGCTGCTCCAGCGCTCTGCCACCCTCACGGAAAGAAGTTCCTCCTTTGCCCGAGGCGGAACTTCTCGTGTTTTACAGACACAACCCCGAGGTGCGCCGAGGCGCAGAGCTGAGCACGGAGACCACCCCACACCCGGCACCAGCCCGACCCCTCCACCGCCCTGCCCGCGCACCGGGGATGCCGGCGCCGCCCTCGAGCGGCAGCCGGTGGTCTCGGTTGGTGCCGACCAGGAGGCACTCGGGGCCGCCGCGCAGGAGGTACCGCAGCGCCTGGCACAGCTTGGCGTAGCTGAAGTGCTCGTCGAAGCCCACGAGCACGGCGCGCACGGCGGGGTCGAGCGGCGCCTGTACCCAGTCGGCGGGCGCGGGCCCGGGCAGCGCGGCGGGGCCGGGCCCGAGGTGCGGGATGCCCACGGCCTCCAGCTCCGCGGCCAGAGCCGCGCTGCC
>VXBU01006152.1:14438-24837 GCA_013400315.1 Bombycilla garrulus
GGCTGGATCCCGTGCCCGGTGCCGCGGGGAGCGGGGCGGGGAACACACCGGGCTCACCGAACACACCGGGCACACCGCGGTCCCGGCACTCCGAGCACACCGGGGACTCCGAACACACCGGGCACACCGCGGTCCCGGCATTCCGAACACACGGGGCACACCGGGCACACCGAACACACCGAGCACACCGGGCACACCGCGGTCCCGGCCCGCTGACGGCGCTCTCCCCGCAGACGAGGATGACGTGCACCGGTGCGGGCGCTGCCAGGCGGAGTTCAGCTCGCTGCAGGAGTTCGTGCAGCACAAGCTGCAGAAGGGCTGCCAGCGCCCTCCCGACGCGCTCGCCGGGCTGCTGGGCCAGGAGGGACAAAAGGTGACAGCGGCTGCTCGGGGCTGGCGGTCACTGGGTTGCGGGGTTGGAGGGGAGCCAGCAGCGGGCTCGGACGGGCAGAACCCGCCTGCTGAGAGTGCTCTGTGCCGCAGGTGGTTCCGGCTGTCGAGGAGTCCATAACTGTGGCTCACATTGTGGTTGAAGCGTCTTCCATAGCAGAGGAGATCAGCAACGCCTCGGCCATCGTAGGTGAGCTCTGGGGGGTCTGGTACCTGTCCCCTCCCCTGTGTCCTCTTCCAGTGGCTTTGGGGTGTGGCTGGCTGGGTGACAGCTCTGTGTGGCTGGGATTTGGGGGCGGAGATTTGTCACTGCAGAGCTCTGGGGGGGGGTAGCTCCGGGCCAGCTCCAAATCCTGCCCGTCAGGATCGTGGGATTGTCATGGAATGGGTTGGGTTGGAGGGACCTTAAATCCCATCCAGTGCCACTCCTGCCATGTTTAGGGACACCTCCCACTGTCCCAGGCTGCCCCAAGCCCTGTCCAGCCTGGCCTGGGACACTGCCGGGGATCCAGGGACAGCCACAGCTGCTCTGAGCATCCTGTGCCAGGGCCTCCCATCCTCACAGGAAACAATTCCTTTGCAATATCTATTCTAAATCTACCCTCTTGCGGCTTAATGCAACCAATTAATACAAATTAGATGTTAAACTCTATTCCAGAGGTGCCCATTTTATGCTGCCATAATGAGAACGTTGCAAAGACTCGAGCTGCAGGTTTAAAATATCTTTTCTCCTTGTGTGAAATGCTGGAAGAGTGGATGGTTTGTTGGGTGAAGCCCTGTCCTGTAAAGAACCCAAGTGTCTCCCCACCTTTTCCCAGGCAGTGGGCACATCAAGGAGGTCATTGTAGCAGGAGAGCATGTGTTTGAGAACCCGAACGGGCACGTGGACGGGGAGGCCAGCGAGGAGCAGGGCAGCCCCGAGGAGCAGGAGCAGGACATTTCCAGCGAGCTGATCAAGGTCAAGCTGCAGGTGAACAAGGAGGGGAGATACGTGTGTGAGCTGTGCCAGAAGACATTTAAGACTGTGAGTATCCCCCCTGCTGGTGTGGGTTAGGGAACCTTTTCGGCTGGCTGTAAACCAGGAGATCCCAAGGCTCAGTGACAGTGTGCTTTGCTGCCTGCCACGCTTCCCAAAGGGAAGTTCTGCTTTCACAAGGAGCCCTGTTGTTCTTTACAGCTAAAATGTAAAATCTCTGAGCTGCTTGGAACGTCTCTTAAAGGAGATTCTTTCTCTAGGCCAGCATCCTCAAGGCTCACATGATCACTCACAGCAGCAGGAAGGACTATGAGTGTAAACTCTGTGGGACTTCCTTTAGGACAAAGGGGTCTCTGATCCGACACCATCGGCGGCACACGGGTAAGAGCTCTCCAAAAAGAGATCCTTGTTCCTGTCTGTGGTCATCCATTTGCCTTCCAGTGGAATTCCTTGCTGCTTCCCATGTTTTGCTGAGCTGAGACCATTGAGCTCCCCAGCGCTGGGGTGCTGGGAGGCAGTGGAAGGTTCTGGGATAGGCACAATTGTGTGCTGTAGAAAGCTGACCGTGTTCTTCAGCCTGGCACACGGAGTGCTGGCTTTAATATGGTTGTTCTGATTCCTGTCATTTCCAGATGAAAGACCTTACAAATGCAAGAAATGTGGGAAAAGCTTCCGGGAATCAGGAGCTTTGACTCGGCACCTTAAGTCTCTGACACCTTGCACTGAAAAAATCCGCTTCAACGTGACCAAAGAAATAGTTGTCAACAAAGATGATCTGCCATCAGGTCAGTGATGCTGCCGGGACCTGCCTCCTGTCTGATAAAGCCGAACCCTCACAGCACTTGGAATAGAAATCCCTTTTGGCACAGGGTGCCCAGAGCAGCTGTGGCTGCCCCTGGATCCCTGGCAGTGTCCAAGGCCAGGTTGGATGGGGCTTGGAGCAGCCTGAGGTGGTGGGAGGTGTCCCTGCCCATGGCAGGGGGTGGGACTGGCTGACCTGTAAGATCCCTTCCAACCCAAGCCATTCCGTTATTCTTATTTATTATAAAAAGTATTCTCAAGGTTTTGAGTTTATATTTTTTATACCAGAAAAATGTAATTTATACGTCAAAGCTATTACCTCGAAGCTGGGTGTGAACTCAGGAATGGTTGACAATCTGGTACAAAGGAGGTGTTAACAGGCACCTTGTGCTCTAAGGCAGATGTTTTTAGGGCACGGAAGATGCTGAGGGGTGCATTTCCCCACGAGGTTGATTCATTGCAGGATCCTGCAGCTCCAACACAGACACGGTGTCCTCGATAGCAAGTGAGTCCATCGAGGCCTCCCCTGTCATCCACCTCGTGACAGACGCAAAGGGCAACGTGCTCCATGAAGTCCATGTCCAGATGCAGGAACTTCCCGTGGTGGATGCAAAACCCCTGGAGCCAGATGTGAGTGTTGTTTGTCTCTGTGTGTTTTACACCAAGAACATTTCACCTCATGAGCAGAAGTTCCTGGGCACTGACAGTAAATCTGAGTGAGGAATGAAGTGGTTCCTTTGCTTGGTTTCCCTGTGGCCTTGTCATCCCATGTCAGAGTACAGATCCATCTCATCTTCCTCCTCAGCCCAAGGCTGATCTTTCAGCCCCATAGCACTGGACACCCCAGAGAGAGTGACCCTCGCAGCAGTGATGCTGTAAAAAATTTGGATTTGCTGTGGCAAACTTCCTCTTTGTTCCTTCAGCAGCCGCATCCCGAGGAGCTGCCGTGCGAGGGGGAAGTGAACAGTGAGAACCTGCTGAGGCAGGCCATGAGGAATTCGGGGATTGTCATCGAGAGAGTGGCTGTGGAGGAGGTGCAGAAGCCAGATGAACCTGTGGCAGCTGCTCCAGAAGAGCTGGAAAACAAAGGGGTGGAAGTAGAAGAGGAGCCCTGTGGGGAGCAGTGTGCTAAACTGGAAGGAGCAGAGTCTGTATGTTTGTATTCCACCAACAGATTAATTTTTTGACCTTCTTTGTCTATGTTTGGTTGTGGGCAGCACTGTTGTCTTCAGGTGTCTCTGCAGTGCCTGTTGCTTTGTGTCAGGTTTTAGAGTTACGTTGTGCATTTAAGGGAGATGTTATTTCACACAGGTGCTGTCTCTTTCCACAACAGAGATCTCTTTCCTGTCAAAGATGGAGTGTTCAATTGGGATTTTGGGTAGCAATCCTAACTGGACACACCAGTACAAAAAAAAAGGCATTTTTCCCGTTTTGTCTCCAGCAGACACCTGCAGAAAGAACCAACGGGTACAAACGTTACATTTGCTCTCACTGTAATGAAGCCTTCAGTGAAGCTGCTGCCCTGGAGACTCACAGCAAGAGTCACACAGGTGAGTGCTGCTGGGCTGTGTGACACGAGCTGTGGCTCAGGGAGCTCAGCCATGTACAGCTCCTCTGGTGAGCAGAGACTGCAGAGCTGGGCTGGTCAGTCTGGAGAAGGGAAGGCTGAGAGGGGATCTCATCAATCCATACAAATCCCTCCCTGGGCTGTCAGAGGATGGTGTCAGACTCTGTTCACACAGGATGAGGAGCAGTGGCCAGAAACTAAAACACAGCAAGTTCCACCCTGACATGAGGAAGAACCTCTTTCCGTGAGGGTGGCAGAGCCCTGGAACAGCTGCCCAGGGAGGGAGTGGAGTGTCCCTCAGGGGACATCCCAAAGGCACCTGGACACGCTCCTGTGTCACCTGCTCCAGGTGGCGTTGCCTGGCCAGGGGACTGGACTGGAGGAGTCCAAAGGTCCCTTCCAAGCCCAGCTGTTCTGGGGTTCTGTGAAAGCCCACCCATCTGGTTGACAGTACAATTCCTCTCCTCCAGGTTGTTTTTTGTAACAATTCAGTTACACCCGTACCAGATCCTTGTGCTGCAGGTTGCCCTGCATCAACCACACCTTTTTCTCTCTAGAGTACAAACCTTTCAAGTGTGAGGAGTGTGGCAAGGAGTTCACCAAGGGCTACCTGCTGAAGAAGCACCAGGAGGTGCACGTGAACGAGCGGCGGTTCCGCTGCGGGGAGTGCGGGAAGCTCTACAAGACCATCGCCCACGTGAAGGGGCACCGGCGCGTGCACTCGGACGAGCGGCCCTACGCCTGCCCCAAGTGTGGCAAGCGCTACAAGACCAAGGTGGGCCCCTCCCCAAACCTCCCCAGAGCCTGCCTTTGGCACGGGGTAGCAGGTTCTGCTCCTCAAAGAGCAGCTCGCCTGAGAAGCTGTGGCTGCTCCATCCCTGGGAGTGTCCAAGGCCAGGTTGGACAGGGCTTGCAGCAAGCTGGGATGGTGAAAGGTGCTCATGGCAGGAGGGTGGAACAAGATGTTGCTTAAGGTTCTTTCCAACCTAAACCATGCAGTGATTCTGTGATCTGAAATTCCAGAAAGATGTTTTGGTTTAGTGGGCAAAAAAAGGACAATCTTTGTAAAACCATCACGTTTCTGAAGAAACTGTTCTTTCGTATGCTGAACAAATATGTAATAACAGTGTCCTGATTCTGGGGTTAATTTTTGCAGTAGCCAGGAGAGCACATGGCCAGAACATTCTAGTGTGGGGGAAAGGGGTTCCTTTTGTCTGTTACCAGGGCAGGGGAATTGCTCACCTCTTTCTTTACCCTTTATCATCACTAGTGTTGTTTTCGTATTTCTATTTCTGGTAAATTGTTCTTATCTCAGCCCTTGATCTTCACCTTTGGTGAATTCAAAATTCTCCAATTCTCCTCTCCAGCCCTCTGCAAGGGGAGGGGGGGAGCAAGCGAGTGGCCCCTTGTTTGGAGAGCCTTGGTGATTGGGGAGTACCATTCCTAAACCAGCACCCAAGAAAACCATCCTTGTGTCTGTAAAAGACGCTGAGCTCCATGCTGGGAGCTGAAACCTTGTGTCCATGAGCTGGCCGTGTCCCTGCTGAGCCCTCCCCTTGCCTCCCTGTGCGTGCAGAACGCCCAGCAGGTGCATTTCCGTACCCACCTGGAGGACAAGCCCTACGTGTGCCAGTTCTGCAGCCGGGGGTTCCGGGAGAAGGGCTCCCTGGTGCGCCACATCCGCCACCACACCGGCGAGAAGCCCTTCAAGTGCTACAAGTGCGGGCGCGGCTTTGCCGAGCACGGCACCCTCAACAGGCACCTCAAAACCAAAGGTGAGTGGGGCCCAGCTGCCCTGGGCTTGGCTTTGGCCGGGCTGCCCCAGGAATGGTGGATCCAGCGACCCACAAAGCGTGGGGATGTTGTGGGAGGGAAACGTCTGAGTGAAGCTCTCACCGATAATCTGGTTTGGTGGGATTAGTTGTACTGGACTTGCTGCTCCTTTAGCTCCTAAGAAGGGATTTCCAGACTTCAGGTAGTGCTGACTGTGTTATTCCAAAGGAATAATACAGGTTTACTGGAGGAAAAAATGGACTTCTGTAGGAGATACTGTGACATATCAGCAGAAAAGATCAATGATTTAAAATATATCCAAATTCTTCCTGTATGTTCTTCACGCATGGAAACCCGGAGTGGTTTTACCACCTGAATTTACCCATGTGGTGTTTGGAATGGCACTGGAGAGCTGCTCTGCTCCTGGTGTCACGTGGGCTGATCCTTGGCTTGTCCTGGTGGGCCAAGAGCCCCTCAGGTGACACTGGTCACTAGTCCATGGTGTCCCCTGGCTGGTGCTGCACAGCATTGAAGATGGTCACCACAAATGATGTTTTTCTGGAACTCCCTGCAGGTGGCTGCCTGCTTGCTATGAAAGAGGTGGAAGAAGTGATGGTGTCCGAGGAGAGTCAGTCTGCTGACAACCTGGCAGCCACGGTGCTTTCAGAAGACCCGCACACAGTTCTGGTGGAGTTCTCCTCGGTGGTGGCAGACACCCAGGAGTACATCATCGAGGTGAGAGGGGCAGCCAGCCTGCCCACTGGGACTTCAGCACAGGATTTTGTCAGGAAAAACTCTGCAGCTGTTCATGGTTCTGCTCCAGGCTTTTGGGAGAAGGTGGAACAGGCTCTGCCCTGCCTGCACGCCCCAGGAGGCAGTGGGATTAGCCTTGTTCAGGAGGAAAGCGCTTGGAGCTTCTCCACCCTCCCACAGTGCTGTGTGTGCCTGGAAAAGGAGAAAGGGAGACTAACAGTGGCTCAGCAGGAGGCTGAGCTTGACAACTTCTGACCACACCAAATTTTAGGTCCTCACAAGCTTGCTTCAGCTTTCCCTCCTCTTTTCTCCTATTTCTATTTATCCTACTTTGTCCCAGATAATCTCTGTTGTTGAGGCTGCCAGAAGCAATGAATTGTGTATTTCACTTTCTCCCCTCCGTCACACAGAGCCAGTTCTCATCCCAGCAGGGGAACGCAGCTCAGTTATTGAGTGCTGCTGTAGTTTTTAACCAGTAGGAGAAAAATCTGCTTGGCCAAATCCTGCTGAGGGAGGACATTCTCTGTCAGTTATTTGTGAACATTGTGCATTCATTTTAAGTAGTTCCTGATAATGGAATTGGAAGGGAATGTCAAGGAGTTGTCTTTGGAATAACTACTGCATGTGGGGGGAACAGAAAGACTTGTGTAAAAGATCTTAGTGAATTATATCTTGGTGATAAAATTTATTTATAAAAACCTAAAACGGGAATCGTCTTTATTTTGTTTTTCAGACTTCTACTGAAGACATGGAGACCAGTGAAGCTACTGAAATAATAGAGGGAACAAGACACGAGGTAAAGCAGTCCTTCAGTGCCAGGAGGGGTGGTGGCACACTCCAGAGTGCGTTCCTGAGGCGCAGGGCACGCAGAGCTGCTGCTGTCACTGCCCCTGTGCAGCGAGAATCACTCTGAATTGTCACAGCACATGCAGCACCTCAGTGCAGGCCCCTGTCCCCAGCAGGTCGACAGCCACATCATGAAGGTGGTGCAGCAGATCGTGAACCAGGCCAACTCCGGCCACCAGATCATCGTGCAGAACGTCACCGTGGCCGAGGGCGCCGCGCCCACCGACGCCGCCGACACCATCACCATCGCCACGCCCGAGAGCCTCACCGAGCAGGTGGCCATGACGCTGGCCTCGGCCATCGGCGACGGCGCCGTGCTGGCCGCCGACGGCGCGCTGGCCGCCCAGGAGGCCACCGTCACCATGGTGGCGTCCGAGGACATCGAGATCATGGAGCACGCGGGGGAGTTCGTCATCGCCGCCTCGCAGGAGGGCGAGGTGGAGGTGCAGACCGTGATCGTGTGAGGGGGGGACAGCTGCACACGGCCTGGCTGCTCCAGAATGGCCTGGGCCCCGGGGCTGCTCCAGGATGCCCTGGGCCCCGGGGCTGCTCCGGGCTGGGCCAGTGGGGCTGCTCCAGGATGGGCCACTGGGGCCACCAGGGCTGCTCCAGCCTGACCTGGCCACTGGGGCCACCGGGGCTGCTCCAGGATGGGCCACCGGGGCTGCTCGGAGAGCAAGGGTCAGTGTTCTCGGGGGAAATGGCTTCACAGATAATAGGGCAGGCCTAAAACGGGATAGTGCAGGACTAAAATAGGACAGGGCGGGCCCAAGGTGTTCTCAGTCTAAAACCAATAGCAGGAGTCAAACCCTCGCCCTGGTCACACTGAGGAGACTGCCAGGTCACAAGTGGCACACAGTATTCTGTGCAGCAGCCTCGAATTAAGGAAGATCCTGTGGGAATCAGCCCCCTCTGCCCACGGGACAGCAGTGCTCTGGTTTTTAAAAGGATTCAGGAAGTGTAGCAAATATGTGGAGTCTCACAAGGGATTATTTAAACATATGCATTTAAAACAAGTTGAAAAACCAAACCTAAGGAGTTGTGGTGTGTGTTGAGCACCACTGAAACACTCTCATGCCTTTAACCTCACTCCTTCAGGCTGCCCAAGGCATGGTACTGCAGTATTTCTCTTCTCTTTGATATCCTGGACAAGTAGCCTTATGTACTGGTCTATGAATGCATCATTGTACCCTGCAATGCCAGCCAGGCTGCTCTGAGAGCCAGCCTGGGGGCTGGAAAGCCATATTGTATAGGAATCTGTTTTTTTTAAACCATATATGGATTTTTAATTGCATATTGTACAGATTTGGCATGTAAATAAATACATTTTTAAAAATAAAATTATTTAAAGTTCTTACTATATTTTTTTCCCAGTTTCTCTTCTATTATACTCAAACAGAAGAATTTTTGGAAGGAGAGGAAAACAGGGACACTTTAATTTCCTTCTTGAAGTTAATGGTCCAAAGCTGCAGCAGGACATGGTTTCTGCTAGAAATCATTCTTTTTCAGTTAAATACATACAACCTGCTGTAGTCATTGTTACCAATCATGGGTTAATTGTTTCCCTAAGAAAGATACTCACAGAAAGATGCTGCTTCCTCAAAATTCACAGGAGCTCTGTGCTAGCCCTTCCCAGGAGCAAGATTCACTTTGGGAAGATGAACTGAATCCCCATAATCAGGGGCCAGGACTGAGCTGGCCCCGAGTCTCACTGAAGGAGGGAGCTCAGACCATGCTCTGCTGAGGCACCAATCTGTGAATTCTGCGTAATCTTGTTCCAAAAATCTCTCTGGGGCTGCCAAGCCCACCGCTAAACTAAGGTCTCAGAAAACATTTAGAAATGCCCAGAGAAACAATAATATCTTCATGTCTTCTTCTTCCTTTCCAACACTGTTGGAGGGCTAAAGATTTCCTTCAAATTCCTCCAGATCCCTTTAGAATAAATATTTTTGTAGATGAGGGGTCTGTCCTGAGGCTGTGAGGAGCCCCCACATCTGCGGGATTTGCACCATTCATTGGTGGTTTGGTTGGTCAGGGCCAAGTACAGGCTGAAGGAGCAATATCCCCCCAGGACCAGTGTGAGCAGGATGACAAACCCCAGCATAAAGACAATCCTGGGGAAAGTCAAGAAAAGGTGCTGCAGAGAAAGAGAAAAGCAAGTTAAAATACGGGAGGGTTGAATCCCATGAGCACTGCACAACCCCGGCTGGAATGCACATCCATCTGCATTCCAGGGTGCTGTGTCCTGCTTCAGCACCTCCACAAAGGTCCCTCAGGGACTCCCAGCTGTTTCCTAAACCTTACTCCATCAGCTAGTCATTGGAATGGAAATTCCTCCTCTATGAGCCAGATCTGCCGAGTGACAGATCCTGGAAACAGGAATCTGTAGGATGGGAGGTGCTGTGAGAAAAATCCCCCATTTTTAAAGCACTCAGCAGTGGCAGTTTTCTAAATCTAGTTCTATGTGTAAAACAGCTAAAACCCTGCAGTCCCCACGCTGGGGGAGCAGCACATCACCCCTGACACCAAAGTGCAGGACAGAACATTTTACAGCGCGGACTGACCTGGACGAGGAAGGAAATCTGCACGGGCTGCTCCTGTCCCTGGGCATCCAGGTAGGTGCCGTGCATGATGTTGGAGAGCAGCAGCACCTGGATGAGGAATGCAGCTGTGACAGCAGCCAGGGCCCCAGCAGTGGCCATCAGGGACAGCAGATAGAGCAGGAACACGCCGGCGTTGGACGCCCCGATGCAGTTGTTGACCCACACGCAGTGGTGGTCAAAGCGATGCACGCATGTCCCGCACACACCTGGGGCAAAACAAGGGTCTTGGCATGCTGGAATCCAAAATGCAGACAGCTCTCAGAACGCTGGGCCTGCAGGCCAAAGCTTAGAATTAACTACAAAGCTTAGATTTAAATCTGAGACCTTGGAAAAGGCTTCCAAACCCAGAAACTAGAAGCAAGAATGTGGAGTTTAAGTAGAGACATGTCAAGCTAAGTAGAGGAAGGTTTAGAGTTTAAGATACAGAAAATACAGAAGTAGCTATAAAGGTCATAAGTTCTGAGCTGTAGCACAGTAGGCCAGCATGCCGTAGTATGATAGGCTGAAAAAGCCCTCATTAGGGCAAAACGTGCAAGACAAATTAATTAGTGCCTGGATTGAAAACATAAATATTCTTGCTGGCGGTGTTTTATTGGTTGATAAAGCCTTAAAAGGTCTTGGGACTTGTGACCTTCTGAATCATGCAGTGAAGATGTGAGCTGAACTCCTCCTTCCTGCCTATGTAGAAGA
>VXBU01006152.1:24994-35698 GCA_013400315.1 Bombycilla garrulus
CATCTAAAGCAACTCAGAGGTCCTGTCTCTAATTCATAAAATTCCTGACACTGGCACTTCATTTTTAAGTAAGCAGTTTGATCTTACACGTTTTTTAAGCTGAAAATATGTGGGAGTTGCAGTCAGGTTTAGCTGGCAGCTTTTGAAGCAAATAAATTCAACTGTGTATCCTAAGAAAAACAATGTATTCCATTTCCTCTGATTCACCAAGACTGCAGCTCCAAGACTTTGGTTTCTCTGACAGTACTGCATGGCAAAGCACCCGGCAGGTAGATTGTAGCTCCCACCTTTCTTTTATACTTTATAAACAGATTATATTTTATAAAAAACAGGATTTCTCATCCTTGGCAGTGTTCCAGGCCAGGTTGGACAGGGCTTGGAGCACCCTGTGGAAGGTGTCCCTGTCCCTGGCAGGGGGTGACACGAGATGGGCTTTAAAGATCCCTCCCAGCCCAAACCATTGCAGGATTCCGTGACTATGAAACAGAAAATGCTGATCTGAGGTCCTGACAGGTAATAATTTCTCATTTAAATTCCAGCTGCTCACAAGCTCAGCTGCTCCTGACCCTGAATTATCCCTCAGAACTGGTAATTTCTGTGAGAATAAACAGCACCCAACCAGCTCCAGGGATGGGCAAATGCAGCTGTGAGCTGGGACCCCAGGAAAACAAGCACAGCCCTGTGGGCACTGAGCTGGTAAGAGAACAGCTGTAGTGGGAACTGCAGCTCCTGGAAAAGAAATCCTTTGGGAATGTCTTATGGTTATCAAGGAATTTCAGATCCTTACTGCAGTGCTTGGACCTGGCTGGCTTCTCCACAGTGCACGTGGGACACACGAGGCCTCTCTGAAACAACACCCCATCATAGGCATAAACCTTGACCAGGGATGCAGCATTGGATTTTGTTACTGTACCTGCGAAAGAGACAAGAAAAAGAACTGAAAAATCAGATTTGTAGCTTTTTTTTTTAGTTTGTTTTCAAAGAGCACGAGCATGAACTCACCAGGGTTGGCCCGGGAGCAGAGCAGGAAGCAGCCCAGGTTCCCAGCCAGCAGCAGGTAGGGCAGGAGCAGGAGCAGGAGGTGGAACTGCAGCTCCCAGCAGTACACAAACACCTCCCAGGTGTACTCCCCAAACACTGCAGCCTGCAGGGCTACGTGCAGGAGCACAAACAAACAGCTCCTGGGAAGGAAAGGGACAGTCTGTTTAATACTCAGCATCCTGATTAACAGGTCAAGTACACTCAGAGGTGATCAAAGACTTTCCAAATGCGAGGAGACGCCTCTTTTAGGTTTTCAGGCCAGCTTGGATTGCATATTAATAGTGTTTTCTCCATCCACTGGCTTCTTCTTCTCTTCTTCCCACATATACTCCTTTAAATATGTCAGCTAAATTCCCTGCTTTATTCACATGTCCTTTGGATGTTTTTCCCTGTCAGTACAAAGTCTTATAATCACTTGCTGCTGACAAAATATGCCACAGCAATAGGCTGCAAAACATTCTGCCAGAAGACATTTGCAACTCTGAAAGCAAAGAAAAATTCCCCAAAATAATCTTAAAAACTCTGCAATAACAGAAGCAGCTGTTAGGAAATAAAGGTGGCAGAGGGTGGGCAGTGAGTTACAGAGTTTGTGGAGAATCCCAGCGCCCCCAGCATCTCTGACAGTGTCACCTCTCAGTCTCAGGCTGTGGTAGAGCAGAGGATCAGCAGAACAGGCACAAAACCACCCCAGCACTCCCAGATTTCCACCCTGAGGTCACTGTCACACCGAGCTGCTGTCTCCAGGGGAAAGGTCTTTAAATCATTCCTGAGGCACCAGGTTTTCCAGACAGAAAATCCACCTGAATGCAGCAGGCTGCACGCTGGCAGCTGTGCAGCTTCCCCCTCTGCCACCTGGACATGCAGGCTGCTGGACTGACACTAACGGGATTGGAGGGAGAGGCTGGAGACTGAGAGTCTGTCTGACTCCATCTGCAGCTGCCAGAGAGGCTGTGCTAATTCCTGTGGGGATAAAGGATCCCAGCAGTGTGGCCAACATCTGCTACTGAGCCACATTATCCTCATCTGTCATCTGTTCAAACATTTCGGGTACCACCCTCCGAACAACGACCAGGGAAGGGAGAGACAGCAGCATGGCAAACCTCAAAGGGAATCTGTAATCCCTGACAGGCATCCCAAATGGAGACAGAATACCTAAGGATGATACTGAGAGCTCTGATGGCAGCAGGAGATGCCAACAGCAACCAGAAATAAGAGTGAAAAGGAATGCCAAAGGTACAGAAGTGCCATACCTGGTGTGGAAGAGCCTGTGCAGTGCCCGGTGTGCCACCCTCTGGAGCTGGCTGGGGATCAGCACTGACAGCACCTGAGGGAAATGAAGCTCTGTGTGACCTGGCCATCACTGCTGCCTCGGGGCAAGCTCAGATGGAAGCACAAGTCCCTCATCCCTCACTTCTGGACCTGCACAGCCACAGCAGCGGGGAGGAGGCTCCTTTGAGGGGCACCTGAGCTTCTGAGCATAGAACCACAGCTGGAAGAGACCTTCAAGACCATAAAGTCCAGCCACAACACACAGAATCACAGAATTCTGGAATCACTAAGGCTGGACTAAGCCCTTCAAGTTCCTCGAGTCCTGTGCCAAATCCCCACCCTGTCCCCAGCCCAGAGCCCTGAATGCCACGTCCAGTCCTTCCTTGGACACCTCCAGGGATGGGGACTCCAAACCTCCCCGGGCAGCTCCAATGCCTGAGCCCCCTTTCCATGAAGAAAGCACAGAGGCAGGAATGCTGCTGGGGTTTTCCACATGGGACTGAGGTTGCAATACTCCTGGGAGCCCCCCAGGCCCAAACAAATGTATCTGGGTTAATGTGTGAAAGTTCTAAGGAGCTTAGGGGGGGCGTAGGGTGGGGCTGGGTTAAGCAGGGGATAGAACTGAGCAATTCCCCAGCTACAATATGCTCCATCAGCCCATCTGACAGATCAAGGGGAGATAAGCAAAGGGATAAAGCCTGTGGCCTCCAGAAAAGAGAGGAAAAAAAAATCCACAGGCCAGCCAAACCCCCAAAATTCCCGTTTCTCACTGCAGCTCTGAGCCAGCCCCATGGCTCCGTGCCCAACTGCCCTTTCAGGCACAGTTTGAGGTGCTGAAGAAGGAACCTGCCCATGTTCACAGAGTGAAGCCCTCAGCCAGAGATGTGCCCGTGCAATTGTCTGACTCCCTCCGAGCTGACAGATCTCTATAGCAACACGGCGCAGGAACCAGAGAGGCTGAGCCTATTTCTAGCTGACATGGAAGGAAAATATGCAGTGAGAGCTTCTTGCCTCACATGTGAAAGACCAGGAGGCAAAAAGCATATGTGGAGCTGAGAAGATGCTAAATATTTTGGTGTGAACTGGTACGTCTCAGCTCGACGGCTCGAGGGATGAGTGTTTGGAAAAAGAAGTTTTCTTTTTTTTTCCAAGTGTGCTGTAGGAGGAAACACAACCCAGCAGAAAAGAACCTGCAGGAAAGCTAAACACACTGCAGGCTAATACCCTCAGCTGCTCCTCTTGGCCCCTGCAGGCCCTTCACCACCCTCGTGTCCATCCTCTGGATGCTCTCTAAGAGCTTCAGACCCCCCTGTTTCCACTGTATTGGTCTTTATCTTATAATAATTTATCTTATATTGTGACTTTACACATTTAGCATAGCCTGTATTTATATCCCAGATAAAATATTGATTACATTCACACGTATTTATTTCCCAGGCACAAGTATTGATTAGATTCCTCCAGACAGTGGTTTCATACCACAGCAGTAATTTAATTGCTGCTGTTTAAACACTTCATAGAAACAGCAATTAGGATATGAGGGAAAAAAATCAATTTCTCTGCACAGTGTGTCTATAAACCAAAAGGAAGTATAATAATGCTAATAAAAAAAGTCTGTCTGAACTCCTGTGAACAGCATTAAATATAATTTACAATTTAAGTGATAATTCTCTCATCCTTTACCTTCCAGGAGTATTACAGATTTTTTTTTTTCCTTTTCATTCAGACACAGCCCAACAGACAGAAAAATGAACTGGTGCTTTTCCAATTCTCTGTTTTTACAATAAAATGCCAATTCTTAATCCTCTTTTAAAGCTCTTCATTCCTGCTTCTTTCTTAGTGAACAAGAGCCTGCAGCATTAGTACACACATTAAAGAGCTTCCCCTAAAATATCTTCCACCACTCATAATTCTCTCCCTATTTTAATCCTCAAACCTCTCCCACCTTTTTTCCTCTCGATGACAGCAGCCAATACCACAAAACTGCAAATTCCTGGGGCCTGATTCTTATTTAATTCGTGTTGTGGTGGTACGGAAGAAGGGGCTTCTGGCATGGTGAGAAGCTCCACCCTCACCCCAGACAGCACAGGCAGGGAAGGAGCTGGGAGACACAAATGATTTTCATTACCTTCTTGAGCAGGATTTAATCATCTCAAAGGAAGTCTGTTGCTACTTCCTATCCCACTTCCTTGAGAGCAGACATTAAAACAGGATTTAATATATTATCATTCTAACCATACACACACCAGCTTTTTTTTTTTTGCTTTTTTTTTTTTTTTTTTTTTTTTTTTTTTTTCTGGGGAACAAATATAGCAGTTGCACTAATTTTAGCACAAGAAAGCAGTGCAGATTACCAGAACAGGAGATGATAATTCCCCTGGAAGTTCACTCTCCACCTGGAAGCCCAGTGCTTTACCTGGCTTGCCCTGTTGGCACTCCTAGCGAGGAAACCCTCCTTCCTTCCCGAGCAGAGGCACAGCAGGGTGGCGAGGGCGAGCACAAAGCCCAGGTAAATCAGGAACAGCGTCAGGAAGTCCATGCCGAGCCCTGAAGGTGACAGGAGCAGCTGTTGGACCTGGGTGTCCCTGAGCTCAGCGATGGAGCAGCCCCAGCCCAGGCAGGGTCCCCTCCTGCAGCCCCCAGCACTGAGGGTGATGTTTTAGGTATCTCTGTGAGGGCCAAGGCAGAAACACAGAATCCCGAAATCCTTTAGGCTTGAAAACACCTCCAATCCCACCGAGCCCAGGCTGTGCCCGATGCCCACCTTGTGGCACTGAGTGCCACCTCCAGGCACTCCCTGGGCACCTCCAGGGACGGGCACTCCAAACCTCCCTGGGCAATTCCAATGCCTGACCACCCTTTCCATGGGGAAATCCCTCCTGATGTCCATCCTGGCACAGCCTAAGGCCATTTCCCCTTGTCCTGTCCCTTGGGAGCAGTGCGCGACCCTCCCTCACTGCCCGTCCCGCCAGGGAGCTGTGCAGAGCCACAAGGCTCCCCCAGAGCCTCCTTTCCCAGCTCCTCAGGATTCTCCAGCCCCTTTCCCAGGAATTCTCCCTCAGGGATTCTCCAGCCCCTTTCCCAGGAATTCTCCCTCAGGAATTCTCCAGCCCCTTTCCCAGGAATTCTCCAGCCCCTTTCCCAGGAATTCTCCCTCAGGAATTTTCCAGCCCCTTTCCCAGGAATTCTCCCTCAGGATTCTCCAGCCCCTTTCCCAGGAATTCTCCCTCAGGGATTCTCCAGCCCTTTCCCAGCTCCCTCAGGATTCTCCAGCCCTTTCCAGCCCCGTTCCCTTCCCTGGCCAGGCTCCAGCCCCGGGCCCGCAGCAGTCGCGGCCTGGCGGAAGCGGCGCCGCTCGGGCCCTCCCGGCGCTTCCAGCGCCCTCAGGCGCCGCGGCGGGAACCGGGCAGCGCCACAGCCCCGTGCCGCGGCGGCTGAGGAGGATACAGCCGTAAAAACGTCCGTGAAATCACTCTATGATTTCTGCAGTCCCGGGCAGCTCGTTACCCTGTGAGCCCCGTGCAGCTGATGTGCCGTTCCGCCTTCTCAGAGCGCGGCCACCCGCCGCTCCTGCCCATCCTGTGTCGTTCCTTAGGAATCGCCAAAATTTCCTTCAGCGTCGTGGCCTTTGGTGGGGCCTCTAAAGCAAAATTCTTGTTCCTTCGCCGAGCTCCGAGCACGATGCTCCCCTGTAACCCGGATCCTCCTTGGCCCAGGTGAGGGATGCTCGGTCCCGCACCTGCCGGCTCGCACCTGGGCCGGGGTGAGGTGGGAGCTCGCAGGATGCAGCCCTGTGCCCGTCCCTCCGTGCTCTGACAACTGAAACCGCCCGCCGGGGGCCGATTGGGTTACGGTGCCTGCCTGGAATTTGCCAGAGAAACTCGCCCGGCCGCGGCGTCACCGCTCCAAAGGCTCCCAAACTGCTGGGATGGTTTTCCCGGCCCTGGCTCCTGCTGTGCTGCTGGCTGGAGCTCGGACAGCACAGGTAAGCGTGCCAGGGATGCTCCAGGGGCTTCGGCCTCACAGGAGATGAATCATCTTGGTGGGAGGCAGGAGAGGAGCTTGAGTTTCCTGAGAGTCTCTTTTTTCCCTTGGTAAACCCAGTGCACCAAACAGGACATGAGAGGCAGAAATGCAGCCAAAATATTCCTGGGGCACAGCTGTCTTGGAGTGCAGCCCAAGACACTTGGGTCCTGATGGAGGATGGAGGGAAAAGGCTGTTTCCCCCCATCCTACTGAGACAGCAGAATTTCTGCAGGCACAGAAATAGCTTGGCTTAGCTTGGGTGTCACCTGGCAAGCCTGGCAGCACAGAAGGGGCTGGGAGTGGGCACAAGATGGTTTATCTGTGGGGGGACAGGCAGGGTCTGTGTGCCACGGTCCTTGGGCACAGCCAGGACAGGAGCTGCAGCGAGGGCCACCACCCTGGGACTGGCACCAGCACTGCTGAGAGCTCGTCTACTCTCAGTGCACAGGCTGTGCTCAAGGACAACCAGCCAGCAAATACCTGGACAGAGGCTGAGACTCAGAGGGATGAAGCTCATTTAGTCCAAGCACTGTGAAAATCACTTAGAAAGTCTCATTGGGTCAAAGTCTGGCAGAAGGTCTTAATGGAAACCAGCTCCATTCACTTCGGATCCCAGAACTCCGTTCTTTCAAGGATTAGAATTCACTGTCAGTGCTTAAAGTGCTCGAGTCAGTTAAAAATGGAGGGGAAAGAAGCAATTACCTCACTGGCTGAACAAAACAAAACAAAAAAGGGAATTAATTGCAGTGTTGATTCTTTGGGCAGGGAATAGTAACAGAGATGCATGAGTTTATAGGAGTTGTGTGTGTCAATGTCAGCACAGGAGGACAGATACCCCAAAGCCTGGGGATTGCTGCTCAGGAGATTTGTGCAGGAAACCCTGCCAGAAAGGAGCTGGAGAGGACAGGAGGAGCAGGAAGAGGAGGAAGAAGTGGGTTCCAATCCCCTGAAGCAGTGACATCACTACAGAGCTCCTGAGCGGGAGGAAGACCCTCGGCCACATTGTGCTCATCCTCGGGCTGAGCAGAGCGGTGCCCAGAGCTGAGGCTGTGCCCAGTCCCGTGCCAGCTGTCCTGGGGAGGTTTTCCTGCTGCGTCCATCGCCACCGGCAGCACGGCCCAGGCTGGATCCTGTGGGGTCCATGCAGAGATGCAGACCCCCTCCCACTGCTGCCACAGCAGGACGAGTAATTCCCTAAAACCTCTTAGTGTGCTGAGCCCTGGGATCCCTCCATGCTGAGGAAGCTGAGGAGAAAATCAGAAACAGCAGCTTAAGGGACAGTCAGTGGCAGCATGAGAAGCTCTGTAGCCAAACACTGGGCTGCTCCCCCTGCAAGGACCCCACGCAGCCAGCCTGGCTGGGGACAGCTCTCCTGGTGAGCCCCAAAGGCCTCGAGCCCCAAATCCCTGCAGCAAAGCACGTGGGGGTTGTACTCCCAAAATCTCAGTGTCTCACACCTCTGCCGGGGGGGACAGCACAGTCCCAGCACGTCCAGGTCCCCCGGCGCTGGCCCTGCTGCTCTCCACAGTGCTGTCACTTTGGATTTGCCCTGTGGGTGAAGGATTTCCCTCCACGAGCATTAATCTGTTTTCCCTCCTTCCAGCTCCTAATTCCCCCCAGATCTGCAGGCTCAGGTCATCACCAGGCTCAGCCAGGACGAGCACGGCAATTAGGCTGCTCCTCTGCGCGATGGAAATAAAGTTAATTAGGGAAAGAAAAGGCCAGAAAGACCTTAGTGCGTGTGTGGCGCTGAGCTGGAGCAGCGGGGAGGGCGCAGGGCTGCCGTAGGAAGGCCGAGAAGGGGCAGCCACCCCCTGCCGGCTCTGTCCCGGTGCCACGGCAGCTGCTCCACCCACCCCGGAGCGGCCCCAGCCCCGGGGGCTGCAGCGAGGACAGGACAGCCGAGAAGATGCTCTCAGGAGGCCTGCGGGTACACGGAAAGAGCTTCCAGGGGTGATGGAGGAGTCAGGAGAGCTTCGAGCCCTCGGTGGGACACACCTGAGAGCCCCTGGCCTGCCCGGATGGCTGCAGACTTCTGTAAGTGCTGGGGCGAGGTGGAAGGGGTGCAGCTCCCGCTGATCTGCCGGGCTTTTCCCTGGAGCACAGCCCCGAGCAGCAGCTCTGGGACCGTCCAGTGCTCACTGGGCTCCTGCTGGAGCTCTCAGGACTCGTGCTTAGCAGCCCCAGGGTGGGTTTGGTCACAGATGGGTTTCATCCCGCTGCTGCCAGGCTTGCCCCGAGCTTCACCCTCAGCTCATCCCCTCTGGGTCTCAGAGTCGCTGTAAGATAATTTGCCCAGGTAAAATCATCTGGGTTTCGTTTCTGTAAGTGCTTAATGTGTGTTCAGTGACACGGAGGGAGCAAACACGGGGGTGGAAAGCATCTTCACAGACAGCTGAAATCAAACGCAGAGGAAAAGCACACGTGAATGATTTTAGTGAGTGTCAGCAGACAGTGCAGGCACTTACACATCACAGACCCATGGAATGGGAAGGCTGGAAGGACCAGCGAGGTCATCTGGACAGCACAGCATGGAAAGGGCACCCGAGTGCCCTGTGCACATCAGCTGGCTGGGTTTTCCTTGGGCAAAGACATCGTGCAGATGTTCAGGGCTGATGTGCCCCATGCCTCCTCGAGCATCCGCGGAGCTGCTCCAACCCCTCACCTGAACCACAAACGAGTCCTGCCATGGGATGCTGCCATCAGGACAACTCGTACACGGGACTGAGAGGGCACAAAGAAATGATCCTGGGAGAGCTGAGAGGAGCTGGCAAATTCTGATGAATTTACAGTCATTTTGTAGGTGCAAACAGATAAAATATTGAGTGTTGAGAAGAGCTGCTTAAAATCAGGCTGGTTTAAGCCCTTGGATCATCTATTAATTAATGTAATGTGTCAGAGAAATGAACGGATCATTTTGATGGACAAAGAAATAGAAGATGCCAAAATGAGGCTCCTGTGGAGAGGGGGCAGGTGGGTGCCATGGGTGAGACCAGGTGACATTTCAGTGCCACGTGTAGCCCCAACCTTCCCAGCCAACACGGCCTCCTCAGTGGCACCACGAGCAGCCAAAGATAGAGTAAAGCTGTTATTTTAAGGAAATCTAGGGGAAATACAGGCCCTTGGGGCCATTCACCCCCGGTGAGGGGGACACACCCTGTAACCCCCCACCCGGCACCGACAGGGACGGCCCCTCAGGATGGAAAAGCCATCTCAACTCCTTTCTTTCCTCCTTTTTTTCCAGTCGCAGCCATGCCGGCAACCAACCAGGGCTGGCCCGAGTCCTTCGGGTTCCGGATAAGCGGCTGCGGGCCGTGCTACGTCCTGTGGGTGCAGGAGGGCAGCAGCGCGGCGCTGGCGGGGCTGCGCCCGGGGGACGAAGTGCTGGAGATCGAGGGACAGCCCGTGTCCTCGCTGGGCCGCGAGGCGCTGCTGGGGCTGGCGCGGCGCTGCCACAACGTCCCCCCGAGCATCGGCGTGGTGTCGCGGCTGCAGCACGCCAGCATCCCCCCCGGCCCGCGGGGCTGCTTCGGCTTCGAGCTGGCGAGCGAGAGCCCCCCGCGCGTGGCCAGCGTGAGCCCCGAGTCGCCGGCCGCGGCCTGCGGGCTGGAGCCGGGCGACATCGTGCTGGAGGTGGACGGGACGCCGGTGGCGCTGCCGGAGGCCGCGGCCGCGCTGGTGGGGTCGTGCCGCGGGCGCTCCCTGCGCCTGGCGCTGCTGCGGCCGCAGCGCGGGGACACCGCGGGGGACACCGCGGGACACGCCGGCCCCCAGCGCCGCGACAGGAAGCAGAAGGCGCGGGAATTCAGCAGGAAGGTGAGGCCGGGGTGCGGGATAACGGGTCGGGGAGCTGGGCACCCCTGCGCCCAGAGGGTCGGAGATTCCCACCTCCAGCCTCGGCGCACGGATGGGGAGCGCTCCCGGCTTGGAAGCAGATTTGGGGCATGGACACCCCGAGAGAAGGGTCTGGTAATTAGCTGGGAAAACAGGTGCGTGCTGCAAAGGGCTTGGAGTTTCCCTGGGGATGACCCCAAATTCTCATTCCCTTGCACTGCAAGAGCGTGGAGAAACCCACAGGGCGGATCCTGCTCTGCTGCGTGCTTGGATGTCCCCTCAAAGTCTGAGCCTGTCACCCCGCAGACATTTTAGTTCTTGTTTTGTTGCTAAAGGGAAAACATCAATGCAATTACATCTTCATTGTGCTCCTGGAAGCTTCCTAGTGGGTATTTTACCAAACACCTCGCCTTGTGCTAATTATAATTTTGATCACAGTTGTTTTTTTTAATCTTTCTAATTTCCATTTCAAAGTAGCCTTTTAAAACGCTGTTATGAGAATAACCAGGCTGGTAGGGCTTTTTTTTTTTTTTT
>VXBU01006152.1:35724-88330 GCA_013400315.1 Bombycilla garrulus
TTTTTTTTTGATCCCGAGTTAATAAAGGAACAAGACATCCATAAAGAGATTTGTGGGTATCAGGCGAATCCCCTCAGTCAGCTTCTCCATTAAAGATTCACAAATACCCACTGAGGTTTGGATTCATGGGCGTGGGAAACAGATACCTGCTGATTACAGGAGATTAATGAGGAGGGGCGGTGGTTCCAGGCCGCCTCCGTCTCTCAAGTCACATTAAGCCGAAGATTCCTGGATGATCACAGGAGAGCAAGTTCTTTGTGGTGCTGTGAGCACCCCCATTAGCACCTCTGTCCCAACAAAGCCCCCCGGGACAGCAGCAGGAACGCAGAGCACACACGTGCTGCGGATCCTGGAGCACAGCTCAGCTGGCAGATGCCTCTCCAGAGGGAATTCACAGCACAGATGTTTGAAGTGGCTTCGGTTTCTGTATGATGTCGAAAATACTGATCCCGGCGGGGCGTTTTACCCGCTCCTTTTCCTGGGACCCGGCTCTGGTCGGTGCTGCTGCCCGCGCACTGCGAGGCTGGAAGGTCGGAGGGTGCTGATGGTTTGTATTTCACACCTGCACTGCCCACGGGTCACCCTTTCCCAGCCTCCTTCGTTCGGCAGAGCCCCGGGCTGCACAAAGCACGGCTCTGAAATATCTCCAATGCCCATTGCAGCGTCCTGTGCCAGGCACACTGCAGGCTGATCCCATCCCAGCCGTGCCCCTGTGACCTGGCACAGTTTGGGAGTCTGGGGTCACACCGCTGCTCTGGTGGAATGTCTGGAGCAGCAGCTCCAGGTGCACATGTGAGAGCAGAGCAGATCTGCGTGAGGGCCTGAAGTGTCCCTCTCCTCCCTGCGTGGTTCCCTCCACCCTGGCTGAGCACTGGACACGTTTTCCGTGTGGCAGCGCCCCTGCCCACGGTTCCTCTGCTCAGTGCCCCTTCCCTCTGCTGTGCTGCTGCCGTGCTGCAGGTGGATGCCATCCTGGGGGACCAGCCGGAGCTGAAGGAGAAGGTGTTCGCCGTGCTGAAGCAGTACGCGGCCGAGAGGAGGGTGGAGTGCCTGGCCTACGCCCTGTGCATGGTGCTCACCCAGGAGTCCCACCAGCGCCTGCTCGACAGCATCAGGTACGAGGGGACACCTCCCTGGTGCCACCAAACCATGGCACCCTGTGCCTGCTGCTGCCAGGGAGCAGGGCTGGGCAGGGCGGGCTGCCAGGGTCCTGTGGGAAGGGGCTGCGAGGGTCCTGCAGGGAAAGGGTTCAAGGATGCTGCAGGGAAGGTGCCAAGCAGCTTTCCAAGGGACAGCTGAGCCAAGCTTGGTGGCATCTTAGCCCAGCACCCCGTGCCCTCCTGCCCAGGGTGTGTGGGGGCCCTGCACCCCAGTGCAGCACCACCACACCTGCCTGCAGCAGGGTGTGCAGCTCCCGTTCCTGGCCATGGCTCGGAAGGGAGATGGGATTAGCTGCAGGGCCACTGGGGATTCTCCAAAAGCCTGGCCAGGAAATACTGTGAGTTCTGCAGGGTGAGAGCTGGTGCGGGCGAGGGCTTGGCCAGCGCTGTCAGTGGGGCTGGGGGGTCTCTGCCCGGGCCATGGGCTGCCCGGGGTGCCAGGGAGTGCTCACCCAGCCCAGGGTGCCCAGGCAATGCTCTGCTGGGGTCAGGGTCCCCCACACCTCTGGAGCCCCCATGATCTGCCATTCTCAGGCAGCGTGGCCGGAGCTGGGCTGGAGCTGGTGCTGGCACAGGGACACGTGGTGGGATTACAGCCAGGCTGAGACCAGGGCCATTAGGGAATCAGGTCTCCATCTGGCCTCGCTCCGGGCCCAGCTTTCCAATTTCTGCTTTAATCAGAGGAATTGCAAGATATTACAGTTTCCATAACAACATCTCCGTGCGGGGTCTCTGCCCGGCCATGGGGAGGGTGGGGGAGTGGGTGGGGGGCCTGGCCATGTCAGTGTCCCCCTGCTGTGACTGCGTGTGGCTCCCCCAGAGCTCTGCACTCCTGGGGACAACAGGCACAGAGCCCTGCAGGGTGCAGAGGGGGCTGCCAGCTGCCTGCAGTCACCTTGTCCAGGTGCCCTTGTCCAGCCTGTCCTGTCCTCACTGAGCGTTCTGGAGGGACTCCACCTGCCAACAGCTGGGGCTGGGGGCAGGGCTGGATGGCACCGAGCCAGGCCTGAACCATCATCACAAACTAAATCAGAAAATAAGCCCCCACCACTCACAATTCAGGAAAATTCTTTCCCTCAGCAAGATCCATGAAAATACCTCAAATGCCTCGGATATCCCCTTTGTCATCATCCCTGGGAATTATACAGGATTACTTCCCCCCACAGAGGGGATTTGAATAAGTGTCCAAATCTTCTTCCAGACCCAAGCCCCTCTGTGGGGGGCACAGCAGGTTCCCCCTGGGAGGGGGATGTCCCCATCCCTGCAATCCCTGTGTCACTGAGGAGCGCGTGGCTGGACCCAGTGCTGCCATCCAGAGCAGGGTAGGGTGAGGGACTATGATGCCAGGGGCAGCACTGCGTTACGGCTCCCCAAAACAGGGTCAAACCCCCTGATTGCCCCCTGCCCCTGTGAAAGGTTAATGCCAGGGCTGGGGCATGGATCTGGCAGCTAATCTGGGTTTAATGGAAATGAAATATTTAGCTCAGGGAAAAGATTTACCGTCTAATCTTAATGAAATGAAGTCAAGAAAAGAAATAAAAAAGGTGCCTTGGAGGCCAGGTTTCACAGCTGTGGGTGCCGGGGGCGTTGCCAGACATGCTGCTGTGCCTGATCCCAGCTGCTGGTCCCGGAGTCTCTCTGATGGCTTCACTGCCAAGCAAGAGCTGTCCCTGCCTTTACTCTGGCTGAAGGGGGTGAGCAGCTCCCAGGAGCTCTGGATTCAGGGTGCTGTGAATTCCTTGGGTGATTCCAGCTGGTTCAGACTGTCCCTGGCTGAGGAGGGGTCTGGGGTCTGTGCCCTGAAGCAGCAGCTGGGGCTGGGAAGGGCTGTGGGGGGTTCATGCAGGGGGTGTCCCTGTTCCAGCACTGGCTCTGAGTGCAGGGTGGGGTGCTGGTGTGCAGGGTAGGGTGAGGGAATTAGGGCAGTGGTGTCCTGGGGCACAGGGCAGCCCCCAGGCAGTGATGTGTGTGCAGAGGAGCCCACCAGACCTGACCCAGCAAGTGTCCTGGGGGATCACCCCAAGGAGGACTTGGGACCTTGTGAGAGCCCACTGGGCACCCCTGTTGAGGCTGTGAGTGCCCAGTTCTCCACGGACTGGTTCCACCTGGGACAGGGACAGTCCTGCACACCCCGGTGATCTCATCCTGCTGCTCCTGAGGAGCCCTCGGAGGGCTGGGATGAGCCACTTCTCCCCAGGAAATGGGCAGTGCCATCGCCCAGGGACTGGCGTGGATGCCAGGATGATGCCAACAAGGGTCCCCACAGCTGTCCCATGCCCCGGGCGGGCGACTGAGCCCTGGCATGGGCACATGGTGATGGCTGGCTGTGCGTGCCCCTGTGTCCCCTGTCACGCAGGGCCATGTGCCGCTACATCCCCGTCTCCCACTGACCCTGGCACTGGCCTGATTGGATCTTCCCTGTGCACCAGCTGTATTTATTTTTGTGCTGTTGCTGCTGCCGGCTGTCCTCTGCTGTCCCCTCCCCTGCTGTCCCCTCCCTGGGCTCCCCCCGGGCTTTGCCGTGCTCGCTGCAAAGTGCTGCGGCTCCGCGTAACCCCAGAGCCCGGCTCAGCACAGGATCCACCCGGGGCTGCAGCCACGTCTCCTCTGTCCTCCTGCCGGGCTTTTCCATTCTTGCAGTTTTGTTTGTCTTCCCCCTTTCTTTTTATCTCCAATGGATTTCATCCCATTTGCCCAGAATTAAGCTCCCGCAGATTTTAATTTGCTGACATTTTTTTTTTCATCTGCTGGGTTGTGGATAGCGGGGATAACGCACGTGCTGTGCCGGGTCCTCCCCGCTCCCATCCCCTGCCCATATGGCTGATGCGTGCAGGCAAAGTGCACAGTTGTAGTTGTGCCCGAGGATGCTGAAATCCGGCTGCCAGAGGGGAAGATGAGCTGTCTCGGGTGAGTAACGAACGCGCCTTTCCTGGGACTGAGAGAAACGGGTTTAAATCAGGTTAATTCTGGAATGTGGCAGCCCCTGGCACTGCAAAAACAAGGTGTGCTGGAAGTTAATTAACTCTTAGCATCCGTATTGCCTCGGAGCTGCTCTGCTCACGGACTCGGCCAGGAGGGGGAGGCTCTGATTTGGGTTATTCCATCTCCTGTAACACCAGAGTGCGGCTCTGGCCCCAGGCACCCCGGGGTTTGTCCCCTGTGCTGGGGCTGGCTGTGCCCCGCTCGGGCTGGGGACAGGATGGGTTATTTTGGGCTGGCTGCGGTCTCAGGGGGTCACATCCCTTAGTGCTGCTCTGATTTCTGAGCTGCTTTCAAACCAGGGCAGCGCTGTGGTTCCGATGGCGCTGGCTCTGCACCCTGTGCTCTGCAGAGCTGCCGCCAGCACCCCCAGTCCATCCCTGGGCTCTGGGGGCAGGAGTCACCCTCGGAGCCCAGCGGGACTCGGGGGATCCCCCTCGGTGTCACCCGGGGCTGTGGCACTCGCTCACCGGGCGCTGTGTCCCTTGGCAGTGTTTGTTGTGCTGTGCCAGGGATGCACCAGCCCCCGGCAGCAGTGTTCAGGTTAAAAACATCTGTCTGCAGTAGAACTGGGGGGAATCTCAGATCCCATCCTCATCTCTGAGTGCTGTGCTGGGAATGACGACTGGCCCTGAAGGTCACACAGCCCCTGTCCTGTCAGCCTGGACTGGAATGGGGATGGGTGTGATCCAGCCCCTTGCCCCGGCTGTGTCCTTAGGGGAAAGCTCTGCCTCTGTTTGCAGTGTGAGATGCTGGTTTGGGTCTGCTGTAAGGCTCCTGTGCTTCAGGGCTGCAAGTAGGACAGTTTGGGGCAGTTTGTTTTTCTCTGCTTTGGTTTTGCTCTGGGGAAAAGCCAAGGGAGGCCGTGCTGGGCTGGGCCGTGCTGGGCTGAGCCTGCTCCCATGGCAGCCACCTCTGATCCCTGACACAGCTGAAATCGCTGCCCACCGGGGGCTCCCGTACAGCGGGAGGAATTCCACCGAGCCCGTGTTAATAACGCTCCCAGCACAGTCTATTTGTCTCAGCTTGTTCCTCACTGCAATAAAACTGCTTGGCGTCTTCCTGTATTAAACTGCTCCAGCCATCTGTGACCGGCCCTGCATCAGAAATTTCATTTCAGCCATTAGGGTTTATATACTATGGATTGTGCTGCTTCCCTGCTTCTCAATCCACTTCTCCAGGGCTGGGGGGAGCTTCCCAGCTCTTTCGGATGTGGATGGAGCATGAGAGACCCCCGCGAGTCCCTGATGCTGACATGGACGCTGTCCTCCTGTCCACGGTCCCGGCATTCCCCCTGGAAAACCACCTGGATCACAGGATGGTAATGGAGGAAAAGCAGCTCTTGTTTGCTTCCATTAAAAGAAAAAATCCCTAATCTGATGGCCCAGCATATGCTCAACTGCCCAAAAAAAAAAAGGGAATTAGGGCAGCAGGGAACAAAACGTGTCACCAGTGAGACAATTGGGAGCGAGTTCCTTTTTTATTGGCGGAGTTCAAATAGGTCATGACCAAAATGCCTCGGTGCGAAATCTCCTGATAGGAGATTAAATTCCTTTGGCAAATCAAACTCTGGCTGGGATGCAGATGGGATCAGCCTGGCCCGCCTGCATCCTGCTGGAGTCACAACTTTTATTTTGGGAAGTGGTTACTTAGGATGAGTTTTCCAGTGTCTTAAAGAAAACAAGGAACAGAGTGGAGCTGTGGGAAAAACCTTTCTGGGGTTTCTTTGAAGGGCTCCGTGTCCCCGGAGCTGTGGGACTGCCTGTCCCTGCCAGGGCAAGGACAAAGCCACCAGCTCGTGGTGCACAGCATGCTTTGGGCACAGGGACACTGGATTTGGGACAGCTGAGGGCACCCTGGGGTGCTGATGAGGAAGAGGAGCCCCAGCCAGGCACAGGGTGTGGATCTGGAGCAGGGATGTGTCAGGAGAGGGTGATGTGACCCTCTCCAAAGCTGCTGGGGGGTTTTGGGCTGTCCCCAGGGTGGCTGGGGAAGGGCTGTGAGGGGCTCCCAGCCCCGGAGCTCGGCCACTGCATGCCAGCCTGTCCGCACTCCCCACCGGAAAATCACCTTGGTGACAACGTGCCCATCTGCAGGACATCTGCAGCCAGAGGAGGGACTGTGCGATCACAGCACGGGGAGACCTCGAGTGGGANGGATCTGGAGTGGGATCACGGATCCGGAGTGGGATCACGGGTCTGGAGTGGGATCACAGATCCGGAGTGGGATCACAGCTCTGGAATGGGATCACAGCTCCGGAGTGGGATCACACCTCTGGAATGGGATCACAGCTCCAGAATGGGATCACACCTCTGGAATGGGATCACAGCTCTGTGCTGCTGCCCCTGCAGCAATCCCGCGCCGGTGCCGTGACCCCCGTCCCACACACACAGGTAGATGAGGTTTGAGAATTTGGGGTTCATAAGCAGAATTCCTGTTCTGGGGGTAAAACCTGCAAGAGTTTTCTCTCCCAGGTTTTAGCTTTTAGCCAGACCAGCAGAGCTTTTCGGGATGGGTAGCGGTTTCCACAGCACAGTTCAGACATAATCCAAGTGTAGCTCAGTGTTTTAATCCACCCTGGGATGTGTTTTTCTGCACAACCGATAGAGTCAAGGTCAGGTCTTTGCTGGTCGTTTTGGGGCTAAACCATACATGTTTCATTTCTCCTTCCATTGCTGCTACCTGGAGATTGTGTGTGATGCTGGCGGCTCCGGGAAGCTTCACATCCTCTTCATCAAACGCCAGCGATGTGCTTAAAGATGGCGTTATTTAAATTAAAGAGGATTTTCTCGTTTATTCCTTCTGAAAAGCGCTGCTGTGTCCCCCTGGGGGTGAAGGATGCTCCACGCGGGGGTTTGGGCCCGTGGCTCTGGTCCTGGTCCCGTTCCTGGTCCAGCCCGGCAGCTCCACCTCCCCACCCAAAACCCGCACCCTGGTGCCGTTCGCCTTTAAGGTTTCTCGCCCCTTACCGCAGCACGTAATTTAAACACAAGCACTTCAGAAGTCAACTAATTAGCGCCAGGGAGGCATCCCCCCGGAGTTCGGCGCCGAGCCGTGCCCTCCTTTCTGTTACGAGATCGTTCCGGCTGGAAATTACAGCGCCTGCAGTTTGGAGGGGAAGAGGGAGGCTCGGAGGCTGCGAGCCGGGTAGAGCCGGGCAGCGAGGGCAGGGCTGGCCGATGCTGGAGCTGCACCCGGGGCCGGGCCCGGGGGCCGAGGCGGGGACAGGTGCCACACTCGGGCCCGTCTGGGCGCGCTCCCCGGGCACGGCGGGGGTGCCACGCGCGGGGCGGCACCGGCTGCCGCTCGGGCTGTCGGAGCGGCCGCGTCGTGGGCGTGAGCCGAGCCTGAGGCTCAGCTGCATGAGCATCTGAAGCGTCTCCCTTTTGTTCCCGCCGCGCCCTGACAAATGGGAAAGGACCGGAGTTTCTCCCGGCATTTTCGGTACGTGTCCCCGCTCCGCTGCCCCGCGGGTGCCCGCCCGTGGGGGTGCTGGCAGAGTCCCCACGGGTGTCCCTGGGGGCTGCGGGGACCCTGCTGTGTCCCGGGACAGCCCTGCAAGGTACCGGCCGCTGGGGGAGTCGGGCGAAGCTCGGCTGGGAGCCGGGGTGGGCAGCGCTGGGAAGAGCCCGTCTGGAGCTGCTTTGCCTCCAGGACCGTAGGCCAGCCCGGGGGGATGAGGACGTGGGGCTGGGGTGGGATGGAGCGAGGACTGGGGTCCCCTCGCTGTGTCCCCCGGCTGAGCAGGCTTGTGGCAGCTTCACCCGGCCCGGCCGGGCTGGAGCCACCCCTGCTGCCTTCCCGAGGGGACACGTCCTGCTCTGCTGAGGGGACTCAGGGGCCATCGCGTCCCGGGGGGCTCGGTGCCTCTCGCAGGACGTGAGGGACAGGGACTGTCCAGAGCACTGGTTGGGAAAGGGGGAGGCAGCTCCCAGCAGGGTGGGCTGCAGGAACAGGACTGTCTGTGCAGAGCTGGGTGGCCGGTGACCCACCTGGGAGCTGTGCAGTGGGAGTGTGGCACGGGCTGAGAGGGAGCCCTGAGCAGGAGCAGAGGGCAGGGGACGGGCACAGTGGCACTCTGCCACTGTCCTGGTTGGGCTGCTTTGGGGATGGGATGAAGGTAAAGCAGCTTGGAGCGTCTGGGACCTTTCCCAGCTTGGAAAATGCCCTGAATTCACATCCATGTGTTTGAGCAGGCTGAGTTCTCCCGAGAGAGTGCAGAAGCTGCTGCAGAGGAGGGCTGGTGCCCTGGGGCTCAGCAGCACCGGGCGTGGGAGCGGGCACAGGGCTCAGGGATGGGGGTGCCTTTCCCATCCCCTCTCCAGCAGAGCGAGGGCTGGCCTGGAGCGCCTGAGGAGGAGGAGGGAGAGGAAGCAGAAGGCACGAGTCAGCACTGTACGAGCCTGCCCCTGCTTCCAGGCTGACCTCCACAGCCGGGGTGGGCACATCCTTGCTCCGTGAATCCCGGTGGGATTTGCTGGCAGAGGGAAACCCCAGCTGGGTGCTGCTCCTTGGTGCCATGCCGATGGACAGAGCCAGGTTTATCCTGTGGGGTGCAGAAACAGCCAGGGAAGGAGTTGTGCCTGCTGTGGTGGGGTTGTTTGCAGCAGTCAGTCAGGTCTCTCCTGTCTGGGCACTGCTGTGCTCCGGCACTGAGCCAGTCCTAGGGCAGTGCTGGGTCTGGAGCTGAGCTCCTCAGCCCGGTGGTGAACAGAGGCCCGTGCAAAGTGGGACAGCTCCACTGGAATGAGCAGAGCCGATGTAATTTGGCCGATTAAATGGGAATGTGCTCATTTTGCCTGCGAAGGACCCGGACTTCTCCCTGGTGGATGCCCAGCCTGGGGTAGAGGCCTGGGGGACTCGCATCCTCCCCTGTCCCACAGCGTGAACTATTTATTAGCACAGTTTCACTCTTTTCTAGTTGCTGTTAATCACAAATCCCCTGTGAATTGCACCAATGCGATTCTTGTTTTAAATTGTGACCAGATGCTCTGTGTGAGCATCTGCCAGCCTCGGGTGGCTGGTGGTCTGTCTTCTCTTGCACCAGCTCTTGTTGTGAGTTCTGCCTTTGGCTGGGGGAAACTGAGATGTCCTGGTCGCGGCAGATTTGGGATTTGAAGCCTCTCCCGCTCTGCCTCCAGCCAGGTTTCTGTGTTCCCCTGGTGCAGCTGCCCGAGGGAGCCCTGTGGGATCCCTGCCAGCCCCAGCTGCGTCCTGCCCCTCGGAGCAGCTTCCTCAGCTCCTCTGGCACCAGTTTGGCCCAGTTCCTGCTGGGTGGGACACGTGGTCCCAGGCAGCCGGGGGTGTGCTGACACCCCTGGGGGCTGTGCTGACACCGGGCTGTGCTCTCACACCCCGCGAGGCGCTAACGAAGCTGCGCTAACGAAGCTGCTGCCGAACCTCAGGAGATGGTTTTGTCTGACGAGCGGCTGCAGCTGCAGGAGTTGCTATAGAAACACTCGGGGATGACAGCTCCTCCAGAAGTCCCCAAATGTGCCAGCTCCTCCAGAAGTCCCCACATGTGCGAGGTAGGGGAAGGTGAGCAGGTGTCGGGGTCTGGCTGCTGTGGCGGCGGAAGGAAAAGATAAAGTGTCTCCCAGGGTTCTGGAGCTCACCCCGGCCCAGGTGGCTGCGGTGCCTCCTCCCTCCCTCCTGGGATCCTGCTCTGCGTTCCCGTGCATCCTCTGAGTGTCCTGGGGGTCCTGGCAGGGGCACAAAGGCCACTTGGCTGCTCCTGCCAGGCAGAGGGGAGGTGACCCGAAACTGAGCGAGTTTGACTGAGGCATCACCATGCTCATCCCTGCAGCCCCATCATCTCCCACAAGGCTCCTGCCTGGCTGTGGAGGCAGCTGGAGGGTGGGAATATTCAAGGCTGGAGCCCAGGAGAGCAGAGTCTGGGGCAGGAGCTGGGGAACAACATTTTAGGGGTCCCAGAATGTGCTGGGGAAGGAGCGGGTCTGGAGGAGGGGTCTGACAACACTGGGATGGTGGGAGGGATGTAGCTGGTGTCCCTGGGTGTCCCCAGCACCCCCGGGTGTCCCCAGCACCCCTGGTGTCCCCAGCCCTGGCATTCACAGCTCTGCAGCACTGAGGCCAAGCGCACACGAGGAGTTCTGATCATTCCCTTCCAGGGATGCCCGGATCCGCAGCTCTGTGCCACAGCAGCCTTGGCCCCGCTCCTCACTCTCCTCCCTTGCCTCGTTCCCCCAGGATTTTCATCCCCAAGAAGCACCGGCAGCGCTTTGACGAGGTGGTGTCGCAGAGCCTCATCAGCAAGCTGTGCCGCTCCAAGAGCGAGCACAGCAACCGCCTGCGCCGCAGCCGCAGCGAGGACCACCAGGAGCGGCTGCTCGTGTCCACCCGCGCCAGCTCCGTGCCCCGCAGCCACGAGGAGCTCAGCAAGAGCCTGCGCAAAACCACCTCGCTCATCAGCAGCAATGTGGCCTCGGGGGCTGCCCGCAGGTACCGCCTCTCCTGGGTTGTGAGGGTGGAATGCGGGAATTCGGTGTGAAACTCTCCCGGGATTGGGATGAGCAAAGACCTTTCCCTCAGGAAGACTGGGCAGTTTTTGTGCCCCTTGTGCCATCTCAGAGCACCTTGTGTGTCCCCTCAGCTCTGTGGGGCTGGCTGGGATGAGCTGTGTGAGGAGCTGAGGTGGCACTTGCAGGCTGAGAGGGGATGTCTGCTCCTTGCTGGGTGGGAGGCAGCTGTGCCAGCAGGATTTGGGGTACCCAGCTGTGCCAGCGGGATTCAGGGTACCCAGCTGTGCCAGCAGGATTCAGGATGCCTGGTTGTGCCAGCAGGGTTCGGGGTACCCAGGCACAGAGCAGACTGGAAGGAGGTCAGAGCCAGGTCGGGGTCAGTCTCTTTTCCCAGGTAACGAGTGACAGGATGAGAGAACATGGCCTCAAGCTGCAGCAGGGGAGGTTTAGTTTGGACACCAGGGAAAAAATTCCTTCACAGGAATGCTTCACAGGTTGTGAGGCATTGTCAGAGGCTGTGCAGGCAGTGCTGGAGCCCCATTCCAGGCAGTGCTGAGGAAATGGTGAATGTGGCACTCGAGGACGTGGCTCAGTGGCGAACTCAGGGTGCTGCTGGGCTTACGGGTGGGTTCATGATCTTACAGGTCTTTTCTGATGCTCAGATTCCCTGGTTCTCCGAGTCTGCCTGGCCCTGGCTGCCCCAGCAGGTGTCTGGGTGTGAGGCTGTGGGAGGAAGGACAGCAATCCCTGGAGCACAGGGATTAACCCACTTCCCCTGCCCAGATGGCCACAGCCACCGCAGCATCCCCAGCAGGTCCTGCCCCAAGCCAGCCAGCAGCAGAGCAGGGGCTGGGGAATCCAGGCTGTGCAGCTCCAGCCCACCTCCCTGCCAGGCTGATCCTGTCCAAAATCCACCCCCAGCACAGTCCCCTTCCCTGCCAGCACAGGATCCCTCTGGCTGGAAATGCTCTCAGCAATGCTGCCTTCCCCCAGCTCCCTGCAGGAACAGCTCCCAGCTCCAATCAGCCTCCCAGCAGGGAGATTTCCTAATGCTCCTTCCAAAATTTCCTAGAGGAATTTAATTCCTCTCTCCTCAGCCTACGAGATCTTTGCTCCCTGAACCACATTGTCTCTCCAGTTCTCTGTAATAAAGAACCACAGACTGGTTTGGGCTGGAAGAGCCCTTAAAGATCGTCCAGTTCCAACTCCCTGCCATGGGGGGCTGGAACCAGATGATTTTTAGCTTTTATACATAGATATATTCTTTAAATCTATATATTTATCCCATATTCCACTTTAGAACCACACCTGGAAGACACTTTGGTATCAAAGGGGACCTTGTGGGGACATTGGGAGCGTTGGGGACATGAGCACTCAGAGAAGCTGGGCTGACAGGATTGTGGAGGGGCTGGGGAAGGAAACAAGGGCTGGATCTTGCACTCTGACGTCCTGTTTGCCTTTCTCACCCACAGAACAGTGCGGGTTTATAAAGGCAACAGGAGCTTTGGCTTCACGCTCCGTGGCCATGCCCCAGTGTGGATCGAGTCTGTCCTGCCAGGTAAGAACACCAGATTCGGGCACCACTTCTTGATCTCTGGTCTGAACTTGAAATGTTAAATGCTGTTTGCTAGCAAAGAGCAAAAGAGACTTTTATGAGGCTCGGTGATAGAGTTTTTCCAGTGCAATAATGGCATCTTTGGTACAGCTGAGATTGGCTTTTCCCACTCCTTGTCTTGAGAAGTGGGAAATGTGTTCAGTGACAATCCTGAAGTGGCACCAGTGCTCCCAGTGCAGGCTGGGTGCTCACCCAGAGGTGCAGGGGGTGGACCTGAGAGGTGCTGCAGCTGAGCCCCTTTGTCCCTGTGCCTTTAGGGAGCCCGGCGGAGAAGGCTGCTCTCAAAGCTGGAGACAGGATCCTGTTCCTCAACGGCCTGGACATGAGGTAGGAGCTGTGCAGGGCAGCCAGGGCTGGGGACAGGGCTGAGCAATGCTGTGGTCACTCCTGGGCAGGGCAAACAGGAGCTGCTGGCCCTGGCACCCATGTGCTGCCTGCACAGGGGTTTGTCCTGTGGGGACAGCTGGGGACAGCTGCTTTAGTGCTCCTGTACAGAATCTGGCTCTAAGAGGAGCATTTTCTCCCCCTCTGCTCCTCCTCTGAGTTCTCCGTGCAGGACAGTTTATATAACCTGGGTTCTGCCTGCAGCCCACCCCAGACCCCAATGTCAGCCACTCTGAGTTAACCTGTATGTGTTAAACACTGAGGTTCTGCTTTGGAGAGCAGCAGAGCCCATCCAGCCCATGAATCACTCCCACAATGGGATCAGAAACTTAAAGCCACGTGGGAATCCCATTTGTACCCAGAAGTTAATTCTGTGTGTTGTTTGTGCACCAAAGCAGTGGGACCAGAGGGACCTGTGCCCCTCACCAGCGCAGGGCAGCAGCCCCTGTGTCCTTGGGTATTTCTGCATAAAAACCAAGAGCAAAGGGTTAGAGGAGGCTACAGGACAAGGGAGTGATGAATATTTAAAGGTTAAACTGATGCTGCTTCTCTCAGGGCTCAGGTTCTCACGTTTCAGCTGATCCAGTGAACTGTTGGCTGATGCAGCACTGCCAGAGAATAGAGACCGGGTTGAGGATTGTCCTCTGAGCCGTGTTTTTGGCAGGCATTGTCCCAGCCTGGCCCATACCCTTCTCCAAGGGCATCCTAAGATTTTTTTCACCTACAAAATTACGCTTTATATTCACCTTGCATTTTCTTCTCATGCAGAATTAGGACAGGCGAGGACAGAGCTGCAGCGCTGTGTCATTTAAAGGCAAAATCATTTTCTGGGTCTGAGCGTAGCTTCACTCTGCCTTCCTGTGCCATGACACTGCTAGGGGTGCCCTCAGGCATTGCCGTGGCTGTTCCTTGGTGCAGGCAGGGAAAACCTGGCAAAGAGGGAGAGAACCAGGGAATCACAGCGGGGCCCAAACCCCCCTGGCTCTGAGCAGCACGAGGGGGCTTTTCTGACATAAATGAAGGCAGCTGTGTGTCCTCTGCTTTCCCGGAGCTGCAGCAGCTCTGAGGGGCTCTCTGTGCCCGCAGGAACTGCTCCCACGACAAGGTGGTGTCGATGCTGCAGGGCAGCGGGGCCATGCCCACCTTGGTGGTGGAAGAGGGCATCGTCAACTTCTCCAACGGTAAGAGCGCAGGGAGGAGGGGCTGGAGAGAGAAACCCCACAGCAGCTCCCAATCAATCCCTGCTGTAGGTGGGGATTGCTCCGTGGCCGGTTTAACGCGCCGCCTGGGGGGAGGCTCCTCTCCCCAGGGCACGTGGCCCCTCGCTTTGTGGGATCAGGCTGGATCTCAGGCTTGGCTGCTCTCCAGGAGGGCTCATCCTGCTGTGTGAGTGTCCTTGGTGTCCCTTGCCAGCGTCCTTCCTGTGCAGCATGTGCCGCGTCCTTGTCCGCAGTAACCCGACCCCTGTTGGTGCCTGTGCAAAGCCCGGGGCTGTGTGTGCAGGATTGCTGTCCTGCTGCAGGAATCAATAATTGATGCTGCTGCTGGGCAGGAGAGCTCAGGGTGTCTGGGGCAGGGGGTGTCTGTGGAGGGCAGGACCCCCGGGCACGGTGGGGTCCCTGGAGGCAGGAAGGTCTCTGTGTGGTTGGGGTGCTGCCCCATAAGGCACACCCTGGAGCCAGGGCCTGGCTCTTCCCCCTGGAGCAGCAGCAGTGCACTCCCCTCAGCCCCACGTCAGGAGTCCTGGGATGCCCCAGCTCGTTTGCAGGTGTGCTCAAACCAAGCCCAGCAGCTCCCTGCTGCACGGAGCCACAGCAGCCTGGAAGGGTTTGGATTGCAGGGGACCTTAAAGATGATCTCATTCCACCCCTCTGCCTTGGGCAGGGATACCTTCCAGTAGACCAGGCTGTTCCAAACCCCATCCACCCTGACCTACTTCGCAGCACACAGCCAGTGGCACTCAATCTGCTCCACTGCCCTCGAAAGAAACCAAGGAACGATGGAATATTTTTTTTGCAGACTCTGACTCTGCTGAGTCCCCGAGCAGCTCCTCGGCCCTCACCTCCCTGCAGTGGGTTGCAGAGATTCTCCCCTCTAGCATCAAGATCCAAGGAAGGACGTTCACGCAGCAGCTGGAGCACCTGCTGACCCCGCCCGAGCGTTTCGCCGTCTGCAAGGCGCTGGAGGGCTTCTTCCAACATCGGTAACGCCCTGCCAGCTGCTCCCCACTGGGACCTGCCCTGGAGCAGTGCCTGAGGTGGCAGGCAGAGGCAGACCCGGCCTGGGAGGCTGTCCCACGGAGCTCTGCTGCCCCTGTGCTCTCCAGGTTCCCCAGCTGGGTGTTGGGTTAGAAGAGACCTCCTCAGTCCAGGTGTCCTTCCTGGGGACAGGGCAGATCCTTTCATTTTTGGTTCCTTTAGGTTCCTTTGGGCACCTCTTATCCCCCATTGCAGGCTGCCTTGCAGCCTGGCTGTCCCTGACACCTGCAGATCCCATTCCAGCTCTTTCAGTGAATCTCTCCATGTTTCCTCCTTGTCTCCTCACTCTTCCCAGAGTCCTGGCTGCAGCATTCCTTGGTGGCTGCACGGGAATGGCTGTGGCTGGCAGAGCCCTCGTCCTGCCCTGGAGCACATCCCCCTGTCCAGGGGATCCAGCTTCATCCCCTGGCACTCTCCAGACTCCATCAGTGACCTCGTTTCCTGCCCTTGCTTGGTCTCCCAGCAGTGTTTTATGAGGCTGTCACAGAATCATGGAATGATTTGGGTTAGAAGAGACCTTAGAGAACGTCTTGTTCCATCCCCTGCCATGGCAGGGACACTTCCACTGTCCCAGGGTGCTCCAAGCCCCAGTGTCCACCCTGGCCTGGGGCACTTCCAGGGATCTAGGGGAGCCACAGCTCTCTGAGCACCCTGTGCCAGGGCAGAATTTCATCCTGTTGCAGGCTGCTCTGTCCTCATGGCATGGGCTGCTCAGCCCTGCTATTCCCAACTGCCCTTTTTCCTGCTTTACACACCAAAATCAGATGGAGTGTCTGGTCCCAGGAGCTGCCAGCCCAGCCACTCTCCCCGGTGCATTTCTCTCTCAGCCTGTTTACCTGCAGCTGGCTGAAATTCAAGTCTTTCCAGGGCTTCTCTCTGGTTTCTGGTGCTCCCCCACCCCTCTTACTCACCAAATCCTGGAATCCATCAGGCTGGAAAAGCCCTCTGAGACCATAGAGTCGAACCGTCCCCCCCAGCACTGCTGAGGCCACCACTGACCATGTCCCCACGTGCCACATGCAGGTGGTTTTCAGTCCCTGCTCCTCTGCAGTGAAGGAATCAGTCTGGGAAGCAGCAGAGCCCTGGGCAGCAGTGAGAAGGGGCTGTGCCCAGGGGTGAGCTCACTGCCCAGCCTCTCCTGTTTTGCAGGAACATTGACACTCTCATTGTGGACGTGTACCCGGTGCTGGACACACCGGCCAAGCAAGTGCTCTGGCAGTTTATCTACCAGCTGCTGACCTACGAGGAGCAGGAGCACTGCCAGCAAAAGATTGACAGGTTTCTGGGGTACAAGGCCTTGGCAGGTGAGAGGAAATCCCTGTGCTCCAGGACGGACACATCGTGTCCTGACTGGTGCTGGGAGCTCAGTCCATTGTGCTGGTGTAGGTTTGGAAGGAAACTGCAATTTGAGGAAAGATGAGGGGTGCCTGAGGGGGAGACTCTGGGAGCAAAGGCTTTTGGAAGCTGCTCAGGTTGTTACAGGTGTGGAAGTCCAGGAAGGGAACAGCTGGTTCAAGGGCAGCATTCAGATCAGAGAGGTAAAATAAGGGTGACACAGTGTCCCCTGGGATGTCACAAAAACACCCATGGTTGGAAGAGGTGGTGCTGCTCTCCCAGAATGACACAGAGGTGATTCCCCTTGTCCCTGGTGCCCCTGTCCCCTCACCATCACCCTCACCTGTTTCTGTGGCAGCACAGAGCCAGCAGTGGACTGGGGAGAGCAGGTTTGTAGTGAAATGCCCTAATCTGTGTGTTTGTGCTCTTAATTGCTTCCAATTTCCCTATTCTCAGCTACTCACATAGATGTGCTCATTTTAGACTCAGCAAAGGTAAAAGAAGCGTTACTTGAAGGGAGGCTTTTGGAGGATCCCAGTGATTTTAGGAGAAAACAGAACCAACTCCAAGTCCTGGTGCAAATCCTTCCTGTTGTGCATGGGATCCTGTGCTCCATGCCCACTAGATCCACACTCAGCCAACCCTGCTCTGTGTGTGCAGAACCACAGCTCAGCCATGGGCTGTGCATTCCCAGGAATTCATGTAGAACCCAAGAAGTTCACAGCTTCGTTCCAGGAATGCAGAGCAGGAATCCCCAGCCGGGGGAGCAGGGAAGCACAGGAGCAAATCTCCTGTTGTTCCCAGGCTGTTGTTCCCAGCCCCAGCTGGTCCCTGGCTCCTCTCAGTGTCTCAGGTGAACGGGGCAGTCTGTGAGCAGGAGCAGTTTTGGTTGTTCTGCTCCATTCTGTGTGTCTGTGCCTGGAAGCACCATGGAGAGATCTCTGGGTTTGGGCTGCTCCTTCCCCTGGGCTTCCAAACTCCGGTGATCTCTTGTGTCCCAGTCTGGTCTGTCAGGTACCTCAGGGATGGATTCTCCATTCCCTCTGTCCTGCTGTGAGTGTGAGTGTGAGCCTCTCCCAGCTGCCACACTGAGCTGCACACGGATGATGCATGGACCATGTGCTCCTTCCTTTCCCTTGAGGGCAGGAAGGGTTTACTGGGACCAGCCCAGCTCAGGGCTGGAGTTTCCTGTGTGCCATGAGCTGGTGGATGCCAATCCTGCTGGGAAAGGGACTGGATGTCCCATCTCTGTGCATCCATCCCTGCCCTGTGCTGGCAGGAGCACCTGGAGCCCGCTCAGCTCCCTGGGGATGGCAGCTGCTGTGGGCCCCGTGGGGCTGGGGGGTTTTGGGGAGCTCTGGGGGTGCCTGTGCTGGGCTGAGCAGGGCTGGGGAGCTGTGGGGCAAGGCTGTGCCTCACAGAGGTGTTTCCTGCTGCAGCCGAGGCAGAGGCTGAGGATCGGTACCGCAGCTCCGTCCGAGGGGCGTCCCTGTGCCGGGGCAGCCTCCGCACCCCCCGGCCCGAGGAGGGGGCAGCAGGTGGGTCACTGGGGCTGGGGGTTGTGCCTGCAGCGTCCTGCTCTGCCTCAGGCCAAATTCCCAACCTGTTCCTAAGCGTGAACGATGGGAAAAGATGGAGGCAAAGGTGGAGGTCAGAGTAGAGCCAGCACTGAGGCATTGGCTGGAAATCCATGTTTTCAGAAACAGGATCTCAGAATTACAGAATCACAGAACCATGTAGGTTGGGAAAGCCCTCCAAGATCATAGAGTCCAACTGTGGCTGATCCCCACCTTGTCACCCAGCCCAGAGCACTGAGTGCCACATCCAGGGGTGCCTTGGACACCTCCAGGGACAGCAATTCCACAATGAAAGAACCAATTCAGTAAGAGGCCACCTGATCATAAGGCTGAATGTTGTTTCCAGCCTCTTCCATTACTCAGATGTGAACTGGTCCTGCTAGTCTGGGCCCTTCCTTCTGGGAACAAAATTTATGGCTTCCCTCTGAACATTCTCAGATTCCATCGAATTAACAGGGAAAACCACATTTGTTAAATCCATGTAAGGAAGGAGATCACGGTTCAGGGCCACTTGGAGACTCCTGCCAAACCCTGTTTGTGGCAGAAGCCCTCCCTCCCTTCAGGGGACACAGACCTGCCTGTCCCCATCGCTCCTGGCGGATGCTGAAGGGCCCTGACCTGTGCTCCTGACCACAACCTCCCCTTGACCTCCCTAAGCGCCTCCGGGGCATGTGCTGTTCCTCTGGGGGGTCTGAGACATCCCTGGGGGAAGATCCTCTAAACTGGCTCCAAGGAGCTTTTCTGGGGGGGATTAGAGCACGGAGAGCAGCCGCCAGCTGTGTGTGCTGGAGGGGAGCCGTGTCTGGGCAGATGTTGGCCAGCTGTGGGGAGCAGCCCTGTCCTCAGCTGCCCTGAGGGAGAGCAGAGCAGCTTGGAACTGTCTGCTGGCCTTAAACGCGCCCTGCAGTGCTCCCTCGGGACCCCCAGAGCAGGGCAGGGGTCCCAGCCGGAGACAGGGCCCTCTGTGGGGAGCTGGGGCACAGGCAGAGCAATGATTGGTTTGTCTCTCCCTCTCGCAGGCAGTGACACCGTGGAGGTCCCCGTTCGCCTGATCCCTGGAGAGAGACAGGCTGGTGATGGCACGTCCCTCCCGGAGACACCCAACCCCAAAATGGTGTGACAGGGCAGGGGACACGTCTGGCAGGGCTTTGCCCAGGGGTGTGGGGTGGTGTGTCCACAGGAAGAAGTTTGATTCCTTTCCTGTGAGCACAGGGCAGCAGGAAAAAAGGAAAAGGGAGTGATGTGTCTGTGGGTGAACACCTGCAGGGGGCTGATGGTGTCCCTGCCTTGGAGCCCCTCTCTGAGGTCACCTCCCTGGGTGATTAATCACCTTTAATGAGGCTGATGTCTGCCAGTGTCCTCCTGCAGCCTCATCAGTGAGAGGCTCTTGGGAGGGCTCAGACAAAGCGGAGTAGCCTGGGCTGGGGTGAATCCCCTGTTTTAAAGAGTACGAGATGGGTACTGCTGGGCCAGAGAGTCCCAGAATGGTTTGGGTTGGAAGGACCTCAAAGCCCCTCCAGTGCCAGCCCTGCCATGGCAGGGACACCTCCCACATCCCCGGTGCCCCAAGCCCTGTCCAGCCTGGCCTGGGACACTGCCAGGGGTGTCCCACAGCTGCTCTGGGCAGCCCGGTCCTGTCCCCAGGACATGGCAGCTCTCTGTGGTCACTGTCCCGGAGGGCATGGCAGCAGCTGTGTGTCCTTCTGTCTTTCTGTCCTTCCCCAGATGAAGCCTGTGTACGCAGAGCTGGAGAACCGCCTGATCGGCGGCTTTGGGGGCAAGATGGGCAGCGCTGCCCTGCACAGGAGCTCACCCCCCGCCCCGGAGCTGCCTCACGCTGCAGGTACCCCCCAGGGATCGCGGTGACGGTGGGTGGTGCTGGCCGGGCAGGCGGAGGAGAGGACAACGTCCTCGGTGCCGTTTCATGGGGAAGCAGTGCTGGCTCCACGTGTGGGCTGGCTCTGCAGGGCCTCGGCTGCCGGAGGGCAGTGCCGTGTGTGGGATGTGGCATCCCGTGGGAGCCCTGCTGTGCGCTGCAGCCTCTGCCTGCCTGGGCGGCTCCCGTTTCCCTTCGCCCTCTCCTCCCCTCGGCTCCTGGCCGCAGGACGCCCACGTGGCACCCTCGGCTCTGTCCCGCAGGTGGCCGCAAGCCGGGGCTGGCGTGGCCGAGCGAGCCGCTGGCGAGCCAGCCCTGCTACTACCGCCTGCACAGCAGCGTGGCGTCCCCGTGCAGCACAGAGTCCAACCCCTACGTCAGCCTGGACAGCAGCCCGGCGCCGTCGCCCAAGCACCGCGAGTACTCGCCGCTGGCGCGGAGGAAGAAGCTCTTCACCTTCTCGCGGCCCCCACGCAGCCGCGACACCGACCGCTTCCTGGACGCCCTCAGTGAGCAGCTGGGTCACCGCGTCACCATCGTGGATGATTTCCTCACCCCTGAGAATGACTATGAGGAGGTGAGCGTGCCACTGGGCGCCTGGAGCACTGCCTTTGGGTGCTCTCCATCCCCTGGGTGTGGAACTGCCCATGAGCAGCCCCAGGGGACACATCCTGGGGCTCTGAGGTGGCAGGGAGGGGCAGGGTGTGGCAGGGAGGGGCAGGGCNGAATGACTATGAGGAGGTGAGCGTGCCACGGGGAACTCGGAGCACCGCCTTTGGATGCTCTCCATCCCCTGGGTGTGGAACTGCCCATGAGCAGCCCCAGGGGACACATCCCAGGGCTCTGAGGTGGCAGAGAGGGGCAGGGAGGGGCAGGACACTGGGNGGATGGTGGCTGGAGGATGAAGTGCCACCTTCAGCCTGTGCTCTGTGCCCGCCCAGATGAGTTTCCAGGATGACCAGGGCAGCTATGTCACTAACGATGTCAGCAGCAGCGAGTACATCAGCAGCAGCGATGAGGGCAGCTCCCTGACCTACTCCACGCTCTCGGACCACATCCCCCCTCCTCCGCNCCAGCGCAGCACCTGCCCCCAAGTCCCTGTCCCTGGTGAGCCACCTGCACCCCATCCCGCCGCCACCGCCGCCGCCGCCACCGCCCCCTGTGCCCTGCGCTCCGCCCCTGCACCGCGGGCTGCTGCACCGCAGGAGCGACTCCAACCACATGAGCGTCAAGAGGCTGCGCTGGGAGCAGGTGGAGAACTCGGAGGGCACCATCTGGGGGCAGGTATGGCCCGGGAGAGGGGAGGTGGGNAGGGGAGTGGGGTAAAGGCAGGGGGTCCCTGGTGGGCATTGACCTGTGGTGAGGCTCTGCAGGGCTTCCTTTCATCCTTCCCGTTGTTGTTGGGGTGGGGGAGAAGTCCTGGAAAGCCTCTGAGTTGCTGATTTTGTCTACAGCATCCTGGGCAGCACTTCCCTGCCCTGAGGGGTTACTACATCCAGGAGCTGCCTCCAGATGTGTTCTGCAGCTGTGGGTTTTTTCAGTGGGAAAGGATGGGGATGGTTGGAGCAGAGCGATAGGAGAGCCCTGAGCAGGCAGGACAGCAGAGGGGAGGGGTGAGATGAGACATGCCAATCCTTTGGCATCGTGGCCATGAAGTGGTGCAGAACTCCGAGGTGGATCCAGTCCCTTCCTGGGGTTGAATTCCCAGTTTCTCCCGGTGTTCAGGATGTGCCATATTCCCTGTGCCCTGAGCAGCCAGAGGGGAGCTGTGGGATCATCTGCCAGTCCCACAGGCACTTCAAATCCTGCAGGTCCCTCTCTCCAGCACTCCAGGAAGGAAGATACTTCCTCACAGTGGTTTTTCTGTGTGCAGAAAAATCCCTGAAGCTCCTGGAATTGCTATTTTACCCTTCAGTGAAGGGATCATGTTCAAGGAGCAAGTAGAGACAGAGATCTCTGTAGGATTTCAGCTGTGTCAGGAGCTGAGTGAATCTGCAGGGCAGTGGCCGAACCTCCAGTCACAGGACGGTGCCACCAGCCTGTCCTGGTGTCTTCTGGGGACACGGAGTTCAGTGTGGGGGACAGGGGATGTGCCAGCACAGGTGGGCACCGTCGGGCTGTCCCTGTGCCAGCTCCTCACTCCTCCTCCCCACAGCTCGGGGAAGACTCGGATTATGACAAGCTGAGTGATATGGTCAAATACCTGGACCTGGAGCTGCACTTCGGGACTCAGAAGCCCACGAGTAAGTACTGAGCCCCAGAATAGGTCCTGGCACTGGCAGAGACCAGTGCCAGCTGGGAGGAACTGGGAGGAACTGGGGCTCGGTGGGCAGCAAGGCAATGCCTGTCTGTGACATCACCTGCGGCATGAATTTGCTCATCCTCAGGATTTTGTGGCTGGAGGCACAGTGGATCATTAAGGTGGAGATGGTTTCATTATCTCCCTTAATCATCTCTGCTGCCATGATCTGTTTTCTCTCCATGTTTCACTGGGCACTGAAACCCGGCTGGAGGATTTCACCAGTTGCAGCTCCAGTGCTCGAGATCTCTGGAAATGCTGAAAAAGCCATGAAAACATTCCTGTGTCCAAAGAAATCATCACAAAAAAAAAAAAAAAAAGCAGCTTTTTGCTTTTTAAATAAATAATCAGTGGATGTGATGGGTCTGGAGCTCTGCGCCTGTGCAGCTCCCATTGGGGTTTCCCACAGACCCACTGGGGTCTCCCACCTAGAGGAGTTTTTGGGTGCCACAAACGCAGAGCGGGGGCCAGGCCGGGGGTGTGGAGTGGTGGCGATCCTGGTGGGAGGCATTCCAGTAAAAACAGTGGGATGTCTGAGCTCTCCTGCAAGGGCCACGAGGCCCAGCTGGCAGTGGGATGAAAGGGGACTCATCTCAGGGGACATTGTTTTTAGGATGTTTCTGAGCAGTCTGGGATTTTCTGTGTGTTTCACCTCTCGTTTTACCTTTTTCAGCTCCAGCTGAGTCCTCCATTGGGGAGATCTTTGAATCGCAGAATTCAAGGATTCCTGGAGCCATTGCTGTGTGCAAAGCATTCGTTCTGCTCTCTTTCATTCATGGTTTCACTGTTTGCAGGACAGTTTTCTTCCCGCTGGAGCCGCCTGAGCCTGTCCTTACCCATGATTAAATCTTTCAGTTTCTCTTCCAGAGCCAACTCTCATGCCTGAAAACTTTAAAAAGAAAGACGTGGTTGAAATTTTGTCCCACAAAAAGGCCTACAACACATGTAAGTAAAGTCCACGGTGCAGGTACCCCCAGAAGGGGCCCACAGGTGGGATGTAGAGAGCTGGAAAGGTAAAGGGAAGGAACACAAGCTCAATCCCATGAGTGCAGCTCAGCTGGGATGGACTTTTCCTGCAGCCCAGAGCTGCCCCAGGCTGTTGGGGAAGGAGGGAGCTTTGTGGGGAAGGATGGAGATGGGCTGTGGGGTGAAGTGGGGCAGTGGAGGGGCAGTGCTGCTTCTCCAGGATGTGCTGCTGGTGGGGAGGAGGGCGGGAGGGCTTGGTGGGACCCTGCCAGGGATCCTTGGCCCGGGGGATGTGGGAGCAGGGCTGGTCCCAGGACAGCCCAGCCTGGAACATGGGGGCCCCAGAGCCACCCATGGGGTCCCCGTGCAGCCTCTGCAGGGAGGGGAAAGCTCTCCCCCTCCAGGGCTGGCCTGCCTGGGCACAGCACAAACCTCGCTCTGTGGGGAGTGGGGGATGTCCCTCTCCTGTCCCGGTCCTGCCACACCTCCGGGGTCCCCTCCTGTCCCCCGAGTGCCAGTGCCAGTGACAGCGCTGTCCCCCCGCAGCCATCCTGATCGCGCACCTGAAGCTGTCGCACGTGGAGCTGCGGCAGATCCTGATGACGATGGAGACGGATCGCCTGGAGCCCTCGCACATCAAGCAGCTCCTGCTCTACGCCCCCGACGGGGAGGAGGTGCAGCGCTTCCAGAGCTACAAGGAGAACCCTGGCAAGCTCAGCGAGCCCGACCAGTTCGTGCTGCAGGTGCCTGGTTAGGGAATGCTCTGGGATGGGGCTGTGTGTGCAACACACTCACACCTGGGATAGGGCTGTGTGTGCCCTGTCACTGCCAGCATTCACACCTGGGACAGGGCTGTGTGTGCCCAGTCCTGCCAGCAGGACACACCTGGAGGAGCTGGTAGCACTGGGATAGTGGCACTGGGACAGTGGGGGTGATGCTCAGTTGTTGCCTGAGGGCTCCGGCAGCTCCCAGTGGCTGGTTTAGAGCTGCAGAGCCACCACCACGTTTGCTCCACTGGTGACAGTGACTTTGCCCAGCTCTGGTTCAGCTCCTGTTGACAAAGTCCCCCCTGGATGTTGGTGTGGAAGTGCCCGTCCTGTGCAGCAGACCAGCCCAGGCACTCCCTGTGCCCCCTGTACCTCCTGCATCCACGCTGAGGGCAGCAGGCCAGGGGAGCCCCTGTGGGAGGGGTTGTGGCTGCTGCAGCTGTCACCCTGCCCTCCTCGTGCCCCAGATGCTGTCGGTTCCCGAGTACAAGATCCGCCTGCGCAGCCTGCACTTCAAGACCACCCTGCAGGAGAAGACCGAGGAGATCAAAGCCAGCTATGAGTGCATTTGCAAGGCCTCCCTAGAGCTGAAAAGCAGCAAGAAGCTGGCAAAGATCCTGGAGGTCAGAGCGGTCCCTTCTCCTCGGAACAGTCACCCCCAGCATTCCACGGGAGCACCCACGGGCAGCCCCAGCCCCAGCGCGTGTCCCACACTGGGGCAGCATTCCCTGTGCACCCCACACTGCCCGTCCCCCTGAGGAGGGGTTTTTGGGGTCCTGGGATGGGCTGTGTCTGGCAGAGAAAGAAAAATCCCACTGCAGTTCTCCCGTGACCCTCCTGAGATGAGCTGTCCCAAATTGCTGTTAATTCATTTGGTTTTGCTTAAAAAAAAAAAAAAAAAGGCAGGTGGGACAAATGAGGTCACCATGTGCTCAAAGGCATTTGCAGATGAGAGATGAAATCCTCAGTAGCTCCTGGCCAGTGACCCCCCAACAGTTCCTTAAATCCATGGGGACAATGTTTGTCTGCACATGAATGGTGGGGAACAGAAATGCGGAGTGCTGGGAGCTGGGAGGATACAGCAGGTCACCAGCCCCTCATTCCCTGCTTTCCTCTCTGCAGTTCGTGCTGGCCATGGGAAACTACCTGAACAACGGGCAGCCCAAGACCAGCAAAACAACAGGCTTTAAAATCAACTTCCTCACCGAGGTAAGGAGAGCCAGCCCTGTTCCTGCTGCAGAGACACCAGGGCTGCGAGCTCCTCGTGTCCAGCACAGCTGCTGTCAGAAGAGACCCCGGGGTCAGAGAGGGGTGGAGGGGGCTGGATTGATCCACAGGGGACACTTCAGAGAGGGGACACCTCCACACCACTAACGTGGGCACACGTGGTGTGTGAACATCAAATTCCAGTTTAACCAGTAGCTATGGGAGCGTGGGGCTGAGCCAGGAGGGGCCAACCCCGGGTGTGTGTGAGCCCCACTCCTCTGCAGGGGGTTCCTCACTCGTTCTGCTTTGCTGCAGCTGAACACGACCAAGACTGTCGATGGGAAATCCACCTTCCTGCACATTCTTGCCAAATCCCTCAGCCAACACTTCCCAGAGCTCCTGGGCTTTGCCAAGGATCTCCCGACGGTGCCGCTCGCTGCCAAAGGTAACAGAGCGTGTCCTCACACTGCCCCCAGGGCTGCTTTGAGTCTGGGGCCAGCCAGGAGCTGCACAGCCCTGCCACGAGCAGGGTGGGAGCCACAACAAGTGAGGAATGGTCCTGAGCAAGAGGAGAGCGTTGAGAAGGGACGACTCAGTGACAGGGAGGTGCCACCCATCCCACGCTGGCAGTGTCCCCACAAGGCTCTGTCCCCCGCCCTGGCCTTCTCTTCTGACTTGAAACTGGGATTCCCAAATTCAGGGGCATCTTGGAAGTGCAGAGGAGGCCCAGGCAATGGAAGTGCCAGGAGGTGCCCCAGCCTCCCTCCAGGTGTGCAGGTGTCAGCACTGCACTGCCACGGTCACCTGTGCTGCAGAGGGTGCAGCTCCTCGGGGAGGGGGTTACAGTTCAGTCACAGCTGTATCACATTGAATAAGGACCCTAGAGCTCAATTTTCTGCAATAAAAACCAGTGGCACGCATGCTGGAGTTGTTCGCCATCCGCTGGTGCTGCTGGTGTCACACAGGCTGGCCAGGTGTGACACAGGAGCAGGGACACAGGAGCAGGGACACAGGACTGTGCTGGCACTGCTGCAGAACCTCCCGTGCCAGGGCAGCTCCGGGCCCGCACAGCACAGACACCGAGGGGCTGGAGGGTGTCCAGGAAAGGGAATGGAGCTGGAGGATTCCTGAGGGAGCTGGGAAGGCTCAGCTGGAGAAAAGGAAGCTCAGGGGGGACCTTGTGGCTCTGCACAAGTCCCTGCCAGCAGGGGACAGCCGGGGGGGATTTGGGATCTGCTCCAGGGAACAGGGACAGGAGGAGAGGGAACGGCCTCAGGCTGGGCCAGGGGAGCCTCAGGGTGGAGATTTGGGAGAATTTCCTCCTGGAAATGCTGCCCAGCCCTGGCACAGCTGCCCAGGGCAGGGGTGGAGTCCCCATCCCTGGAGGGATTTCAAAGCCGTGTGGATGTGGCACTTGGGGACAGTGCTGGGGAAACCTGAGGATGACCTGAGAGGGATTTCCCAGCCTAAATGATTGCATGATTCTGAAATTTTTAATGATGCATTGAATCTCTACAAGCACGAGCTGCATTCCCCTGCACACCATCCATCCCCTGCTGTTTGTGAGCAATTCCCTTGGGAATTAATGCTCCAGTGGATAAATAAAGGAGCACATTCCAGCCTGGAGCTGGAAATTTCCACTTGGGGAAGGTCTGTACCTGGGGCTTTTCCAGCTGGAATTTATATCTGGCCTAACTCTTAAATAACCCTTCTGTCACTGGAGGCTCCCAGCTGCCCAAACTCCTGCCACTGTGTCCACCCCTTGTCCTGTGTCCCTCCTGTCCCCTCCTGGCTGTCTGTCACCATGAGTCCTGTGTGCTCCTTGTCCTCAGCACGTTCCAGCTCCTTCTGACACTCCTGGCTCCTCCAGGTGTGAGCCCCAAGAGCTCCTGGTGACTTGCTGGTGCCAGCAGGACGCTCTGGTTGTCCACCCTGCCCGGACAGCAGGATACTGGCACAGAGCGGTGCGGACAGACAGACTGACCCCCGACCCACGGCCACGCTGTGCTGTGGGAGCAGACCCCGCCCTGCTGACCCCGCTCTTGTCCTGCAGTGAACCAGAGGACGCTGACAGCCGACCTGAAGGACCTGCACAGCACGGTGAGTGACATCCAGAAGGCTTGTCACAGCATGCCAGCCACCGCCGAGGACAGGTTTGCCATCGTCATGAGCGTATCCTTCCATGAGAGGGGACATCCCCTACCCTGCTGCCCCCAGTGAAACCCTGTCCGTGCCTCGGGGGCTCCCTGCAGAGCCAGGGCTGGGTCTGGCACAATCTCAGCACCGCTGGGAAGCTCTTCCTGCCCTCAGCCAGGGTGGGGACAGGTTTGGTGGCGGCCCTGTGTGGCACGGCCCCAGTGCCACGCGCCACGGAACGCGCTGACACATCGTCCTGGAGAGCTGTGCTGTCAGAGACAGCCCGCCAGCACCTCCATGTGTGCTGCCACGTGCTGGAAGCCAGCCATTTGATAAGAGATTGATAAGGGATTCTGAGTCCTGGCAGGGCCATGGAGCACTCTTTGTCCTTAAGCCACCTCCTGCAGTCCTTCCTGGAGAGCGCCCAGCCCGCCATGCGCTCCCTGGACGACCTGCAGCACAAGGCCATGGAGGAGTTCAGCAAGGTGCTGTCCTTCTTCGGGGAAGACTCAAAAATGACAACTTCTGAAGCCTTCTTTGGCATCTTTGCAGAATTCATGAGCAAGTTTGAGGTGAGTTGAACCTTCCCAAGGCAGCCAGGTGTCTCTGCTGAGGTGTGTGATTTGTGTGTGAGTGCTGGGAGCGGGATGGGGTTTTGTGAGCAGCTTTACCTGAGTAAGATATTTTTCTCTTCAAGGCAATTTTTCTAAAGCTGATAAGGTGTAATTTCTCTGACGTACAAATCAGCTGGCCAGGGTGGGACGCTGAAGGAGGCCTCGGGGAGAGTGATGTGTTAGTTCATAGAATCCTGGAACGGTTTGGGCTGGAAGGGAGCTTAAAGATCACCCCATGTTCACGGGCAGGGACACCTTCCCCTATCCCAGGCTGCTCCAAGCCCTGCACAACCTGCTCTTGGATGCTCCCAGGCGTGGGGCACCCTGTGGGCAGTACCCTGACCTTCCTCCTGCCACGGCAGCCCCGCACTCAGCGCTGCCCTTTCTGTCCCACAGCGGGCTCTCAGTGACGTGCAGGTGGGCGAGAGCCAGCGCAGCCCCAGGATGACCTCTCCCCTCGCCTGGTGACGGCCCGCGGCCACCTGAGGTGTGACAACTCATTGCCAACAAAGTGCAATTTGCTCCCGTCCCGTCTGGTTGTAAATACGCTGCTGCCACCTGCTACCGCCCAGCAGAGTCACGAACAGAGGGGCAGGGGCAGGTGGGCACTGAGAAGGCACCGCAGGTGACAGAGGGTGACACAAACCCTGCACTGGTCCTGGCAGAGCTTCCTTAGCCCCCTCCCTTTCCAGGGGATCGCTGAGCCAAGGGTTTCGCATCCATGTGGTAAAACCCCCCTGTCCCGTGTTTCCCCAACACCCGTAACTGGCATCAGCAGCTGCTGGAGCCCTTCTCAGCCCCAGAGCCCCTGCCCCAGTGTGGGGAGCTCTGCCCAGGCACCCTTGGGTGGGGGGCACCCAGCCACAGAGTCCCTGGGGAGCCAGAGCAGCTCACAGGGAGGGAGCATGGGGGGATGAGCAGGAGAGTGGTCACCTCCACCTCCTCTGGGACCCTGAGGACCTCCTTGGAAAGCACAGAATCCCTGAGAGCCTAAAAACCCCAGGTGCTGCTTGGAGGCATGGCAGAGGGAACATCCCCTGTGGGAACATCCCCTAAAGGAACTTCCCCTGCCCCGGTCCGGAATCCTCAGAGCCCCGTTACTGTAGGGCCAGTGAATATCAATATCCGTATCGCCGTTCATGGTGAGCATCCCAAGGAACTCCAGAAGTGTCCACGGCCACCTCCTGCTGTGCACACCCACTTCCCACCTTGCACACCCACCTCCCACCTTGCACACCCACCTCCCACCTTGCACACCCACCTCCCATCCTGCACACCCACCTCCCACCTTGCACACTCGCCTCTCACCTCCCACCTTGCACACCCACCTCCTGCCCTGCCCACCCTCCCGCCGTGCCCGTCGCTCTCTCCCCGTGGCCTGGCTGGCTCTCAGCTCGGCGTTGCCGGTGCTGTCCCGGGACGGAGGGACAGCATCCCGCGCCCAATGCGTGCCCCGCGGGGGCTCCCGCAGCAGACCCGCCCACCGTGCGCCGTTTGTGAGCATCCCCCGTGCAAACGCAGCCGCTGCCCCGGCCCCGGAGCCCCGCAGCAAGTGCAGGGTCGGTCACCCCTGCGGCCGATGCCACAGCAAGGGCTCGTCCTGCAGCCTCCGCTCAAGGACACAATCACCGACCGGTGCATTAATTAGGGGAGACGTTACGGCCCTCAAATCTCCGGGTTATGGTATTTTTTTAAACCCTGCTGTAGAAAGTGAGGTATATTTTCACAAGTGTTCTCCGTTTATACAGCTTTAAGTGCCAGGTAGTGGGTAGCCTTGTGTTCCCAGAGGTCCAGGACAGGGCCACACTCCCTCTGCTCCTCTTTCCCTTTTGGATGTTGCACACTGCATTCAGTTGATTTTTATTTTTTTTCCTTTTTTAAAAAACATATTTAAGCCACCGGAGGTTCTTTGGAAACTGTCCTGACAGAAGATGCTGTACATAGATTTTGCTACGTGTTGTAACTTTCTGAAATAGTTAGAACTCCAATCCCTTTGGTATTTTTATGTGAATATTTTCAAAGAGCCAGAACTTCTGGTGATATGATTTGATAATGGGACGATGTATATTGACAGTTCAGTCTCTACCCAATGCCTATGTGCTACTCCTACAATAAAGCTACTGCCTTCTGCCTCCTGAGTGCACAGACCTCTGTCTTGTGTCCAGAATTGGTGATGGTGTGAGGAATTCTGCACATGGCACTTCTGCCCTTGTTAATACTGGCCCCGACACCTGCGGGGTCTCACCTGGCAGGGTGGGGCTGGAATGGAGAAGAACCTTCCTGCACCACAGCATCCAGGCTGGAGGCATCCAAATGAGCAGCAAATTCTTAAAATAGTATGGATTTTTAACTCCAGCCTTCAGAAGAAAACATTTAGTGAACTCTATGAGCCAGTGAATTGTTTCCCTCTGTACAAGAATTCTTGGCTGAGGCTGAGTTTGTGTCCCGGGGCGATTTATCTCCTGTGACACTTGGAGCAGTGGACAGATAGGGAGCAGCTCCCTGTCAGGTGCTGTGCTTTAGCTGGTTCAGAGCAGCCTGCTTGAGCCCTGGGAGCTCCCTGAGGCTGGAACTGCTCCGTGCAGTCACCTACAGAGTCCCTGGCTCCACGTGCATCTCCTCCCCTGGAGGTCCCGAGAGCCCCTGCCCGGGATCCCGAGGGATGGGTGGACTGGGTGATCTATAGTGATCTCCGATGATCCCGTGCAACCCCACCATCCTGAAATTCCATTTGAAGTGCTCAAACTCCTCCTGTCCCCCTCCTGTCACAGCTGCACTGCCCGGGCTGGGCCCCTAACCCCACAGGGAATGATGTCCCCGAGCCTCCATCCTCCCACGCAGTGCTCACACCGCTCCCTGCTCCCGCTCTCCCGGGCTCTGGCAACTTTTTTGCAGACGTGAGGCAATTCCTGCCCAGAGCCGGCACCTTTGAGCTTCATGCAGAATTCCTGTGTCAGCCCTGACCACGGGATTGTCCTTGCAGGAAAGCCTGTCCTTGGGAAGGAAACAACAGCTCGGGCAGCAGCAGTGCAGGGAATGCAGCAGTGGCTGCTCCCACTCCTCCAGTGCCACTTCCATCCTCTGACATGCACCAGGAATCAGCGTCCCCAGAAATCCCTGCTTACGTTCCAAACCTCTCATGATTTAGGGCTGTCATTCTTTTCTGCAAGAAGCAGAGGAAAAAAAACCTCAGAGAGGAAATGAGCAGCTTGAGCACAGTCAGGGTGGATCACAGCTGAACACATTTGTACCAGGCACCTGCAAGGCAAAGTGGAACCACCTGGGAACTCTCCCTCTAAGGACCTGGATTGTGGCTTGCAGTAATGATTCTCCAGGTGCTGTGAAAGATGCCAGTGGAACAAGGAAAGGTCTCAGCTTCAAGCTGGAAGAGCTGTAAGTTAGGGGGGAAATAGTGGCATAGCTGGGAGGCAGCACGAGACACCTGGTGCTGCATTTGCAGCCCTTGAGGATCCACCTTTGGGAAAATTTGATGTTCCCAAGTCATAGCAGATCAAATTAATGCATCTCCAAAGGCAAGACTGAAAGAGCTGCAGTGATGTTCATCAGAGCTGTGGCTGGGAAACAATGAGATAAAATATAGACACTTCTTTTTTCATGGGATCATCAAGTTTGCACTGGAAGGGACTTTGAAGATCATCCTGCCATGGGCAAGGACACCTTCCACTGTCCCAGAGTGCTCCAAGCCCTGTACAGCCTGGCCTGGGACATTTCCAGGGATGGGATAGGCCCAGCTCCTCTGGGCACCCTGTGCCCACCCTCACAGGGAGAATTTATGGCCAAAATCCCAGCTCAGCCTGCCCCTGGCAGGTTAAGATGCCCTTGGTGTGTCACTACAGTAGATCCCTGTGGGTCACCTCAAGGCTGGGACATGGATGAGGTTTGTGAGGGCACAGTGCCCACTCCCCATCCACCCTCCAGGCTCACCTGCCCTGCAGGGGCCTCTCAGAAGTGCTGCCAGGGATCTGTGCACCCCAGTTCCAGGGATTTAGGAGCTGCCTCCTGCCACGGCCCCTGCGCTGTGAGGTCTCTCTTCACATCACTCTGTGTGTTTTGGCCCTAATGGTTTGTCAGGGTTTTCAGACAGATAATGCTGAAAACAAAGCCCCAACCGAGGGACTTGGTTCTGGGATTAACCTCCAGCCTCAGCAGGGTGTTACAAATCCCAGCCCACGGATGGATCCTGCGCTCTGCGTGGCTCAGGCACAAACACAGAGACAGGACGGGCTGTCAGCTCCTCCCTGTGCCACGGGCTGTCAGCTCCAGAGGACATCAGCCCGGATTTTTTATTGTTCTGTGTCCCTTGTATAGCCGCACAGATTGCTTAAGAGAATGGCACTCCGTGGAGTTTGACCCGGGAGCCCTGATAGTGAAAATAATGCACTGCCCACCAGAGCCACGGGAGACCAAAAGAGTAACTTCGGTCAATTAGTTTAACTTTGACTATAAATATTCCTTCTCATTCCTTGTGACCCTGTTAACAGCTCCGCTGGCAAACCCCGATTCTCTGGCAATATTTAAGCTGCCTGTCAGTTGGCAGAGCCTTGCTGGTGCCCGGCGCGGGGAGCAGAATAAGACCCAGCTGAGCGCAGTAAGTTCCCTTTCAGCTTCTACCTCGAGTCGGGAGCTCCGTCGGGTTCGGGGCTCTGCCGGGCTGCTCCGGGCCCCGGCGAGCCGCGGTGGCTGGAGGAGGTGCACGGACCTGGGAATGCTTTAAGAGATCCCTTGAGGAGGCGTTCGGAGCGCCGCGATGCCCCCGGGTCACTCCAGAGCCACGTGTGGCCGCGTCCCCCGGCGCTGCTGATACAGGGCCGGCTCCGGCAGCTTCATTCCCATGCCACGGATGTTCCTTCCTCACAATCTCTGGCGAGGAAAGCGCCGCCGCCTGTGCCAGGCACCGGGGGACAGCGGGCCGTGAGCTGAATTCACAAAACGGGCAAAATTTCCACTGGGCCAGGCGGAGTCGGGATCGGGGAGTGCGCGGCGTTCTGCTGCCCCGGCAGCGGTGGGGAATGTCCCTGCAGGGACAGCAGGTGCCGCACAGCTGTCCCCTGCCCCGCACGCCTTTCCCAGGGACAGAGCAGCCCCGGCTGCCACCCGCGCCCGAGCCGCTGTCACCCGGGGGCACTCGGGTCATCCCCGCGGGTCCCTCCCGGCTCGGGAGATTCCCCCATTCCGCGATTCCCCGCTCCGCGGGTCCTGAGGTGGAAAGAGTCCCGGGATGGAAGGACGTAGCGGTGCCAGGGGAAGTGGAGGTGCGGGAGCGGGGTTACAGCTTCCCCAGGCTGACATACCAATCCCTGTTTTTCCTTTCCTAGTTAGAGGTTAGGCGTGCCAGTAAAAACTCAGCAGCGGCCAAGACACATTGGCCCTTAAAGAGGTAAGATAGCAGCGGTCTGGCCATCAGCGCCCTGCATCCCCGCCAGGCGCAGCTCACCGGGGATCCAGGGGGATCCAGAGGGTTTGTAAAGCATGGAAAGGGCTCTGCCCAGGTGCTGAGTGGCCCCAGTTGCAGCCTGCTGCTGGGACCAGTGCCTGCAACCGGACCATGGCTCCCCACCAACTCTGGCACAGTGCTGGAGACTGCAGAGTCAGGATGCAGCTCCCAGCTGTGGGAAGCAGGTGCTGGGATGGTTCCTGGGAACTCCTCATTTATTGCCTGACTTTGGGAAGTGGATGAGCCCAGAGGTGCTGCAGGACACAGGGCAGGCCTTGCCCTCCTCAGCTCCTCCACCCTGGTGCTCTCCTGGTTCCCCCAGCGGGGCAGGAGCATGGCTCAGGCCACAGGTGAGCTGAGGGCAGGCTCAGCTGCAGCTCCACACCTGGACCGAGGCTGTTGTGAAACCCGTGGCACAGGAGGTGCCTGGCCCAGTTTTGCTGCCGGGAGCTCACAGGGAGGATTTGTCTGACTGCTTGTCATCCGAACGTCCGTGCTGGGTGTCCCAGCACCCCTTGCCACACCTTCTGCAGCCTTCTGGCAGGGGACAGCCTATAAGTGTCCCCTTACAAGTGCAAGAGAGGCCAAAGGACCCGGCCAGATGTGCAGGACAGGGACCAGCAGCCACCTGGCCGGTGACACCGGGGCTGGAGCGGGGCTGGCCTGGCTGCGAGGCAGTGCCGAGGCTGGGACCGCTCCTCTCGGGGGAACCCTGTCCTTGTGACCGCTCCTCTCGGGGGAACCCTGTCCTTGTGACCGCTCCTCTCAGGGGAGCCCTGTCCTTGTGACCGCTCCTCTCGGGGGAACCCTCTCCTCGGCTCAGCAGGGTAAGAGGAACAATCCCAAACCTGCTCTGAGGGCTCCCTGGGGACTAACTGCAGCCACTGCTGAGCCAGGGACTGCCCGAGGTGGCCCCAGCTGGCATTCACCTCCTGTCCTGCTCTCAAAGTGTGGCTGAGCTGAGGGAAGGAGGAAATGGGAGGGAACTGCATTAGTTCAAACACCTGACCGACTTCCCTGCCTGGACTTTATCCTGCCCCTTCTGCCAAGGGGCACTACCACGGGATGCTCCAGGGAGCCCGTCCAGGGATCCTGCAGTGATGGCACACCTCACCATCAGGCATTTCTGCAAAAGAAAAGGGTTTTTTTATATTCCTTGGTGACACGTTGCCAGGCTCTGTTCCTGATCTGGAGCAGGGGACAGTTACCTGGCTCAGGAGGAGACCCAAGTGCTCTGCACAGGGCTCAAGCTCATGCTGTGGCAGAGGTGGGAAATGCCGGGGCTGTCCATGCACCATCGCACTGTGCTGGCTTGTGAGTGACACATTTCTGGCAGCAGCTCCTCAGCGGGGCCAGTCCTGCAGTGCTGTCACCCTGGGACCCCCAGGCTGGGATCCCCAGCTCTGCTCCTTCCCTCTGCCTGTTTCAGCTGTTTCCACCTCCTCTCCAACGCTCCCATTTCTCACCAGTTAGAAAATCACACAAGAAATCCACCAACCACCTGGCCTGCCTCCACATCACAGCAAGGGGGTCGTGGATGAGGCCAAGTGACAGAGCCAGGAGCCTTCTCCAGAGCACCTCGGGAGCCTGAAACCCTCCAAGAGCAGTCCCCAGCTCCCTGGGGCTCTCCCTGGCCATCCTCCCATGCTTTCACAGGTGTATGCATCGGGACAGAGGAGTGCTCAGGAAGCCATGGATGCCACCAGCGACCCCCCGGCCTCTGTGACCCCCTCGTGGGACGTGTTCCCCCAGCAGATGCTGGAGCCCATGGACATCGCTGTGCTCGTGCTCTATTTCCTCTTTGTCCTCGCCGTGGGGCTGTGGGTGAGCAGACTCTTGTTAAAAATGTCACGTGTGCCCTGCTGGGCTGAAAAACGGGGCTACTTTGGCTGGAATGGGGCTGCTTGTCACTGGCTCGACTAAACGAGTGGAGGGGGTAGTTTGCAGCTCCTTCTCCCCTCCTCAGCCTGGGAAATGTCCTCAGTGTCCCCAGGGAGGGCTGGCCAGGCTGTGTTCGCCAAGGTTTTGAGAACCCTTGTGAGGAAGAGGCTGTCTGAGTGCGAAGTATTCCTAACAATGATGTTTTGTTCATCCAGGAAGGAATTGCTGTCCTATAAATCACCTGTGCTTGTCCACAGGGGTCCTGAGAGCAGATTCCTTAAATTGCTAACATTGTCTATATATAATTAAGGCAGAAGGACATCCTTTGGTGTGGCTTCTGTGACAGCAAAAGGCTGTCAGGACGCAGGGAGGGAGAGCTGCTCCCTTTGGATGTGGTGCACAACTCGCAGGGCGTTGCTTGGATCCCCTCTGGGGAAGGGGAGCCCACGAGGCACACGTGCAATGCCCAGCATTCCTCCTGGGTGCTCCTAAAACCCAGAGACCCCGCTGTTCTTGTCCAGAACTGCTTGCCTTCCTTTCTGACCTGCAGTGATCGAGTTTGCTCGTTACAAAACATTCCACCAGGCCGCCGAGGTGACGGAAAAGTTTGTGTGTACCTCAGGGCGCCTCCCTCAGCCCCCAGGATTTCCCAGCAGCGTGTCCCTCAGGAAACCCTGCTCTGGCACTGCGGACAGCTCAGGGCTCTGTGGGGAGGGGTGGGGTGAGGCCTGAGCCGTGTCCCCTCTCTGTGCCCGCAGTCCATGTGGAAGACGCAGCGCAGCACCGTCAAAGGCTATTTCCTCGCCGGGGGACAGATGGTCTGGTGGCCTGTGAGTACCCCTGTCCCCTCCTGCCCACGGCCCTGCGCTGGCAAACACCTCTGCTGGGGCACTGCCAGCTTCTCCAAACAGGAATAAACAAACAAAAGTCACTCCTGCCTTTTGCCAGTTTCATATCAGCCTTCTTCCCCGGATTTGAGACTGCAGGGCGAGGCCCAGCCCAACGCCTCACAAAACCTGGCTGCTTCTGGAAGTTTCCAGAATTCCCTGGGGTCCCCACCAGGGACACAGCTTTGTGCTGAGCCTGTGCTGGCTCATCTGGGCGGGGCTGGTCCCTCGGTGGGTGCCGGTGCCGGAACCTGACATTTCTACCTGTTCCCCCTTCTCTGCTCACCCTCAAGAGACTGGATGCTTTGGAAGCAGGATGGGCCTGAACATGCCCACAGACTGGCAGTGAAAGAGGCTGCAGAGAGGTGCCCAGGCCACTGAACCTGCAGGGAAAAGAAGAAGGTGGCTGAGGCTGACCAGGATTTCACGTCCCCTGCAGTCAGGAGAGGGGGAGCAGCCTCCCTGTGCCCCTGCCGGGCTGAGGGGATGGCAGGTGAGTCAGAACCAGGTGCCAGGCCCGATTTCTCCCTTTCCCCAGGTGGGCGCATCCCTGTTTGCCAGCAACGTGGGCAGCGGGCACTTCATCGGCCTGGCTGGCTCAGGAGCCGCCTCGGGCATCGCTGCCACGGCCTACGAGTGGAACGTGAGTGGGGCACCGCAGCTGGAGCCCTTCCCTTTGCTGCGGGGACACTGGGACAGCCCCGGCCGCTCCGGATCCTGGATGCACCCAGCTGCTGGCACCCCGTGTCCCCATCCCAGCCGAGCACAGCCTTCTCTGACCCTCCCTTCCCTTCCCTTTGCAGGGGATGTTCTGTGTCCTGGTGCTGGCCTGGTTCTTCCTGCCCATCTACATCGCCTCGGGGGTACGTGTGGGCTGAGAGTCCCTGGGGTGCTGAGGGGTCACTGCCTCCGGGGCCCTCCTGCTCCTGTCCCACTGCAAACACCCCACAGCTCCATGGGGAGCCCCTGGCAGCTCTGGGGGTGACCCAGGGGCTGTCCCCCCTTCCCTCACTCCGTGTCTCTCCGTAGGTTACAACCATGCCCGAGTATTTGCAGAGGCGTTTCGGAGGCAAAAGAATTCAGATATTCCTGGCCGTTCTCTACTTGTTCATCTACATCTTCACCAAAATATCTGTAAGTAAGGGATAAAAAAAAAGGGAAACGGGTTGAATTTAATTCACTTTGGAAATGTGTGCTGAGCAGTGAGGCTGAGAAACGCAATGAGTTCTTCCTGGATGAGCAAGAAGGGTTTGTGATCAAAACAACCAAGAAGGAGAGACTGTATTTTTTGAGAACCCACACAAAGGAGTAGCTTCTTTTCTTTTTGCTCAGTTAGCACCGGAATGCTTGTTTCAGCAGGGGGGAAAGCTCGTGTCAGTGCCCTGAGCAATAGCCCATGGAAAGGTGGGGCTGTGAGGGTGGATGTGGTGGCTGATAGATTTTGTGCCCTGGCAGCTGCCCCAGTTTCTCCCCTTTGCACATTTATCATCTGTGCAGACACCAGGTGCTGCTGTGGCAGGATGGAGGAACTGGGACAGGGATAGAGGAAAAGTCTTCATTCCTTTATTGCACCTGCTTGAATAAATAACTGAATCAAGCCTTGCGCAACAGCTCGGTGGCTGTTCATTAACTGCCAGCCAGGGCACAGACCCGTGGAAACAGAGGGCCAGAGTGGAACACGGTGTCCGACCCTGCCTCTGAACCTCCCAAAACTTTTGACAAAGGCTTGGAAAGCCAGGACGAGGGAATGGCTTCCCAGAGGGCAGGGATGGGTGGGATATTGGGCAGGAATTGTTCCCTGGGAGGGATGTGAGGCACAGGTGCCCAGAGCAGCTGTGGCTGCCCCTGGCAGTGCCCAAGGCCAGGCTGGACAGGGCTGGGAGCAGCTGGGACAGGGAGAGGTGTCCCTGCCATGGCAGGGGTGGAATGAGATGAGCTTTGAGGTCCCCTCCCAGGCAAAGCACTCCAGGATTGTAGGAAATGGGTGTGAGTCTCAGGGTGGTGGGGAAGGCCCAGCTTCTCCTCCAGGCTGAAGTGACCATTCGATGGAATCTCTGATAGTGCAGCTCCTGTGCTCAGGATGCTTTGGCACCTCTGCCTGTCCTGGAGCTCTCCTCACCCGCAGCATTCTCACATAGCTGCAGAGCTGGCTGGGCAGGGCTGGGCTCAGCCCCGGGGACACATTTCCTGCTGATCACCCTGTCCCCATGGCAGCAGGGACAATTCCGGGGGGGGCAGCTGGCGCCGTGGCAGGAGGGAGGGTTTGCAGGGCAGATTCCCCAGTCCCTGCCCAGCCCAGCTCCCTCACCCTGGGGCTTTGGGGAAAGAGAAACACCACACCCCAGTGCCTTTGTCCCAGAGCTGTGCACGCTCCCCTCTGGTGACAGCCCTGTCATCCCCTCACTGTCACCACTGGGACCAGTAATAATGAAAAAGTGGCTGAAGGATGGTCCTGGTCCTGTTGGGGTGGCAGGGGCACGTGCTCTGAGGGGACAGGGGCCGTGTCCAAGCCAGGCTGGTTTGAAAGGGGGTGGTTTGGTGAGTGGATGTGCACCCAGGGAGGGGCTGGGTGTCACTCAGGGTGTGACTGTGCTGTCCTGCAGGTGGACATGTACGCCGGGGCCCTGTTCATCCAGCAGGCCCTGCGCTGGGACCTGTACATCGCCGTGGCCGGGCTGCTGGCCATCACCGCCGTGTACACCGTGTCTGGTGCGTGTGGGGACGGGCCTGCTCTGATCCTGAACGGGACTCTGCCCCTGATCCTGATCCTGAACCTGCCCCTGATCCTGATCCCGATCCTGGGCCTGCCCCTGAACCTGCCCCAGACCTGAACTGTCTCTGTCTCTGTCACTGTGCCTGCCCTGCCCAGTCAGCTGAGACATTCAAGTGTCGGGGGACAGGACTTGGAGCACTCTGGGACAGCTGGAAGGTGTCTCTGCCCATGGCAGGGTGGCACTGCATGAGTTTTAAGGTCCCTTCCAACCCAAGCCCATGATTCACGCCATGCCCTGCATCCTGTCCCACCCCCAGCACATGAGTTTGGATATCAGGGTGGGAAAGCAAGTGAAAACTCACCCTTTTAGAAAATTGCCAGGTCAAAGTAAAGTGAGCCCTCCTCAGAGGCCACCCCAGGTGGGTGCAGCTCAGCTCTGCCTTAAGGAGAAGCTCTGCTGAGGCATTCTCAGGTCCATTTTCCCTGTTTGGCTGGGGATCTCCGGAGGTGTGAGGGATTTGCACCACAATGAGCCGTGTAATGCCCTTTCAGGGCTTAGGAGTGGCCAAATGGAAAACAGCCCAACAGAAATCCCAAACAAATAAAGGTTATTCCTTTCCCACTGCTCACCCCCAGTGATGTAAAATCACAACCCCCCTTTTTTTTAAATTTTTGTCTCCTCTTTTTTCAGCTTGGGCTTTGTTTTAGAGCTTTTCCATCTATTTCCTGTAGAACTACTTCTGCTTTTGGCTTAGAGTGACAAAATGGTGACTCATGATGATTAAATCCTGAGAAATTCCAAAGTGCCATTGGCCAAAGTTCCCCCCAGCATGGACAGATCCCCCAGCCAGGCTCAGGGCTCAGCTTGTGCCAGGTGTGGGGTGCTCTGACAGAACAAACCCAGCTCAGCCCAGTTGGTGCCTCTCTGCTCTCCCAGGTGGCCTGGCAGCTGTGATCTACACTGATGCCCTGCAGACCCTCATCATGCTCATCGGGGCCGTGTCCCTCATGGTGTTCAGTGAGTTCTCCTGGGGGGTTGGCACTTGACCTATGACAGAAGCCTCAGCAAGTTAAATATTAGGGAGAAATCATTCCTGGGAGGGTGGGCAGAGCAGCTGTGGCTGCCCCTGGATCCCTGAAGTGTCCCAGGCCAGGCTGGGTGGGACTTGGAGCAGCCTGGGGTGGTGGAAGGCGTCCTGCCCATGGCAGAGGTGGGGTTGGTTGGGCTTTAAGGGCCTTTCCACCCCAGAGCACGCCAGGATCCTGTGATTCCACAGGAGAGGCAACCTCTGCTCAGCCAGCAGTGAGTGTCTGCTCTTCCCCAGCCCAGTGTGAGAACCAAACAAAATCTGATTTTTAAGGGGCACTTGTGGAGCATCACCCACAGTGACCCAGTGACTGGAATCAGAGTCCTGACCTGGGCGGATGCAGTAACAGCTTCTCATGACCCATTTCAGGTTTTACTGAAATTGGTGGCCTTGAAGGTTTACGGGCAAAATACTTTGATGCCATTCCCAGCACCCGCAAGGAGAACAGCAGCTGTGGCTTGCCCAGGAAAGACGCTTTCCACATTTTCCGAGACCCTGTGAGCTCCGACCTGCCCTGGCCAGGAGTCTTGGTGGGAATGACCATCCCATCCCTGTGGTACTGGTGCACGGATCAGGTGGGTCACTGCTTGTTCCTGTGCTTGCTTGAATCCCACTTCCAGCCTGGGACCTCACCTGGACTGGTTTTCTGAGGGGTTTCATCAGTAAAATCTTACTTTACCATCAGTAAAACCAGATGGTTAAGTCCTAAAGAAGGGAAACTTGATATGCACAGTTAAATATTAGTAATCATCTCCATGCAAAAAGGGGTAAGAATGTGTTTGTGTGTTAATCCCAGTCTATAAAGAAGTCTTTTGTTTACTTGCTTGTTTGTTTGTTTAACTTAATCCTTTCACTCCTCATGAACCCCTGTGAATTTCTTTTCACCTTTCCCGGGGTCTGCTCCCAGCCCTCAGAGCCAGGGACCTGGAGCCCTAAAACACCTCCTGCAGTTCCAGCTGTGCTTTCTTGCTCTCGTTTCACTCTGTCCTGCTCCCTGGCCAAGCTTCTCCACAGGGTCAGGGAGGTCCCCAGTGCAGGAAGAATGGAAAACCTGCGCCTGGGTAGGTGAGGGTCGGGCCCTGCAGCGCAGCGTCCTCCCAGGCTCGGCTGGACCGGCACAAAGCGCTGCCTGTGTGTCTGAGAGGAGCCAGGATGCAAAACAACGACTCCAGAGGCGCAGCCAAGCCTGTGATCATCTGTGATCGCCCTCTGAGACTTCCAGAGTTCAGTGGAGATCAAAGTGGGGATCGCTCCATCCCGGCCAGCTCCTGCTGCTGGCAGCCAACCAAAGCCATTCCTTCATTCCTAGGTCATTGTTCAGAGGTCCCTCGCTGCCAAAACCCTCTCTCACGCCAAAGGAGGCTCCTTGATGACCTCCTACTTGAAGATTTTGCCCCTCTTTATGATGGTAATGCCAGGCATGATCAGCCGGGTTCTGTTCCCAGGTAAGTGCTGAGGGAGAGATCTCTTCTCTCCCTCCTCTGCCTGTGCCAACTCCTCAGAGCTGCAGAAGCCCTTCCTCAATAAGTTGAGAGGTTCCAATGTATCATATCCTAAACACTTGAAGAAATTTCCTTCCAGTTAGGAGCTGGAGGATGCAGATCCTCCCAGAGCAGCCCCAGACATCCTCGTGTCTTTGCTGGGAGCCCCCCAGGCTCTCCAGTGATTCCCTCAGAAAGCAGTTTACAACATTCAGCAGAGAATTGTTCAGAGACACTGTGTACTGTGGCTGGGAATGCTGCCTCTCACTCCCCACTGCTTGTTTCAGATCTGGTGGCTTGTGCAGACCCAGAAGTCTGCCAAAAAGTCTGTGGCAACCCCTCTGGCTGTTCTGATATTGCTTATCCCAAGCTGGTGCTGGAGCTCCTGCCTGTAGGTAAGAGCCTGGTGAGGGTTCTGGCCCTGGTGGGGTTGGCACGTGGCAGCCACAGGTGGCTGGGAGGGAAGTTCAGAGAGGAAAATAGCCTGGAACTGTCATTCAGTGGGGTTTGTGTGGGACAAACTCTCACTGTCATTTTAAACTGGAGCTAAAACCAGTTTTAAAAGAGCTCGAGGCCACCCTGCAGTGGAGCCACTGAGTCCTCAGGGTGGCTCTGCTTCTCCTTGTTCCCAGGACTCAGGGGCCTGATGATGTCAGTGATGATTGCAGCCCTCATGTCCTCCCTGACCTCCATCTTCAACAGCGCCAGCACCATTTTCACCATGGATCTCTGGAAACATTTCCGTCCTCGCTGCTCCGAGTGGGAGCTGATGATCGTGGGCAGGTGGGGAGAACTGGGATGGGCTGGCGCAGAGCCCGGGTGCCAGACACACGCCTGGGCACAGCGGCTGAGGTGCCACCCCCTGCACAGGCGTGGGGAGGACTGCAGCAGAGGCTTTGGGGTGGTGGGACCCCTCGGTCGGTGTCACACCGAGCACCAGCAGAAGCGGGGCCTGAGCTCACAGGAATGGCCCCTCTGTCTCTCCAGGTGGGCTGTGCTGCTGCTCACCGTGGTGTCCATCCTGTGGATCCCCGTGGTGCAGGCTGGCCAGGGCGGGCAGCTCTTCATCTACATGCAGTCCATCAGCTCCTACCTGCAGCCGCCCGTGGCAGTGGTGTTCATCCTGGGCTGCTTCTGGAAGAGAGCGAACGAGAAGGTACCGACATCGCCGGCCCGAGAGCAGCCCCGCACCCTGGCTGGGTGCTGCTCCAGCAGAGAATTCCCTTCCTTTCCAGGGAGCCTTCTGGGGGCTGCTGCTGGGGCTGCTGCTGGGCGCGGTGCGGCTGGTGCTGGACTTCCTGTACCCCGAGCCCCAGTGCGGCGAGCAGGACGGCCGGCCCGGTGTGGTCAAGCACATGCACTACCTCTACTTCTCCATGGTGCTGACGGCCGCCTCTGCCCTCACCATGCTCGTGGTCAGCGTGGCCAGCGAGCCCCCGGCCCCCGAAATGGTGCGTCCTCCCTCTGCTCCCTCAGCCCTAAATGCTTTCCAGGATGCCCCGCGCTACGTCCCCGGGGACAAATGGGCTGGAGACGCGAGCCTCCGTTCATTCTTGATTTGTGGGCACACCTGTCCTCCTCTGCTCCAGCACCTTTGCTGCTGTTTCTGATTTGGGGCCCATAAATCCCACCCTGGAGACTGATCGACAGTAGATTCTACCAAGAGCTGTTGTTAAGTTCAAGTGTGTGTGTGTTTAATCCATGACAAATTAGCTTTTTTCCCTCTATTTTCCGAGAAATTCCAGCTTCTGGGTCATCTTTACCAACTCTCTTACTAACTTAGCGAGGAAACATTTTTACTGGCAGAAAAGAGAAAAGCCCAGTGCAGAGAGCACCTCTCCTCTGGAACAGGTTTGTGCCAGTTTGACTATTTTCAGTAGATGTCCTGGTGCTGAGGCTGCAGGAAGGCACTGAGAGCAGAAAGCAGGGGCAGGGGGGCTTCAGAGCTCACACAGCAGCACATCCTCTCGCTTCAAGACAGGACTAACCCCGAACTCAGAAATCCCCAGCAAGGGAGATGCCCGGAGGTGTGTGATCAGTCCAGAGCTCACCTGCCCTCCCTGAAACAGCTTTTCCTCATCTCCAACATGAAACTTTCCAGCTTTATGTGGTGCTCGTCCCTCTCTATCCACACTGCCACGGAGAACATCCCTCTATAATGAGTCTTTTAGATATTTGAACAAAAAAACACCCTATTTCCCAGCTATTGTCTCTTCTCTCCGCACCCCCACTTCAAGCCAGCCCTCCCTGGCCACAATTCCTGTTCTTCTTGCTCCTTCCTGGGCTGCTGTCAGTCTGCACGCAGGGACGGTCCCACAGCGAGGTGTCCCCTCAGAGCAGACCCTCCAGACTGATCCTCCTGAGGTGAAGCACAAGCGGCTGTCGTGTTCCAGACGAGCCGCCCCTCGGAGCAGAGCCCTGGGCCGCTCCCTGGGGCCGCAGTTTCCTGACGTGCCCTCTCCCTGCCATCAGATCAGCCGGCTCACCTGGTTCACACGCGGGGATCCGCCGAGCAAGCAGGAGCTGGCGGCCAAGGACGCGGCCGGGCTGCAGCTGGAGCTGAGCCCCACTCCCGACAGCGGCTCCGACAGCGGCTCCGACGATAACAAATGTAAGTGCTGGATAACAACTGTAAGTGCTGGATAACAAATGTAAGGGCTGGTGCTCGGAGAGCTCCCCTCACAGCCTTCCCAAGGCCTGCAACTCCAGGAACGCTCCAACTCCTGCCTCTGGAATCCCGGGGCTCCAGGGCATGCTGAAACAATCACAGAATTCAACAGAATGTGCTGAGTTGGGAGGGACCCCCAGCATCGCCCAGCCCAGCTCCTGGCCCTGCACAGACACCCCAACAATCCCTCCCTGGGCACCCTGACAGCCTCAGGGCCGTGCCCATTCCCTGGGGAGCCTGGGCAGTGCCCAGCACCCTCTGGGGGAAGAACCTTTCCCAAAATCCAGCTCCAGCCGTGCCCTGGGCTCTGTCCCTGTCGCAGAGCAGAGCAGGGAGCTGCCCGTCGGGAGGAGCTGCAGAGCACAGTCAGGTCTCACCTCATCTCCTCTTGTCCTGGGGGAAAAAGGCTTTACCTGACCTTCTACCTAAGCAGGAGCTCAGTTTCTTTTCCGACTCTTGCTGGCATTACAAAAGCTTGAAACAAAGGAGCTGGATGGGAGGCAGAGCCATGGCCACCATCTGTGGCTGGTGCTGTGGCACCTGCTGCCAGAGCTGGCTGGAAAAGGGGAGGGTGGAGGAAAACACAATAATGTTGATTAAATTTCTGTTTTCCAGCAGTGTTTTCTGATCGGCTCTAGCAGCAGGGAGAGCCCAGAGCCCTGGGCAGATTCTTGGCAGATGAGTGAAGGAGGATGTGAAGTTTTAAGGCTTGTTGGTGTTAGGTGCAGCAGTGTGCAGAGCTCCCTGTGCATTCTGCAGTGATGATTCGCACCCCTTGTTTTTGCCAGGCTCAGGCCCCTGTTTATGTAATGTTGCAGCTCTTGCTGCGTGTTCCTTTGATCAGGAACAAGCTCCTGGCAGTTAATGAGTTACAGTCCAGCTCTGCTGCTGCTGGGAAGTGTCCCACCTGTTGGACACAAGCGTTTGTTTTATATCTATTACTATATTTTAAAACCTTAAACTTCAGGTTTTCTGTTATGTGAAATTTAAATTAATTAATAGTTTAATTAAATTTAAATGATATGTTTATAATTTCAGTTCTATTATTCAATTTTGGAAGCTTTCTCTATGGCTTTAGGCCAAATGTAGCATTCTTTTGTGGGTGGTCAGTGTCTGCTAGTACAGAATATACAGAATTTTCAGCGATGAGGGCTCTACCATTTCTGCAGCAAGCTCTGCACAGGAGCAGGAGGTGCTGCTGGGGGTTGGAGAGGCTCATCCTTCTTTCTCTCCCTCCCTCCCGCTCTCGTTGCAGGCTCTGCCGAGGCCAAGGGGAGCTCGAAGCTGCTGAGCACCTTCCTGTGGCTCTGTGGGATGGAGCGCAGGCAGGAGGGCCCCGAGAGCGTCCCCAGGGCCGAGCCCCCGGCCGTGGCTGCCCTGGAGGAGCAGCCTCTGGTGAGGTACATCCTGAACGCCAACCTGGTCCTGTGCGTGTGCGCCGGCGTCTTCCTCTGGGCCTACTTCGCGTAGCCAGCCCACACAACAGCAACTCATCCTAACTGGTGTAAATATTAATGATTAGCAGAGGGTTAGTGTAATTTTTAATGCTTTCTAAATTGTATTTCTTTATTTAAGATGTTTTAAAGACGTAATATTCCCCTTATTTCTAATGGGGGCCTGGCTGCGGCCGGGGCCGAGCACTTGGCACTGGCACCGTCAGACCCTGCCTGGCACCAACCAGCTCGGGAAGGTTTTAAATATTTAATTTTGCTCTTTGGTCTCAGAGCGATGCCTGGAATTCAGGAAGCCTGGATTTTTTTCCTATTTATGCCTCTATAACCAGCTACGACCATTTGATACCCCTTGGGTTCAGCTCCAGTGGCCCTGAGGGACAAGAGTGACACCTGGAGTGCCCAGAGCAGAGCCAAGGGCTGTTGTGTGGGCTCTGCTGTGCCTCTGGCACGTTCAGCTCCTCCCCTGGGTGCAGTGAGTGCTGCTGGGCCTGGCTGGGACCCTCCACTGGCAACACCAACCCCAGCAGCCAGCGTGGAAACTGCCCCAGAACTGCGCTGGGGGTGCCCAGAATTCATTAAACACTGCGGGGCTGTAGCAAACCTCATCCCCAGAGCTGACAGGGCTGTGGGTGCAGGCACTGACAACAGGTCTAACACCTGAGAAACTGCAGCAGGGCACAGAATCAGAAACTACTCTTGTTAAACCATGGAAAGGGAACTGGCACTGCACAGTTTGGGGGATAAACACCGAAATCTGTCGCAGGACTGGAGTCTGTGGCTCATCACACTGAATTTAGAGTTACAAATATTTGTTACAGAGCTGGTGTAGTGACGGGGCAGGTCCTTAAGGGAAAACCAAGCTGAGCAGGCAGTGACTCCAAGCTACACAGTCCAAGGGATCACTGTGACCTTCAGGACGCAGTGGAAGCAACAAAACTAGAATAAAGATGCCTTAAGTTGACAAAAAACAATCTTTAATTTTATAAATGTTCACTCAACTTCTTAACCCAAACAGCTGTTTCAAAGTTCTTTCAAAAATTCAACCGTTTTCAACAAAAGCACAAACCCCAGTTCCACGGTTTCCTCGTGAAACAGTTGCCAGTTGCACATGAACAAAGCAGGTTAATACAAATAACTATGAAATCAGGGTAAGTACTGATCCTAAGTAGCAATGAAATGATTAAAGAGACAGGAAGTTCCTCCTACAGCACGACAGTCCTTCAAGGCACTGGATGCATCCACAGTTCCACAGGGTGACTGAGAACCAGCAGTCACCACCAGCACTGGGGCAGGGGTTTGGTTCATGGCTTGAGGGGAATCTGCAGCAAATCCGAGAGGGAATGTCCCTGGGAGGCAGCTCCTGCTACGGGCTAAGAACTACAAATAACCTCTAACCGTGCCGTGAGAAGGATTATTTCCCTAATACAGACATGCACTTTAAATAACTAACGTTCTGCTTCTTACTCTTTTGGAATTTCTGCTAATACCACCTGTATCAGCACTGACACGCTTCCTAGGCGAGTTCCTGCAGGAATTCATTCCTTCCATCCAAGAGTTTGAAAACCGTTTTCCAGACCCAGATCATTAAACTTCTTCTGAGGGCGAAAGCGGAGCTTGGCTGAGGGTTGGGCTTGAATTTCTGAGGGGTCTTCTCCAACCTCAACCACCCTGGAGATCACTGCGCCCACGAGGCCCCGGTCCCAGCTCTGCCCAGTGGTGCCCTGCTGCCAGAAGAAGCTTTTCCCTGTTAGGTCGGAGGGTTTTCCCCCAGGAGAGGAGGCCGGGGAAGCCGGAGCGCTCCGGTCACAGCGCGGTGCTCTCGGTGTCATTGTCAATGTCCAGCAGGAGGTGGTTGTGCAGCTCTCTGCCCGCCAGCTCTGCAGGAAGCTCTGCAGGAGGGTTTGCAAGTGGTTCTGCAATACTGGAATTAGAGTCTGCACAAAAAGGGAACAGCAAGTTTAGCGGCCGGGCCGGGGCCGGCTCATTCGCTCGGGAATTCCTGGGCATTTCCTTAGACAGAGAAGGGAAAGTAAAGATCAACGAAGGCTCTCGGAACTGAGCTGGGCACAAAGGGCACAAAGGGCTGAACACCTCGGATTGCTCCTCCTACAGACCCCAGTTCAGCCCTGTGCAAAGAACAGAAACCCACTTCTTCCTGAGGAGGGAGGACAGCAAGTCTGACTCCTCAATGCCCCCGGAGAGCTACTCTGGACTTTCATATCAGAACACTCAGCAAAATAATTTGGCACCCAAATCATCCACCAGGGAACAGCACCTGTGACTTTGAGAAGCAACAGGAACAAGGATGGTGTCAAAAGGAGGCAGAAGTTATTTACACCAACTGCAGATTCAACCTCTCTTCTGTGCAAACAGGGCATGTCATGGTCTTCGCCTCTTCTGAGGACAGGAGAATTTTGTTCAAGACAAGGTGTCCAAAAGGACCACAAAACGCTGCATCTCTGGTGACTGACTGCCCTGGCAGCTAGAATTATCAGACCAGAAAAATCCCTAGCAGCTCAAAAAAAGGTAACTGAAAATCTTGTCAGGATTTTGGAAAGCTGATTTATAATGTGCCATGACATCCCCTTATTGCAGTCCAGCAGCTGCTCCACATTGGAAGTAATTTAGATCACTTAAATCAACAAAAAATCAAAATAAATGCTTTGTTTTCAAGCACAGGAGGTGCAGACAGGCCTCCTAGAGAGACTGGGACTCATAACTCAAGCATGAAATCCTGAAGTTAACCCAGCAGTTCCTGTATAAAAGCTCAAGTTGAAGGTTTCTCCCTGAATGACCTGGAAGGGGGGACAGCAGCCCCTGAGCCCCCCAGCCCCACCCAGCAGGGATCTGTGTCCGGGGATCCTGCTCGGAGCAGCTGCAATCCTGTTCTGGCACTGGGCAGCGAGGTGAGCCACAGAATCCCCGAGTGGTTTGGGCTGGAAGGGACCTCAAATCCCATCCCACCCCAGGGGCAGGGACACTTGCACGAGCCCGAGCCCCCGAGGCAGCTCTGTGGGACGCTGTGACACGGGGAGGGACACGTGTGACACAGGACAGCGCAGTGACACCGGAGACAGAAGGAGCCTGTGCACGGACACGGCAGCTCTGGATTCTCTGTACGAGGGGCCAGGAGACACGAGAGCTTCACATTGACTCTCCAGGGCTTTAGTGGGTTAATGGGAGCAGCAGCCGCCCCTCTCTGGCCATGCCGAGGGACACACACAGCAGGGCACTGGGGGTTAGTAGTTAGCACGCACATCATTAGCAATTAGCAATTAGCAACAGTGTCGGCCAATCAGGGGCCTTTTCCTTACCATTGCACTTGCCAATACAGTTCCTACTGAATGCTGGTCAAACATCTGGATTATTTAATAAAACCTTTGATTAGAATATTCTAGGGCTTCTTGTTTTAACATCATAAATAGAATTTGAGGCATTACTAAAGTCCAGTACATGGACAAAGGAGTCAACAGTATCCTGAGAACAGAGTTCCTGTTCAGGTTTGCTGCAACCTTAATTTTGTTCCCTCACTGTGCTCGTTAAGGTTCAAATTAAAAACAGCACATTGTGAATTAGTGAGTCTGTAAGTGCTTCTGTGTGCAGGTGTGAATATTAGAGCAGACACTCTTATGTGACAGGTGGTGGTGTTAATTCAGATTATTAATCCTTTAAAAACACATTGATCTGGAAAAGGTGGATGCTTTAGCATGGAGTGTCCTGCTGGCGGTGAGCCCGAGTGTCACTTCAACCCCTCCCCAGAAGGATTTTAGCTGAACAGGCTGGATCTTCACCAGCCTTGCAGAGAATCCTCCCTCAGCAGCTCTCCTGTCCCGGTTTTCCTGCGTGGCAGCTCCCAGGCTGTGTTTATAGCACACACCTGGGCCAGACTGCTCTGGTTTGCAGTCCCCTCTGGCAGGTGCTTGCCGTGCCAATTCTAATGAAGCAGCCCCAGCTGGATGTTAATTACAAGATTAAGATTTCTCTCATTACACTGGGGTAAAACAAACCCTCCCCGGCTGCTATCACTGAAGCAATTTCCTCAGAACCAGGAAAACCCTAAAATGAAAATAAATATGGTCAAACTACGAAACACTTGGAAATTTAGATTAAGTCTTTCCTTGAAGTTTGACTCATTAGCACAGCTGCTGCTGTTAACTTCACTGTAAAGGGCTGTCAGGATTCAGAGCCCAGCCTCACTTCTGCCTTCAGCCTGGGAATAAATTATCCTCATATTTCATATATACTGACAAAAGTACAGTCAGGAGAAGTCAGTTATTTCAAAAATCAAAGCTACTTTTCAGTTGCTTAAGCAGCTCATTTGCTGCTGGTTTCATCATGGAAATGGGCAGGGACAGCTCCCACTGTCCCAGGTTCCTCCGAGCCCTGTCCAGCCTGGCCTTGGGCACTGCCAGGGATCCAGGCCACTGCTCTGGGCACCTTCCTTCACCAACTAACAAAAACCCCAACCCTAAATGGTTTCCAGCCTGACCTCTCAATGCAGCAGTGATTTCAGAGCGCTGGCTGCAAACAGCAAACCCTGAGCTGAGACAGGCAGGCAGCCCTGCCCTCCCAGCCGGGGGCAGCTGCTCCTCAGGAGGCAGCAGCAGCACCCCAGGCTCACACCTGGGCAGGGAAAAGGGACTGGGCTGGGAATGAGCTGGGACTGAGCTGGGAATGGGCTGGAACTGAGCTGGGACTGAGCTAGGAATGAGCTGGGAATGGGCTGGGAATGAGCTGGGACTGAGCAGGCAGAGCCACAGTGAGGCTGGAAGCCAACGTGCCGTGGTGCAGGTGCTGCTGGGGCTGCTCTGCCACCGCTTTAGTCACATCGGCCAAAAAAAAACCTCCACGTGCTTAAAAATAACTGCAAAGCTGAAGTGAGAGCTACATTAAAACATAACCACAAACCACCAAATGGTAGGAAAACCGACATTTGCCTGCACTGAGGAGAACAAGCCTGTTGGAAACGAGTCACTCATCACACCTGACTTGGGGACTAATTCAGGGGGCCTGGCGTGAAGTGTTATTCTTTCCAGGGACTTAGGGAATAACTTCATGTTCCCAGGCCTATCACAACTGAGCAGCAGAGGCCTCACACCCTCCTGCAGGCAGAATGCTACATAGGGACGAGCTAGAGAGCTGGCCGAGCACGTTTCCTGTGCAGGAAGGAGAACACAGAGTTGGCAGAGCACAATTCCAAGCGCATGTCCAAACTCAAGCTACAAACAGGAGCAGTTTAGCTGCAATTGCAGTTTCTGTGAGTACAAACCTTATTCGCAGTAACCATCCCCACCTGTGAAGGCATTGGGGTAGAGCTGTTAGGCAACAGAATTGGTACTCTGCATTCCAATACATTAGTCTAATTCTAGAGAAGCTGCAGTGTCATGGGAAAGTTTCAACCATTATTAATTATAAGTAGACTTAAAAGCATTAGTCTCCCACATTCAGTGTCTCTTCCTTCAGAACTTCCCAGAATAAGCAGTGACTCAGCAGGAGAACATTCCAAAATCTGCTGGTTTTGAATGGCCTCAGCAATTACATTAAAAAAAACCAACTTTATTAACTATCTTTATTAAAGTAACATTATCCCGATCAAACTGGTGACTACGAGCTTCCTGAAGCTTCTGTGAGAAGACTAAAGTTTCTCTTTATTTCATGACTGTCTTAAAACAAGGATTGCACTTAAAATGTGAGGCTCTATAAATACTGACCTAAGAAATACAGTTTAATACAGGTAATTCTTCAGCTTCTGGATGTCCACTTAAATGCACATCAGAAGGCTCTGTTCTCATAAGGTAAAACATTCTCTGCATGTTTTGCCTACCAGAACATGTGTCAGTGACCACTTGTGCCCTTTTCTTATCTCAATATGTGCTGAAATCCACCATCCTTGGCTACATCTTCTCTCTCCTCTAAATATTTGCTTTTTGGCAACAGATGTACAAGCAGAACTGACTGCCAAGATGCTGAGCTGGAGACAGCCCCAGCGAGCTGCTGTCACAGTGCTCAGCTTCCAAACAGGAAAAAAAACCCCAAAACCAACAAAAGTTCATCTCCACTTGCCCCCAAACACTTCTGCCTCAGCAATGGCACCCTCGTGTGCAGAGCAGCTGGGTGGGCAATTAACTGGAAATGAGCTACGGAGTATTTTACTGTGATTTGTGCTGTCGGGTTTCCCCCCACATGAACGCCCAGGCAGAGGCAGCGCTTTCCCACATGAACTCCCAGGCAGAGGCACTAATTTCCCACGTGAACTCCCGGGCACAGGCCCTGTTCCCAGGAGCAGCAGGCAAGGGACGAGCACTCACTCGCTCACTCACCTGTGACAATTTTGGAGGCCGTCTGCGAGGGGCTCGCGGCCGTGCCGTCCCCAGGCAGCTGCGAGGAGGGCGGGTGAGGCGGAGGGGGCACGCTGGGTCTGTTCCTGGGCTTGGGCACGGGCCGCGGCCGGGGCAAGGTGCCGCTCTGAGGTAAGCTGTGAGCCTGGCACGGCTCGGGGGGCACGGCCGGGGCCAAGCCCGGGTGCTTCCCCAGGNCGGGGGACGGGGTCGGGGCCGCTCCTGGGTTCGCGTGCTGAGCGGGAGGAGAGGAGCTCCTGGCCGGTGGCTTTGGAGACACAGAAGGTGGCTGAGCAGCTGGGGAAGAGCTTTGGCCTCCTGGCTGCCCCGGGGGGGGGTTGGCTGGTTTGGGGGGGGCTGGCGCCGGCTTCTTCACAGCTGTGGAGAGAAGAGGGGACATCGCAGCGTCAGGGACTGGTCAGGGCTTTTACAGGGACACGCAGTGACGGGACACGGGGAATGGCCTCCCACTGACAGGGAGTGGGGTTGGATGGGATTTTGGAAGGAATTGCTCCCTGGGAGGGTGGGCAGCCCTGGCACAGAGTGCCCAGAGCAGCTGTGGCTGCCCCTGGATCCCTGGCAGTGCCCAAGGCCAGGCTGGACACTGGGGCTTGGAGCTGCTTGGGACAGTGGAAGGTGTCCCTACCCATGGCAGAGGACAGAACAAGATGAGTTTTAAGGTCCCTTCCAACCCCAAAGCATTTTGGAATTCTACAATTCCAAACCAAACTCCCAAAGAAAACAATTACCAGCATAAAAGATCCTCGGGTATGTTATCAAGATAAAATGGTGCATTATCAAGCACAAGCANGTCGGGCGGGGTCGGGGTCTGCGGCGGGGCCGGGGAGGAGCAGGGCTGCTCGGCTCCCTGCTCTGGAGACGCTTGGCCGCTGGCCCGGGGCTGCAGGGGAGGAGTCGCCTGTGTGGGGGGCTGCGGGGGCGGGTGGCTGGGAGCCTGGAGGGGGGACACGCTGCTGGAGTATCTGC